>CM062848.1:5745927-6345927 GCA_031772225.1 Eubasilissa splendida
GATTTCCTGTAGTTTCAACACGTGCCATTGTCAAGGCGTTGCCTAAAAAAATACAGTATGATACTCCACTATGTGAGATTTATATTTATATTGCAAGAGATATAAATCAATGAGCAAGGCCTTGACAATGGCTCGTGTTACCGTGCCGAAATGTTTGCCTAGGTTTTCTCAAGGAAGCCGTCTACAAAAACGCGATCTAACGTAAAATACCTAGAATTACATATATATATGCCACTAGCTTCTCCTCTGAGTTAGATCGCTCTCTTTGTATTTGGTTTTTGTATCTTCCTTCATATGTTAGTTGCAAATGATTTAACCGCCATAAATGAGTTGATTTATTAAAGGAAACCATATACAAAGAATGCAATCTAAACCCACAAGAGACGCCAGTTGCATACACGAGTGCTCGCAGAAATCTTAAATTAAACACATATGTGTAGAAAATATTTATCGATTAATAGTGAATTTCCAAAAAAAAAAAAAAAAAGATTTATTTTAATAATTTTTCATATCCTGGTTTGGTTTCGTAATTTATTTATTGAATAAATAATTTAGTTTTGTTTATTTAAGAATATATATTTGCATTTAAAATATATGGAACTTATTGAATAAATTAAAATGTGATACAACATGCAAGAGTAGTTGAAGAGAAGTTCGAAAATTTGTCGACTTTTTACAAGAGTGACGTAGTGTAATTGATTATCGCTCTTCTCCGGATAGGAAGAGATGCTGGTTCAAATCCCGGTATCAACTAAAATATTTTTTCGATAAATTGAGTATATCTGTATGTACATCTTTCTAATGCATTAAATTTGAATTAAAATATCACAGAACTATGTTCTGAAAAAATTACAACTTCACAAATAATAATGCGTTCTCTTTAAAATAAAATAAAAGTATTTAATAAATTAAATAAAGTTCAATGTACACCTGTAGATGAGAAGGACTGCTCTTCTAGAAACTAGTAGTGATATTAAATCAAAAATTGTGTGTGTATAGTACAAACAGTTTTACGGCAAACATTGGCACTTGGATCAGCGATTTCTCTACGTTCTCTATTCCCTAGATATCCTCCTGATAACTTCGATTGCCCATCTATCATATTTATAATCGTTTGCGAATCCATTATAACGGGAAAAATGTGAGTAAATATTGTTCACTGCCTACTTTGGAAAATTGAAAGAATCAATACAAAAATCTTTAAAACGTGTTCAATATGACAGCATAAATTTGTAGTAATAATAATAAAATAAAATTGATTTATTACTTTTTAGTGTACTGCACTATATAAGCAAACAGAACGTATGAAATATAAAATGCACAAGAGGGCCGCAAGTACACGTCCTCACAGCTCAGTTATCGGGGCGGTCTGACGAATATTTTTACAGTGTTTAGTTTAAATAGCTGAAATCGAGGGATAGGAATAATTTTTAGATTTTTCTTATGTTTTTTAATTTGTTGATGTTAAAAAGTTGTTAACATCGTAAAAAGTGTTAAAAATGACATGCAAAAAAGTATATTATTTTTGAAAACAGTCTCTTTTAGAATATAAATTGTAAACACTTAACTGATTTGTATAATTTTTATATATAATAAAGACAATAGTTAATTTATAATGTAAATGAAAAAAAAAAATCATTCCAAATGTTCATACAGCTAAATGAAGCCCACAAAATGGACAAATTTTCTTCAGTTCTAAAACAATGTTGGTTTAGTAATTTAGTTTTTGCATAAATAATTATGTTTCTGTAGTTTTAAAAATATATATGTATTAATAATATATGGAACTTATTGATTAAATTATAATTTGATAATTTTCTATAGAAAAATGTTATATAAAATGCGAGAGAAGTTACGAGAAAATGTGCCGCCGCAGCTGAATTTAGCTTAAATATCCAATCAATCGCCTTAATGATTATATCATTAAGTTTTTTGGATGCAAAAACCTCGTAGAAATTTAAAATATATATTTTTTTACTTGGATATAATAAAGATGACAATAATAAAGAATATGCTTACTTAACCATAAATCGTAGGTTTGATTCTTGCAAATGTGCAAATAAAGATTAGTGTTATTTGGAAATATTATTATTTAGACTTTGGCATCGTGATTGTGTCTCTTTTATATTTAAAACAGACTCACAAATTGTCTCACAGCTGACGTGAGTTTCTTGAAAGTAAATTGAATTAAATTAAATTATGTAGGGGGGTAGGGTTTACTCAATCAGCCCAGTAACTAAATTATATGTAAGTTACCAATTCGGTATAATGAGAGCATCTCCAAAGAAAATTTACAAAAATGTTGAATTTTGTAAATACTTCATAAAATAAGCAATCAAACCAGTTCCAGTATAAGAAAAATATTTTAAACGTAGTTGTTTTTGAAAGCTTTGTCTTCAAAGTTACATTAAAAATAATGGATAATTGAAGAAGTGCTTTTGAAAATAATCTACATATTATTTTTGACGCAGATGTGAATAATATGGTAATAAAACAGTAAAATTGTTAATTTTCACCTCCATACACTACATACTTAGATTTATTGTTGTTAAAATCTAGGTATGTAGATCAGAGAAGTTGGTCTTAAGGACTCTTGATCATATAGAGTATATATTATCTGTATTTTGTATCACTAATAATTACAATTAAAAACTGGATGTGTACTTAATAAATATTATTATAGAAAATGACAAATCTAAACAGTCGAATATCATTCGATCCAAAGTAAATTCTATTTTTACTTTTCAATTCTGCATTTTAAAAACATTTTCTTGATAGAATTTCTCTCTCGTATTTTATATTCAACAATTCTACTGTTTTCTGACTATCGCACAGGGACTTTATATATAAAATATATATTTTCTTTATACAGTAATGATAGCGCTTTCTTTCTGAGAATGGCACAAAACAGAATTAACAGATCCACAGCTTTTAACCCTGTTAACATGATATTACTGTCCACTATTAATAATACCGTATTTGTATTAATTTTGTTGTGAAGTCCCGTTAAATTGGGATAAACGTAGAAAAATAATAGGTGCACAATACAAGTTGTTCCAAATGTCTCTTTCATAATACAAATTCTGTAATAAAATAATGGAGGGGTTTAATAAAGAAAATAATAGCAATTAAGTACAGTCCCTGGGAATTTTAAATGTGATAACTTTTTTCGCCGGCACTCTTCTAAACGGAAGAAAAAATTTCTAAGAACTGCTTGGCACGTATTCTCCGTGATCGCTGCGATTTCTTCTCGGATATTTTCTTTTAATTGGTCAAGAGAGGGAGAATTATTACTGTATACCTTTGATTTAAAATGGAAATCCATTGGAAAAAGTTCATTGGTGTTAAGTTGGGGCTACGTAGAGGTCAGTTTATGTCACCTCGTTGGGAAAATTTTCCAGGGAAATGAACAACTAAGGTAATGTAAGAACATGCTCCGTAGCGACTAAATTCCAAGGATGCGGCTAGCGATCATCATACCCCTCGCCCCTCTACCGCTCGTTGCGTTGGTGCAGCGAATGAACCAAAATGAAAAAGTCTTTTTGGGACACACGGTATAATAAATATCTTATTTTACCTGTCCGTCGCATACTCTATTAGGTCTTCATATAATATAGAAGTAATGACCAAGACTTCCATACTTATCTTCCCATGTGAATAAAAATAATAGTTTCGTCTCTGTGAGACATCTATATCTGACAATCTCTCAGGGGATAAATCCCAGTAATTGGTATACTCTAAATAATGTTCATAGTTTATATGTACAGTCTACATTTGATACAAGTATCATGCCATATCTCTTGCCAGCACTTGAACACAATAATTCTCACACACAAGCATGCATCATAACATCACCAAGATCATAAAATAGCATAATCTATACACCAATATTCTATACATATCTTATTGCCTTCTTTTCTTAAACATTTTAAATTATATTATTTATTATTAAATTCACACCTAATCATTTTACAATTTCGTAATGTTATGTATGTAGTTTGTGTCCCGCTGCCCATCTTTCTTTTTAACGGTAGGTATTAAGAAGAGTGGAAAAAGTAGTGGCTTTTTCGGAGCTCGATGAAGCAGATCGGTGATAAGAACTGAAGACAGAGAGAATTCGTGATCTTCGAGGGAGGCCTATTTATATCCAGTACTATAGTCTGATGATGATAACTCCTTATTACACGTTATTATTGAAATACATAAATAAATAAAACAAAAAAATCTTCCAGAATTTAGATAAAGGGTTTTCATCCTAGTACGCCTGGCATATTTAGTGAAACACAAGCGGTGCTTTCTGTAGTACATAAATATGAAATATACTTATGCCGTTATTAGTATGGCATCCGTTCCGTACATAGCTCCCACAACTCAGGTCGAATCAATATTTTTAACAAAGGTTTTTCACAAAAGGCCAGGCCGAAAAACTCGCAGCCTCTAACCTAACCGGTTTTATTTTATTATTATTATCAATAATTTGAACCTGTTTATTTCTAGTGACAAAATCTGACATGCCTAGACTTTTGACAGGTCTTTGAATTTAGCGTGTCTGACATTTTTGTGAAAATTGATAATATTATATAAAGGTTTTACACCGTTGAAGAGACATCAGAAACATTTTTGTCGAGCCTTATCCGTTATATATAATATTTTAAACATGGACATCCGAGTTTAAACACACAGTGGAAAATTATCATCAGCAGAACTTATTGTCGAAATATACCCCATCATACGCAATAGTCAATATGTGGACAGGTAAGTTTAAGCGCGGACGGCAGGATGTTAAAGACGACCCTCGCTGTGAAAGACCGTACGTTTACGTATATTCCTTCGATAGCTGGTTCCCAGATTTCTGATCGACAACAAGGGCACATATGATACATAAACAATACACTAACCTTTTTATTGTACTTGCTGATTTTCTGGTCCGATGTTGTTGTTCTTTTGGCTGGGTAGATTTCGACTGACCGAAGTGCGCACTCCTGACGATCGGTTTATTTGGACCTCTGGACTGGTCGAAGTACAGGATATTATTGATCCGCCTGTCGTTTACACTCATCGTTGCATTCTCCGAAAAAAGGTGGCAATACTTACATACACACAAGTACAATATTATCAGCCAGAAAACCCAGTGGTGCCAATCGGAATAACAAGGCGCGTAAACACCGTCAATCAAAGTAATTTCAGAAAACGTTCCAACATAGTCATGGTGTGAGTTCAGCAGATGAATTACTGTTAAGGAGATAAACGTGTGCCTAAAGATAGCATGTAAATAAATAAATAAATATTTTTACACTGTAGAAGTTGTTTGTTCGGTTTCTGACACCGAAACAAAATTGTCACAAAAGTTTATATTATCGCCCAATAGTAATGTCCGGCCACATTTAAATACTTGTAGCACACCTAATAGTGCCGACGATTAGCGCACCTTGTCGGACGGCGAGGCCCCATACAAACAAGTGACGTCTTTTGTTCTGGGCTCGGACGGCGGCGACCGCAATTACCCGCCACGTCGGCAATGTCCAACCTTTGTTACCGGGAGAGCCGCGCTTATTTCTCCGCGTGAATGTTCCAACATTTTGCCGAACACGCTGCGGTGTTGTTTGCCCAAATGAGAGCCGGGTGCAAATAAAAATTAATTTGCCAACAAGGGCAATAGAGAACGGAAATGTTTGAGATAACCTTATCTTACCGAGTTTTAGAGGCCATTTTAATATAAATGCGCCTAAACGATAAGAAAATGTAACGAATTTTTAAAGATAGTAATTTCATTAAATTTTTTGTTATTTTGAAAAAAAACAGGATGTTTAATAAGCAAGTGCGTACTAAATGAAACATCAAATTAAATAAAAAGCTTTACGTATTGCAATATAGTTAATATTTTTTTATTTCTTTCTTGTGAAGTTTGATAAAAAAATAACGGCGTTTGAATTTTCAAGATCAGTTCACTAGAGTTCGAGTTACAGCGCTGGAGAAGTAACGTGTCGCGTTCCAGTCGCTACCGTCCGGGACAAGTCTGGCACATATTGGAAAAATTGTGAAAATGGAGCCAAAAGTGGATGTGAATGACATAATAATATCTGAGACGTATTTTCACCTTCATAGAGTCACGTTACAATTTTTTGTAGACGTCAGTAAAAACACTTTTTAGAAATATTCATTCTCTACAGGAATTACAATACTCGAGACAAAAAACGACTGTAAATGAACAATTTTTATAACCTTACTAAATTTAAAAAATCAACGAACATAAAATAGCCAAAACAAGTATTTAAATTGACAAACGTACTCAAATTATTGTATGCTAATTTCTCGTTAAATTATGCATTTTTCACGTCTATGTACATATTTTTAAATCAGTTTAAAGTGTATAAATACCTTCTTGTCTTGTGTGATGTGGGTCAATATTAAAAATTAATGTGATATATTTCTTTAGATTTATCTTAAAAATGTTAACAATATTTAAATTGATTTTATTATCTCAAATATACAATTTTAACAGGTATAGAAGGGGATATACGGAAGGGGGTTGGAATAGATTGCCGAAAGGGTTGAAGAATGGGTGTGGGAGGGTGATGTATGCAAATCGAAAGGATAGAAATGCAAATCGTGTAAATTTAATTACTTTTTAAACTGATTGTTTTCCGTATATTTATTTTAAAACACCTTGTGCAGGGGAAGCTTTAATAAATGTCGATTAATTTTTGAAAAGGTAAAAAATCCAGTAAAAAGTTATCCAAATTTTTGTTTTCCCATTTAAAAAAATATATTTTTTAGCTTTTTTCTAATTAAAAAAGTTTTTATTTTATATTATGTATCTGATTTACCATAAAAAGTAATCATCAACTAAATATATTTTTTAATATTTTTAACGCCTATTTATCCCATTACTAAATATCTACACAGAATATTTTAAAACAAAAAAATTAGATTATTTATTAAAATCTAACCCCAATTTTATTGTTATAAATATTGAAAATTTTTTTTAAGAAAAAATATTTTTATATTATCATACTGTGATGTGCCTATTTGGTCTCGTTACGCTCGCCTAGTGATCTAGAGGCCGATGGTTTAATTTGTTTGAAAATTACTGAAAATATTTGAGTCGCACAGCGGCAGATTGCCCATCTGTGAAATTTAAAAAAAATAATTATAAATAAAATTAATGTATTAACATCAATATAATTACATATTGCTTGATATATCCCTGCATATTAAATTAACCCATTATAGAACAATTAATTTTGAGCGTAGTAGTGTACGTAACTTAAAATATATGAAATTTTTCACTTGGGCCACTCTGCCGCTGTGCGTTTCATTTATGACGCGATTACATCTCTGATTCAACAAAAATAACGTTGTTTATTGAATTGAATGATTGTATTAATAATATAATAAAAATGAATTCAGTATCCTGGTGACATCAATACATTTTTGTTTCAAGTTCCCAGACGATTTCCATTAGGAAAGTAGTTTCCTCTCTACTCCCAAAAATATACAATTTACTGATGATGTTAAGTGGATAGCAAATCTGGTATTACAATATTTCAGTAGAAAAGAAAAGCAACCGTTAGAATAAAAATACCTTGTTCATGTCATGATGGCAAATATTATTTTTTTATTTTTAACCTTTCCTTGATGCTGTAGGTTACACAAGTTACCCTATACATATATATCTTAATATCGTTTATTGAATAAACAAGCACAATCATTAAAGTCTTATTCATGAATAAATGACTTTGCTGAATGCTACTCTTCATTAATCTTTTTCACAATATTATTTGACAGTAAATTTAATTAGCTTAGAATATTTTAACATTATGTTACGATGCGGGGTACTGCAGTTACGCTAGTCGTGTATTATAATATCGTATTAATATTTTTCATAAGACTCAAAGTTTTCAAAAGCATTTCCGTAGCATTATATAGCATATTATTTTTCTAGTCACGTTAGGGCCGAGTAATTCTTTCCACCTCGAATGCTAATGACGAGTATACGCAGCGTTGGTTGGAAAAAATATGTTTCGCAATGTGCTATCACTGACAATGCACAATTTACAAAAATGATAAACAGCCCAATTTTTCACTCACTCAAAAGTATATTGTCATGTTGCAAATAAATGTCCCGGGTGTCATTTGAAATTAGCGCCACATTTGAATCATGGCAACGCTTAGTTCGCGACAAATTCAAGTCAGTAAGAGCGAATAGGGTCCAAAGCCGTGGGAAAACCACTACTGTCACAGATGCGGCCATGGCCAGACATTATGCGGTGAGATTGGCGATCGCCTCGTGGAGGCAACGCCGTGTCGGAATTGCTGATTCATTAATAGAAGGGTAAATATGATTAATCTTTGCAATCACTAGCACACCGTTTGTTGAATTGTCCAAAATTAATTCGCAAGATATACCATCGTTACAGAAATTGATATTTCCTTCGCTGACGTAGAATAAATGGAGGCAATCCCATATTGACAGCGTGATGGTGTGAGGCTTTCGGCAGCAGACTTCTTTCATGGCGGCTGCAGGCCTGAGAGAAGGATGCCGGACACGTTTTCTACGTGATCTGGGCTAACCATGAGATCAGTGGTAAAGGACATCAATAATATTAAGGGTTGCTCAGGTGCTCGATCCGCCAGAGCCAGATAACGTAACAATATGTTCATTTATTTATATTTACATGTTATTCACATTTTAAATATTGGCCCATGCGCCTACAGTCACCAGGAAGCTCAAACGTTACCAAAAGGTTATCACATTGTATGCTCGATCAAGTTAACGATATACCTCAGTAGAACTTGAAACCCGTCTATTAGCACTGTCTAAATTTTTTTTGTGGCATTTTAATACTGCGGAACTCCGAACATCATTCAATATCAGTTGTTGTATTGTGATTGTATACGCTGCAAAGTGGCTTGTATATAAATCTCGTATACAGAATTGTAAAGAATCACTAATACAATAAAAATGAATTGTTAATTCTGTCGTGTCCTATCGGACTACTCAAAGGTATTTGAGATTCTGTAAAGATAAAGTAGTTGGCTTTCAAATAATGGTACTATAGATGTATTAATTTGAAAAAGTGTAACATATAGGTTCGAAAATTTGTTGTCAAAAGTACTGTACTGTAAAGAGATCCAGGTTCGAATCCCGGCAGCAACAATAATATTTTTCGATAAAATTGATTTTATATTTATATCTTTTTAATGAAAACATTTAATTTGTATGTATTATATATCGATACTCTTTTGGGAAAGATGAGTGTTTATATGCAACGTAATGGAAGGGTTAAAAAATGCATGTCTTGAATAATCATAATCACATATTTTAAATAAATAAACTATTATATCATTTACATTTCAAAATATGTAAAGCCTTATAGCCGCTGTCTCTTGATGTTGGCATTGCCTGCATTAGCATGCGGGTGCATGAGAGGGCGACACTTTGACGTGCACGTCAGCCAGGGTATATTCACTTAGCATAGAGGAGAACAAACTGCACGGTACATGGGTAGGTAGCTACTTACACGTTATTACACTGCACCGCAAAATGTTCAGCGCGTGCTTAGCAATCTCCTGGCTTTTAATTTTATGCTCAGAACATGTTTTTGGAGTATTTTTGAAATGTATATGTAGAGATAGTCACGCTTCTCACCGTAAAAAATCCCACTACAGTAAGTGCGCAAATCACTTTTTTAACAAATATGTATACGCTGCATATATAATTATTTGAGAGTAATTATTTTTTAATTTGGGATAACAAACGATACAATGTTTTATTAATGATAAATGTTATGTTGCTTACATACTAAAAATATGCTATCAGAAATTGATGATGAGAACAAATAAAGATATATAAATTGTTAAACAAATTAAACATATGTAAGTCGCCATTTATTACATTTTTAATATTTATAAATATATGGAGTTTGCGGATAGTGTATAATAGCGCTGACTTTGAGCGTCGGCTACCAACCGTTATACTATAACTCAGGTATGGAATCTAGATTACTCAAGTTTAACCCCTGCTTCGCTGCTTAGTTTAGGTGCGTGCCTTGGCTAGGAGCGAATTACCTGGCGAGTGCGTCGCCAGATGGCGACATGTGTCAAACATAAATGTTGTGACATTACAAACTGATGTCACGTTCAAAATCACCCCGTCTTGTAAATTAGCATGAGCCACATTGCTGTCAATGACGTTTTGTAAGCGTGGATACTTCACTTTGCTAAATATATGGAACAAGCGGGAACCGTTTGCTTGGGATGGGTTTCTTGGCCTTTTTTATATTGAGGTCTGAACCCAATCGGAAGCCAGTACGGCAATTGGATTTTGCTGTCGTTTTACGAAAGCGACAGCATGTTAGCCTTTTAATCCAGATGAACGAAGGGTCAATATCGCTAAATATTTCAATCATTAGTGCACTGTTTGTCATATTGCTCACTGTCAATTAGCGTGATGAACTATTTTTAGTGAAAGTAATTTCCTTCGTTTATTATGAGAAATATCTGTAATGGTGTGACGCTCCTGTAGTAAATCTCGGCAGAGTAATCTTTAATGGTACTGCAGACTTGAAGGCAGGACCCTGAACGAGTCTCCTACGTTGATCAAGCATTGAAGATGACATTCTGATCGATGGTTGCGAGGGCTATGGATACATCAGGCGAAAAACTATCGCTGTGTAACTGATTATTATTGTTATTTGTATGATATTATTTATTTATTATTTGCGAAGGATGGTATGGGTATGAGGTATGAGTTTTAGGGTTAAATTTTGTTTTCTGTAATTATCTCTCGGTATTCAGATATTATGCCGGGCCAATAATATAATTTTAATTTTAATTGTAAATTAGATTCCATTTCATAACTGAAAACATATTTTAATTTATCTCCTTCAGGTATCAATAATAATTTTTTCCAGTTTAGGGCTAATACAGAATGTGGCAGATCATGGTTGGTATGCGTTTCTTAGGTGAGGAACCCACCGTTCTTATGTTCTCCCCTGATTAGCCGATCGAGAGGTTAAAACAACGGTCTTGTCTCTCACAATGTTCAATATTCCAATGTATAATTTTCCAATGCTTTATTTTATTAACTATACACTTTTCTAACGACTACCAGACGTTCGACACAGATGGTGTCAACACCGTTACTAAATGATATTTGATTGAACTATAATATTTCTGCATAATTCTATCGCAATGGCGATGTCATAATTTATGTTCGTAAAATAAATAGTACCTACTATGTACTACCAAGTTTGAAATTGAAAAGTTCTCACGGTTACGTGCTACATAAACTTTTCATTTGTAAATTTGAAACAATGTTTTGGGTTATATAACACGAGTGAGGAAGGAAATTGGTAATAAAATCATACGACGAACTTTACCTGTCAAAATTATTCGCATTTCAAATCATTCGGCTTGTAATGGGATTTTGAATGGAAAATTTTATTCGTCTAAATCATACTTTAAACACAAAGTACCTATTAAAGTCCTTATAAATTACTCCTATGTCGTAATTTATGTTGAATATAATATTTTTCTTGCTTTATATACCGCATACTATGATGTTATAAAAAAGAATAAATGTAACGTATGACACGATACAATACAAATTTATTATATAACTAGCAGAACACAATTGGTTTTCACCGCTGGTGCTGGCTGTTACTAGACTATGTCAATGGCTTTGGTTTACTTACTTCCTAGGCTATTGAAGTAAACATTTCACTGTTCGTGCGTGATACTACTTAATAAATTAAAAATATATAAATAATTATAGCAATATGATTAAAAAATAGACATTTACAATATTAGATTTGAGTATTGAGAAATAATGTAAATTTGAAAAAAGATTAACCCAAAAATGATTGAAAATGAATATTTTATTTTACTAAAACTTATCTTTTGCATATTTGTCAGTTTTATTTTAAACCTATTCAATTTCTCCACTTTTCTTATGTTTTCTGGCATTTCATTAAAAAATTTCATCGCAATGTACATCATTGATTTTTGAGATTTGGCCTTCTTCCTGAATTGCAGTCTCAGTCTATCCCTTACTCTTATACGATGCTCGTGCTCATGTTGATTTGCATTAATTTTTCGTGTAAATTCCGCAGATATTTTCTTATTGAGGATTTTGTAAATAAATACAATTATATTAAAATATATTTTCTGCTTAAAGGTCATCATATTCAGATCTTTCAGCGTTGCACTGTTCCGAGTATATCTATTTTTTTTTAGTATTATTCTCATAGCTTTATTTTGCAACACTGACAATTGTTCCATTTCTTCTTCGTTAGCCAAAAACAAAATACTGCTGCAGTAGTTGATATGAGGAATAATATCAGAGTTGTATACTATTTTACAAGACTCAGTACTAATAAATCATCTGATCCTTCACAGAAGTGAGATTTTCTTAGCAATCTTTTTAATCACGTATCTTGTATTTTGTGATAAATTTAATTTCGAATCTATTATAACTCCCAAATATTTTATTTTAGTCACTTCCTTCAAACTCTTACGATCTATGATAATTTTTGGTGTGATTGGTATTCTTTTATTTCCAATGTTCATGAATTTAGTTTTGTCTACTTTTAGTTTTAGTTTATTTTTCTTCAGCCATATTGCTATATTATTTAAGTCATAATTTAATTCCTTCTGTATAGTTGTATAATTGTCTCCCGCGATTGATCTCTAGATTGCGATAGGTCGTGTGTGAGTAGATAAACTTATCTAATTCTATTACAGATTTGATAATAAAAGTGAAATTATAGTTGTTTGATGGAACGGCAGGGATGTAATTAGTTATATCAAATTGGGATAAGATGAGCCAATCAAAAATGTATCTAGATATTCAAAAAGTAAAAACAGTTATATTTAATCCAATACCCTTACCCATTATAATCTTTTTAAGGGTTGACTTAGCTGATAACTTCAGTTTGAATTACATAATGAGAGTTTGTGGAAAAAACACGTGGTACGCCATATTCTCCAACGTGTGTGATGTGAATTTGTAATTATTGAAAGTTATACCGAAGCGTTCATCCTGAAAAAAATATGTGACTTAAATTTAAAAGTCACGTCGTAACTTACATGAAATCATTAATAGCTATCACCTGTGTTGGCTTCCAAGTAATATCATCAAGTCTAAGCCCGGACATTATAATTATTTAAAAAAAAAAAAAAAAATGAAAAAATGCAGAGCATGTCATTCATAAAACTTTGTTTATATGTGAACTTTCCACATTGTCACATTGCACGATAAATGTAATGAAATCTTCCACAAAAGATGTAACAAAGGATTAGTTTGTAAGATTTATATAACTATATCTATATTTATAAATCTCCATAAGTCGATAATGTATTTTGTAATTTGGTATGGAAGCCAAGTTGTTATTAGTGTACTAAAACCATGATAAATAAATAAATTTAAATTTGAAGCCATTTTGTTTCATACATTTATCATTTAACCCCTCTTTTGATGACGTTGCGAAGATGCAACACCTCACATTTTCCAAATCAAAAATTTTTTCAATATTTATTTGATGAGATTTTCTTAATAAAATAGTTTTAAAACACATATACTAATTTCACCAATATTAAACCACGATAACTGATACCGACGGTTAATGGGTTAAATTAAATTAATTTGAAGCAATATGTAGTTATTTAAGAATATATTGTAAAAGATCTTCAGAAGATTATATTATGTGTAAAAAATATCATTGTTATATTACAGACAAACAAACAAACAATTTTATTATATACATAAGTAGGTATATATATGGATAAGTAGTTATGTTAACTAAAAAGACTTAAAGATGTTGTTCCATTTATAAAATAAGTAAATTATTTTTTCAGTAAAAAAATTATGTTTATATAATAGGTGACACAGTGAGCAGTGTGACATATAATAATAGTTATTAATTGAATTAATATTATGAATAAATCACTTTTAGTATAATTGGAATTGAAATAATAATTATTTTTATTACATTATCATCAAGTTTTATTGAGGATGTAGTTTAAATATTTTTGTAAAAAAAAAAATGTTCGAAACATTAAATTAACGTTTCATTAAAGATTTAAATATAACACGACAGAAATGTATTCTTAAAATAGTACTCAAGGGAATGAACATATAATATATACAACGGAAAACGAACGGCGATTACGTTTGATTTATTAAGCGAGTTGTATGCAAAATCATTCATACATACCACCTACACAAATAACAAATCACTTTGGAGTTTGCGTTCACAACTAATGACATTAATATAACCTTTGACATCTAATTTATTTCTGTGTTGACCTTTTTGATAAATATTTTTTTATAGAAATGTCACACACTGGCTACACACGTAACCTCTCCCCCTTCTTGTGTGACTGACATTCATCACGAAAGGAAAATGCAAATTGCATCCATCAAACATGGCAAAATATATATTTTTTATAAAAATTTTAGTGCATTCTTTCCACTAATTTATTAATTCTGTAATATAATCCTCACTACTTTCATTTATAATTACATGTATTAAAAAAACATATGGGATATATCTTGGCCTATCCGATCTGCCATTTTGCTATAAATTTAAAACTCAAAAAAATTGTTACTCTGTTATATTGGATTTGGAGAAAAAATAAGTAAACGCACTTTCACACACAAAATAAATCTATCTGATTTTTTTGACCAGCACTGAAAGGAATTTTTCGTCAAGTTGTTATGTCGTCATCATTGCAAAATAAATTTCTATTTTTGCCTAGCGAATAAATTTTCTTTGTCTTTATGTCGTTATCATTCGTAAGCATATTTCTATTTATACCATTGTGGTGGAAGGGTTTTTTTTATACTGGCGGTAGCGGTGATAATTAAAAATAATTAAAACCTATAAAATATGTTTTTATTACTATATATAATATAAAATATATCATAAGATAATATTGTTTTAAATATCCCAATACCATGGCAATATTAAAATAGATATATTTTTTAAGTAAGAAGTGTGGACTGACTTTATAGGAACAATTTTGAAAATAAAACTAATTTAATATTATCTGATTTTTTTATGATTATCATAATTTTATAACATAATGTTAGATTTACAAAGTTTTTTTTGAGACGCTTTCTAGTCATCTGCATGTTCATAAATTCACTTAACACATCGTGCCCTTGGAACTGAGATACATACCGAGCTTACAGGAACTGAATATTAATTTTTCGATTTCTTCGGCGGAGTTTAGTTCATCGCCCGTGTGATGAAATTTTTACAAAAAGTAGTCATATAATTTAGAGTAATGAAAAAAACTAATTAGGTGGGTACTTATTTTGAGTACGTTCTAACAATAATAATTGGTTGTTCAATAGTTAAGTTCTATTATAATATTAATTTATTTTCGTTCTAGGGGAAATTATATGGGGAAAGTGCATCTACGTCTCCTAATTACGTTAGAAATTAGATTCCAATGCCTCTATTAATAAATGTTATAAATCAATATTTGAAGAGAAAATCCAGAAATGGTGCAAACCGAAACATTAGTTAGCTTGTAATACCATTTCAAATTATGACAGTTGTTTGATGTCAACTTGCAAGTTTAGTATGCCTTTTCAATTTTTCGTATGTCTCGATAATTATTTGTGTCAAGATGTTGATATTATATAGATACCTTCATTTTGAGTTGCAGTTTGTGATGTATATATTATTTTTGTGATTATTTCCACCGATTACGATTTATAAGACCAGATATACTTACCACGTAAATGAGTGAAGTGAGGGAAGTGCATCTACTCCGTGGTTGGCATGGTAACCTATATATGTTTGTATATAAACTTTTTCAACTAGTGTTGTGTTGACAGTTCCATTATTTTTTAAAAAATAATTAACCATTTTCAAAAACAATCACACTTTTTGATATTTCGCACTTTTCCCGTCTAAACAATTTGAACTCAGCACGTTTTATCCTTTATTAAGGACTACACTAACTAATTAATATTGTTATTAAGCAGATCGGTAAAGATATTTTTATTATTTTAATAATTTGTCAGAAATAATACAACTATATGCTCTAACCCCAAATCTGGGGTAAGTGCATCTACTCTTCTAATTTTCATAAAATGCTTTGAATATCAGTTATCCTAAAAGGTTACAATCCGATTTTTTTAAATTTAAACTAGGAAATGGTTAATGATCCTTTTATAAAAGTTTCAAAGTCATAGCGTAATCATAATGTTAGAGAACATGTCAAAGTTTATGTCGATGATTTATATATCGCACTTACCCCGATTCAACTAAGTTAGAATTTCAACACAAAAAAAAAACAATTTTGACCAAAATATTGTACAATGTTTTGTCGTTCTAAGGTTATGGTATGTGAAATATATTTTCATGAAACAATTACAATATATCTACTGTATTCTAAATAAATTTAAAACAAATTTAGAATCCTAATTCAACATTCAATTAAATAATATGTTTCATTAATTATAAAGATTTTTCTTCTTCTAATTTTAGACAAATAGATTTAAGTGCGTAAGGGCGTACACTAGTTATTTATAGTTTGACGTGGAATAAATAAATTTCTGTGTCCTCGCTCCGTACTTGTTAATGACATTAGGAATTGAGAATTGGCAGCAGATCGTCTATTTCATTTTAATCTAACGTATTAAATTTTTCATTTTTATAATTTTTTGATTAATATAAACAATAATAGTATTCCACGGACAGAGAAATCCTAGATGAATTAATATAATATAAAAAAATGTAATGCGTAACAAATATTTTATACATTTTAAAAATTAACTTATATTTATGTACATTGTGTTTCAAATGAGGTAGTAAGTGCCTAACCAATCAAAAATGGACCACTTCTTCAATATTTGCAAAATTACTTTGTGGCCACATTTTATATTAATAATTATACAAAATACTTTGTTTAAATCACTATTTTTAATTTCAGTATACGTTGTTTCTTGAAAAAGATACCATAGGTATTGAAACATGTTGAATGATTAATAAATAGAGTTTAAGTTTTATTTTGTATAATTATTAATAAAAATGGACCAAACTACAAATATTCCATACCCGAGAAATTTCAATAAATAACTTATTAATGATTTTAAAATATTTTAGTTATAACAATGGACCAATCCTTATGTTAAAAATGATCACTAGATGGCAATGTGTAAATAACAGTTTTTGTATTTATTTAATTGTTACTGTATATAAAACACTGCTACTCAAATCAAAGCTTCTTGCAGTTAGTTCATTCTTCTCTCACTGCCTCAAATAACCCCATTTTACGGTATATATATATATATATATAATTATTTTTTTTTAAATTCTTATCTTATTTATTATGTTATTATCTATTTTCAATAATTAATTGACGAGTAATATTGTCAATTTTTTGCAAAATGCTCCGCGGAATGTAAACGTGTTGATATTTATATTTAATTAATAAAATTAATAAAAATGCATATTATTTATTTTTATAATTTTTTAATTCAGTAAACTCATTTTTAATTCAGTAATTTCATTGTTCTATTACAGTGGTAATGTATGAACACGTGCATAAGCTAACTCCGCAATCCCCAGATTGAATTCTTTGGGGAATAAATATACAGAGGTAGTCGACATTTTAACTGTAAATTTAACTCTTTATAGGACTACATTATTACATTTTTTTGTATCCCAAACTCAATGGTGATGGATAAATTGCTCTACTTCACATTTTTAAAATTAATTTTATTTTATAATTTTGATTATGAGAGAACATGCTGATATTATATAATTTTTTTCTTTGTGTATTGCGTTCCTGATGAGATTTTATATTATTAAAAAATAATGTTAATACAAATTTAATGTATTAATTATAAATATATACATATAAAATCAATTTTGTTGAAAAATATTGTTTTTGTGCTACCGGAATTCGAACCTGGATCTCTATTTCCAATTCGGGGAAGTACACTACCAATTGTGTTATAGCGCCAGTATTTTTCATGACAAATTTTCGAACCCATATGTTAAACTTTTTCAAATTAATACATCTGTCGTTCCATTATTTGAAAGCCATCTATTTTATTTTTACGGAATTTCAAATACCTTTGAGTAAACCGACTGCAGCCGCCAAAATTATCAATTAATTTTTATTAAATTTTGGACACATTGATACAACTTATATTATTAAGGAGAACACATTCTTATTGTGAAGTTGTAATTATTCAGAACATAGGTCTGTGATGTTTTACATACTAATTCATGCCTGAACAGGTCGTGTATAATAATAAATAAATAATCTAATTTCAATCAATAGAAGCAATTTCAAATTTACCCATAATAATATCACTGTTCGCCATTTTATCATTACCGGGTGGTGATTATAACGCAGATATTAAAGTATGAAACTTTTATTGCCCTAACCATAAATTGGACTATGTATTAAGTATTGTCATAATATTCCGATTTGTCACAATCACAACATTTATGTTAAAATCAAAAATACTTATATTACAATCGACCATCGTTATTCTATGATTGAATTTTTACACACTTCTCGCAAGGTACACGGTTAGTTAATAACTAAAGAATACATATTTTTTAACAATCTAACATATTATATAATTTCCGTTATGTTCATCTGTCCGTCAATGTTATATAACAATATAAAATAAACGCAATATAGCCAATGTATTCAGAGCTAGTCATTGCACATGGCAGTATTAAACAAACAAGATTTGATATTAATTGTATCACGTGAAAGTGTGCTGTAATCACGTCAAACAAAAAAATTATTATATTGTTGATGGTTTTTATAAAAAATTAATTATGTTTATAATTTCTCGTCATAATATACGGATTATTTCTAGTGTTCTAATAATTACTTAGTTAATATTAAAAAAACATATGAATTATTATTTTATTAATAATAAAGTAAAATAGCACCTTATTTATGTACTCCAGTATTTTTTATATGTGCTACGTAGATATATGTAGGTATATATTCAATAATAACATAAATAATAATTAACAGTTTAATCTATGTAACATATAAGTATTATTTCCTATTTGATGTACCTGTATATGTATATATACAATAACTATTAACGCAAAAATATAATATATTATAATTATTTTATCCCAGACCCAAGAATTGTATGCTATAAGTAACCAAATATAGTTTTTATTATTTGTGTAACAACGTATGAAAAAAAAAACTATATGTGATATTTTAAATATAAATGTATTAATTATAAAGATATTCATATAAATTCAATTTTATCGAAAAATATCGTTGTTGCGCTACCGGGATTCAAACATATAGGTTCGAAAATTTGTCATCAAAAATACTGTCGCTGTAGCATAGTTGGTTATGCACCTTACCCGGATTGGAAAAGAGATCCAGGTTCGAATTCTGATAGCGCAACAACAGTATTTTTTGATAAAATTGATTTTATATGTACATCTTTATAATTAATACATTTAATACGTTCTGAATAATTAAACCTTCACAATAAGAATGTGTTCTCCTTAATAATTTATTTGATAGGTAACATATACTTAATGGATTAAATCTGAAAGTAGTAAAAAAATTCTCTGCATTGCCGACGGAGAGATTGATTTTACGAAGAGATAGACATTACGTTGTTATAAATATTTATGTTAACATTATTTATGAAAATTCAAAATAGATACAAAACTTCGATCAGCTATCCCTTTTTAAAATGGGCACAAGGTACCCGCTGGGCATAGAAAGGATAAATACGTAAGTGAAATTTGTCGACCTTGAAAAGTGCGAGGCGGGCGCGTGACGCCGCGTTGCCGCTTCTGTCACACTTAGTTCCCTGTCCGGCCGCCAGGGGCGCTTTCCGCCGCCATGTTGTATTTATATATTATTTTCTTTTGGCGGCCCGAGAGTAACACATCAATCAGGCCGCTTTATCTGGATGGCGAGCAGACAGGCCATATAATCAGGCCCTTTTTGCGGTGGAAATCAAAAGCGGGAAACTAACGACCGAGATGGCTTGATTTGCGAGAGCATTTGCGAAATGTTACGGACTCTAATATAAAAAAGGGTACGTCACTTTTTGCAAACATTAAAGTACATACGACATCGCAGATAAGTACAGATCTCTCATAAAAAGGGTTTATTAAAAAGTATAATATTTTATAATTATTTTTCTGTTGGGTGTTTTAAAAATACAGCACTAAATAAATCAAACATGGAACCAATATATATATATACACAAATGGGTAGATATCAATCGGAAGTCCTAATTACATATAAATTAATATAAATAAATTATACATATTTAGAAAAAAATTAACATCACCTAAAGAGCCCGAAAAAAACTGACTACTTTAACACGAACGAGATTCTAGCAAAGAAGTCAGAACAAGGTTGAATAAATATCAGATATGATACCTATTGAATCTCTTGTAATCTAAAATGGCTTTTTAGATAAGATGATCCTTTTTAAATTTTGTCAAAAGGTATTACAGTGGAACCTCGATTTACGAACTCAATTGGCATAAAACTGTTCGATAACCGAGGTGTTTGTAAACCGAAACAATTATTCCTATAAGAATCAATGTAAAATGTATTAACCTGTTTAAAACCCCGAGAAAATGGCCCTTTATACATCTTGCTTGAAATTCTATAAAAGCAATAAAAAAATCACAGTTTTAACTTAAAAGGAATTGGAAGTAATAAAATAAAATAAACAAACTTTATTATAACTTATCCTACAAAATATGTAGTAAAGTGTTATTGTTTGTAAATGGACTCTCCTTCCATGAAAACATTGGGTGTTTGAAATTCATCAGGTTTCTGTCTCGCAAAACACACATCCAACGATATTTGTTTCTTTTTGCTTTTTATAATGTTGCGGAAATGAAATATGACATTATTAAATAGACACGATTTGATAAAGTTTTATCAAGGTAACATTTTTCACAAAACTTTGCACCCCACTCCACTTTGCGCACATTTCGTGGATAGAGAACCTAAAAACATTTTTCATTCATTCATCAGTCTCTGAAAATAATATTTCCTGTCACCGTATTTTTCTGCTCATTAAGAAGCTATTTCAGTCCTTTCGTAGTATGTTTTGAGTCTTCTTGCTTGTTCTGAAACCGAAATTCTGTTCGCAAACTGGAGCATTTTTTGTCAGGATTTTTGTTCGTAAACAGAGTCGTTTGTAAACCGAGGTTCCACTGTACTTTTATAATGTAAGGTTGAGTTTACATCTTCTGTGTAGAGTTTTCTGGGCTATTTTGCAGTGTGTCTCCACTTGTGTGTCTCTCTGACGGATCTATTACGGGTTCCATCATAAAGGCTGATGTCGCTGAACTTATAATCTTATATCTTAACAAAACTATAAAAATAAAGGGTATTTTTTTAGAGGTTTGTTTTTTGAATTGGCAATACTTTTTCTAGAGACAGCCAATTTGACGGCTGACAGCTAATTTGTACTCAGTTTGGTTTGCCATTTCACCATGAATATATTTAATTGTGAAAATTTATTTCGAAAATCGTAGGTCAGTTCGCGAAACTTATCGTACTCTACGTCCATTTTACGGTCGATATATCCGACATCCGAGCAAATAATTTGAATAAATATTACGCACTCTAATTGATAAGCATAGGCGTCGTACAGTGCGCACTGAAGAAGCTGTTGTTTCTTCAAAAATGATGCCGGCCAGAACATTACAGTCAATGGAGAACATTATAGATTAATGATTACTGACTTTTTCGTTCCCCAATTGGATGAAATTAATGTGGAAGAGCTCTGATTTCAACAAAACAGCGCGATATGCCATACAGCGCGCGCCACAATCAATTTATTGAAGGAAACATTGGATGAACACATAATTTCGCGTAATGAACCTATGGATTGGCCTCCCAAGATCGTTTGATTTAAAACCTTTGGATTATTTTCTGTGGAGATATGTGAAGTCGCTAGTCTACGTCGATAAACCAGAGACGATAGACGATTTGGAAGCTAACATTCGGTGGTGGGTACCACTTATATTTTTAAAGTTTTGTTTTGTCTATGCTGGCATTTTAAATTTTAGTATACATTGTTTCCAAAACAAGGGACCATAGGTCTTGAAACATGTTTATGTATCAATAAATAGCGGTTTTTCTTATTATTTTACGAGTATAATACGTTGATACAAAGTAATTTTGTAAATATTGAAGAAGTGATAATAATTCATATCAATAGCGTTAATCTGTATGTTTACGATTTTTATCCAGAATTCTTTGAAGTATACCTAACCCAAATACAGGTAGTGAAGTTTATCTCTGTTGCACGTAAACATTTAAAATAACTAAGTATGCCAAAAATATGTTGGCAGGCGAGATACTGCGGGTATCACTTGAATCAGCACGCTACATTTGCGAGTAAAATTATGGCATCCTTGAAGAATTTATACATACCAAGTTACTGTCAATGTGAAGAAGACTGACAGTTTATACAATTCTTGGTATTTCTTAAATTTAAAAAAAACCTAGACAAAATATAACATTTCATCCATAAATTATATTAAACCCTAAACGTCGGTTTATTTCTTAGAAGAAAATCCGGCTTCAGCCGGGAATTAAAATACTATTTGTGTTACATTTTATCATTTGTATTCATTTGAGAATTGAAGGTGCCCTTGCAACCTTTTTAATAAAACTATTTAATCTTCGAAGTGTCTTAAAAATTGTTTCAAAATATTTCTTACAGTTTAAAATTTAATGTAAAGTATATATGTTTTTCCAACTTACGTTACGTATTTAATTATAACTCACCTTTCTGGTATTGTACTGTAATGTTACTCGTATATGTTAAAATTATCTAATACGCCTGAGAAAACTATGATACATCCTATCCTGAATCGTTTTGAGTTGAAGAAGGAGACTCCAGTTGTAGTAGGTTAAGAGACGATCGTAAGCTTCATGCGAGTGTGAATAAAGAATTGTGTACCTGTAATTCTGTCTCGCCGTTTATTATCTGGTATTATCTGATATAAACTGGTCGCAAAAACTCTGGTAACTAGACTACAATAATATTATTTATTTATTTACACCCTATCTCGGAATCGCTTTGAGAGTTGTTTACCCTCGTTTAGATTCGTCAATATTACTTTTTTTTTATTACATTCAGTTAATAACATCTTAATACCATCATAAGTTCGCTCCTGTATCATCATACCAAAGCCATACCGTATACAATTTGACGTGAGACTCGTTATCACATTAAATTCAGAGGGCAGCTAGAGAGAAGCTATAGAAATCATTCACCCTCAAAAGGGGAGGGTAGACGTCATATTTATGTGTTGCAGTCGCAGAACTCGGTCACAGTTCGATAGAAATTCATCCTGTCCAGGTCTCAAGAGTGCGAGAGAGAGCCAGTAGAATGATCCGATAACTCTCTCTAGACACTGATTTTATCGGCATCGCATATCCCAGCAACCCCCAGCGAGATAACCGCACCCTAATAAATCCAGGAATCGTCCGAGATTCCTTTAATTTCTTAATAGGTTATCGTTCCGGGGGGTCCGATGACCTATTCCTGCTAATCCCGCAATCATGATCTCACGTGCATCATTCACAATCCCACAGTCCCAGAGGATGTGCTCCGGCGTCTGCTTCACCAGAACGCAAACACACCACGGTTAACAGACAAGTCCTAAGTCGAGTTTTGGGTTAGCAGACGTACGTATATACTGACGTTGCCTTTTTCATAATATGTTGAGATTTGCAAAATGAGACATATCAGTTATGCAAATATTCTCCGTCTTAACTTACTACTGTTTGAAATCCACATATTTAGGAAGTATTTACAATATCTACCTACAGTACTGCAGCATAACAATTTTTCAATTATAATATTTTTAATAAGAGAAAAATGTACTTGATTGTTTTCTCAAAAAGGTCACTTCACTCCAATAGACTATCAATTTCTTTTCAAATTTCCCTAGATGTGATACAATACACAAAGGATAATAAGGAATAATATACAAGATTGTTAATACGTTATTGAGTAAGTCGGTAGGCTAGATATTTACTCAATAATTAATAATTTTAATGGTCCTACATACCTACGATAAAAACTATAACGGTCATCAAATATATGTATACTGAACTAGCGAGATATATAAAAAAAGTATATCTGCCCTGAAAACGGAGCGGTTGCTCGAAATATGACAAGACAAATTATGTCCCACATAACATATTTATTCTGACAGCTTGACCGGAATATGAGAAATCCAATTATTTTTTTGTCATATTTTTTCGAATATTTATGTAAAAAATCTCCAAATTTACTTGACATTTTTTAACCAACAACTGTAAATATTGCTATGAAAAAGCATAAAATATTCATAGAATACGTAAAATTTTAAACTAAAAAAAAGTGTACGAATGCTCTATAACATTGTTACAAAAATATCATAACAAGGAATTTATATTATTCCCCAAGGTAATTTCAGAATTAAATGTATACGTATAAAAACAATAGACAACTATTTATTACATATTGCAATGAGTGTTTTATTATGTATTTCGTAGAACACCTAGGAATTTTATAAAATACTATTCTTCTATCCTTTGCCGGTAACATAAATAAATTTTACCACGTGTATCTCCGTTTCATATAAAATCTGCGTGGCAGTATTTTACGAAGGCCTTCCATGTTTTACGAGGCTTCTCTGCGAACGCCGTAAAAGCCTTAAAAAAGGTCCGGCGCGGTGACGCGGACCACAATGAGGAGTGACAGCTCTTCACCCGTTTTTACCGTGGCGACCGATAATTTAGCTCCGAGAGACGTGATACGAGAAGCAAGTGAACCTATTGCATACAAATTAATCAAAATCAACCCAGCCTTCGCATTGGGGCATAAACATTTCACACGTGGACAGAATATTGGAAGACCCAATTTTGTTTCATCCCCGCGCTCGCTGGAAGGCCGACTGTGACTTCTTTTGAGGGTTGTCTTATTATTCAGGACAAAAATCCTACTTAATGTAATAGTGTAAAAAAGATTGAAGACTGTGTCTGGAATGCGGATTAGATACAAAATAATAATATAAATATTTTCAAGCGAACAAACATGTTTAATGTGTATTTACTTTCAGTTATTTATGTACATTTTTTAAGTATTATTTTTAAGAAACTTTTTAAAATGATGATAATTAAAATTATAATAAATTAATAGTGTTACACATAGTTACCCTGCGTACATTGAAGAACGAATGTACGTTATAGCCTAATGAGATATGTATCGAACTTTTAACTGTTTTCAAGTCAATGCGTTTAGATGTGAAAATTAGATTAACTGGATAGTACAAAGTGTCCATAAAGTCATTTTCATTATAAAAATTCTGTAATAAAATAATGGATGGATTTAATAAAAAAAGGTTTATTTTGCATTTGAGTATAGTCTAAGGAAATTTATTTCTTATAAATTATGTTTTCTAAATGTGACCCGTTATTTCGCTGACACTCTTCTAAACGAGAAGCTAAATTTCTGAGAACTGCTCAGCACGTATTCTCCGTGATCGCTGTGATATCTTCTCGGATATTTTCTTTTAATTGGTCCAGAGGCCGAAAATTGTTACTGTATACCTTTAATTTAATGTAGCCCTGTAGGAAAAAGTCCATTGGTATAAAGTCGGGGCTACGTGCAGGCTAGTTTATGTTACCAAGTCAGGATATCAATTTTATAAGGAAAATTTCACGATCAACTGGTAAGGATATGCTCAATAGCGACTGAATTCCCAAAAACACGGCTAGCAATCGGCATACTCCCCGCCCCTCTCTCGCTCGTTGTATTGGTGTAGGGAATGAATCAAAATAAAAAAGAATTTGGGACACACTGTATTATTCGATTCTTCGGTCATGTTTTCAAAGTCCGGTGTGATCAGAACCAAAAGTGTCGTCAATAAAAGCATGCGTTATATTTTAATTCAATATCTAAATGTATAGTAAATTTTTCACTTTATAATCTCGAAATTTTCTTATTATGCATTGATTTTGACATGAAAGTTAAAAGTAAATTCATATAAAACATTTCATCTAATTTTCATGCTACATATACAGAATATCGAATGGATCCGAAGTTTGCCGAACGTTCCCGAATCTCCATGAAAATGCTCGGCCACATAAATTTCATGTAAAATGGACCAAAACCAGTAATTTCACAAAGAAAACGGAAGTTTGCCGACCTATCCCAAAGTTACAGAAAATTATTCAAGATTTAATCCTTCGTAGGTTCACTAATGTACGCCTCAAATAGAAATTCGAAGCATTTTTTGGAAAATATTTTAAGTGCTTACATAATCGATTGATTAGGACAATGATGTTGTTATTGGTTCCATGAAAAAACTAACCAGTTTTGGTGACCATTGTTAAATATAACATAATATAATGATAAAAGGTTATGGAGAATTGAAGAATTGCCGATATAGAGATATATGTTTGTCGTTATTGTGTGAGTTATCGGATGAATGTGTGTCGATGTATATGTATTTTGATATGAATCAAAAATATATGTAGTAAATTATGTGATTATTTTGAGATAACCTAATGGATGCCCTAATATTTAAATCACTATTCTCGTTGCTCATTTGAAAGTCGCAATTTATTGTGTATATTTGAGTGTTTGGACTGAGATTATCGTAGACAGACTGTACAAAAGCAAAAATAAACCCGTACAGTGATGTTACTATGCGAATAGTTATTGAATGCAGTTTCTGTACTGTTGACTGGAGGGTGACGACAGACAGAATAAATCTCGTGATTCCCTATCTTTGCTGGCCACATTGGTATTGTTGTATGACACCGGTACTGAGAGTCTTTTTGACTGATGAGAGTTTCGTTTGGTGCACATATAAAACAACTATTTTCATATAACTTATTCTTTATTTAGTTAACTATTCTAAAATATATTAATATAAGTAAAATAATATGAATACATATAACTTTATATCAAAATTACCAGGTAAATTTTAAGTTATGACTAAAAATTTAAATAAATTATGTTTAACTGACAATAAAAATTGCTGTGGATTAGAAAATAAAAAAATGATTGATATCTGGAAAAAATTGCAAAAAATGTATCTCAAATAAAGAGTCATAAAAAGTGGTTAATATATAAGGGCCTATTTTTTCGTTTGTGAGTTATGACGTCGTTAATCATATTTTTAAAGAGCCTGTGTGAAGATTTTGTGTGACTATTTTTTAAAAACATCGTGAAATTTGTGGCAACACCCGGTCGTTATGCGAGTAGTTGACGCGTTTTGATTAGCCGTAATAATTTGCGGCGACTAAATGTCGGCGGTCTGGGGTTCGAATCTAAACAAGATATTACAAATTATTTTTAATGATCTTTTAGACAAAGGTCAGGCTTGTGCAATCTTTCTGTGTATTGTGGAATCAAGGGGGAAAAGATGGATCGATGCCTTTGAAATGCGGAACATGGACACAAAAGTATCCATTTTACAGGTACTAAACATCAAGGATAGATTCTCAGCCGTTTGAATTTGATGAATTTTTTAATTTTTTGGACATCTTACGAGAACAGAAGATAGCTTGGCGAAGCTTTTTGTGGTGGGTTACGTCAAATAACAAAGAGGTAGTGAAATATTTCCTACCCGTTGGACTAATTAACTAGACAGCCCTCACATCTTCAAAATGCTGAAAAAAGTTAGAAAGAGCATAGTCAAGAGGGCAGGATTCACGGAGATCACAATCCCAAATTAAGTAGGACCTACGTAGATGGAAAAACGTACATTTTTTTATAAATAATTAGACAAAATACTTTATTTAAATCACTTATTCAACATGTTTCGATACCTATGGTATCTTCTTTAGGAAAAAATGTATACTGAAATTAAAAATACAAACATAGATAAAACAAAACTATAAAGTGGTGAATAAGTAAAAAAATAATATGACAACAAATTTAAAAGGTGACTATTTGCAAAGAGGAATTGGTTGTTTATAATACTTAGCTTGCTATTAACACTTTTTCATATTTCCAAAATTTCTAATTTATCTAACTGTAAACCCCTAGTACTTGTATATATAATTTCTAATCCGTTGTTAATATCAAAATAATGATTTGTTTCCAAAAGGTGATTGGGAAATTATGAATGGTTGTTATATTTTTTTGCTTGTTTTCATTATCGATCTACTTTTCCTTCAATCGTTTCATTACTACATCCTCTATTACTTTATAATTCATTACCTGACCTAACCTAGGACATCGTGCAAATCAATATCACAAATTTATGTATAAATTATCTGGTATTCTAAACCTTCTAAGATGGTGTCTAAACATGGATACGGAAACTACAAGTGAAATACATATATTGCTGGATATAATATCTTAAGAGTCAATTAATTCAATTTAGATAGAATTGAAAACGAAAGAACGACTTGCATGCATTGTGTAATGGCCCATGTCCACGCGTAAAATTTTTGTCTCGAGATAATTTCTTAGACAAGGATTATGCTTTCAAAAGATTCTTTGGAAACAACTCTCTGCATAGATTTAAACACAAATACTTGCCGCTTAGATAAGGTGTGATATTTATTTTAACGCACTTTACTTCACTATTAGTTTGTTATTCAAACGTCAAACGCAGTCTGTTGATATTTCATTCGTCCGTTGAGTCAGTTTGAATTAAATATGGATAAAGTCCGTAAAACGAAATAAATTTTCGTACTTATATTTATTTATATATTTCGCTGTCTGTTTATCAAACTTTTTCAGAATAAATCGTTATTTTTGGTTCTAAATGACATTTATGTAAACGTTTTGAGTCTTACTGTCAAATCCAACGATATATTTTTAATTATTCTTATCCCACCAATCTCCAGCAATGATATCAAAGTATATCTCAAGATCAAAATCTAAACACGCGTTCACGGTATTGAAATCACAACTAAATCTCTGAGTCTTATCTCGTCGAGTCTCATTCCATGGAGAAGCTATAAAATAAAAAGAGAAAATTCCAGAAAGAGGCTTCAATATGTACAAGTTACACATTCCGAAACCGTATTAAGGACCCATTCTTAATTTTATCGACTACCATAAAGAGAGATCTATCTAATGCGATGGTTGTTTAATCATAAATATATATTTAATATATGTATATACCTGAGAGATTTCATTCACATTCCATTTCTACCATAATTAGTGTACTTTCATTTGTCTTTTGCCAACACTAGGTTTTACTTCTATATTCTAATATTGGTGCCGGAACTCTTATGCACCGCTTGTGTTTTATATATAGATAATTAATATTTTCAACAACATACGCACTTCTCTGTACTATGACACTATTATTATTAAGAGAATTAAATTATAAAATACAGATGTATTTTACGGAATTTGAAAAAAATTTTATATATTCAGTGAGTCAGTTTTCAAATATAAAACAAAGATGTTCATTTACAATGTCAGAAATTTGAAAATTGTAATAATAATTGTAATCTAATTGAATCATCGTATTTTGCAGATGTCCTAGGACATGTTTTATATTGGTTAAATAAATACAAATACGCATTACATATCTTCGATAAATGCCCTTATAGAATATGTTTTACAACATTTTTCTTCTTTTGGTGTACAAAGCTATTAAAAACCCATAATAATTTTCTTATAATTGTATATTATATTCTCACTCATACACCTTCTGTAAAATGATATGAATTTGTATAATTGTCTATTTAACACGGAGAGCCTCCCATAAAAATAAATACGATGGATTTTCGCCAGATTAATTATTTTTATTATGATTGAAATAATTTTATTAAGATATTTTTATAATTTACAAACAATTATTTAATACACGTTTGAAATTCCAACCCCAATTTTTTTATTTGTTGTAGTTTTGGTTATAAGTTTCCAAGTATTTCTCGGTGCGGCGTAGCAGAAAATATTCGGATGATTGACAGTTTGTGTCATCAAATGACAGCGAATTCATAAATGTGAAGAAGAATAATGTCTCTTTTCACTTATTCTTTTTAACTCAATTCTACCTGGGATACAGGTAACGTGCGATATAAAATATTTTCCTTTGTTCGTGTTTTCGACGAACAAAATTCAAACATTCAACTCTTTGAAAAGAAAGAGTGGATGGCGGAATTTATCTTCGCTGGTTGCTCCAAATAAACAAATCAGGAAGAGAAGAATTGAAGAACACATTATACGTCAAAATTTATCAATATTTTAATTTAATTTAATTTAAAAACTTTTCTGAGACTGAAGAGGCTTTCTATTATCGAAATATCTCGGTAATATTGAAGTCGAGAATGCTAAGATAGATAGGACATGTTGTCTGATGTGACAACAATAAAACATGTTTATGAGAGAATGCCAACGGGAACTTCACTTCCAGGAGTCCAAGAATGAGATGGATGAACAATATACGACAGAATGCAACGAGGCAACAAACTCTCAATTGAAAGACGACAGCTCATGAAAAAGTGGCATGGAGAACTACGGTGTGGTCGGCTGTTGACCTAACATGCCCTAAGAGTTAACTATATTAAATAGCTACATTACTAGACAAGGGCAAGATTGAAAGTCTGCAACGATACTAATTTAAACTATTACACGAAGTGCTATGGAATGAACAATGTTGGATACTTCTGAGAAATAGGGACAAATATATAAAATGAAAAACAAGGAATATCGACATTATGCAAGCTAAAGTGAGACTATACTGTTTAAGTAACGAGACTTGCAGACAAGAGATGAACCTGAAGCATCTCGTAGTGGCATCCATGGGTGTGAAATAGAAGCAGAGGTCGACCACAAACGAGAATGAACATCATACAAGAGGAAGAAATAGAATGAGACTGCCGTTCAGGAAGAAAATTAAATCTCAGAAATCAGTACGATGAAGATATTCAATAAAATTCCAGATGGTATAAGAAAGGAGGAGAAATTACATAAATTCAAAATTAAGCAGATATGTGCAAGACAAGTTATAGTTAATTCATTAACTGTTTGATTAACTTAACAATTGTTTATCATATATTTAGAAACGACCATGGAGGAAAAACAAATTAGTTTTTTTTTACATTAACTAAACAATGTACTACACACACACTGTTGGGATATATTTTGTCATGACGAAAGTTTTCAGAAATACAATCTTCCTTGTCAACAGGTGTAAATGACAACCAAATTAAATACAGTTGGGTGTCGACCTATTCAGGTAGGGGCAGGCCGCAAAAGGGGTGAGGGATTTTTGCGGTTGTTATTGCGAATATGGAAAGTAGGGGTGAAATATTTGGGATCGTGACATTATTAGTTTTTTTCCGTTTTTTTTTTTGTATTTTGACTTTTTCTTAGTTATTCTTTATTAGGTACCCGTGGACAAGTTTTAGCTTATGGCTATCAAAAGAATGATTAATTTCAATTACGTGATTAAAATATTCCGAGAAGTTATTATTAAGTATCTCGCGGTTCATTTAGTTTATTTTAAGAATAAATAAAACATGTTGCGCCACAAAGTACTTGGGATAAGTTAGATTTATTAATTTTCGCGAATCGGACCACAATTTAATATATTCTCAAAACTGATTAAATGGTCTGGCGACTAGCGAGCTATTGTAGATATTGTTTGTTTTATTGTACGAGTCAAAAATGAGAACATTTCCGCAATATTTGGGTCATGCCTTTTTCCAAATATCATATTCAAATCATTTTAAATAATTGGTGGAAAAATATGTAACAGTAAAACTAACAGTTGATCGTAAACGTTCAAACTAATTCATCGATGTCCATTATAAAACGGACGAATGACTTGTCACGCGATTATAGTGGCCCAAATCAATTAGTCAATAGTTGACAAACATGGGTTGTTTGTCAATTTAAATTCTGAATGCGTCCATGACTCTTTACTGTTTTGTAATATACTTCATAAACTACTTAAGACGGCGGTTCTCAAAGTTTTTCAGTTCAGTGAGTTCTCAGATTTTTGAGTTTCTTTGGAAAGTAATCTTAAATACAAATAAAATGTATTAATTATAAATATATACATATGAAATCAATTATATCGAAAAATATTTTTGTTGCTACCGGGATCTCTTCCAATCCGAGGAACGTGGATTAACCGATTGTGCTACAGCACACAGTACAATGACGACACATTTTCGAACCTATATGTTACACTTTATAAATTGATACATCTATCGTTCCATTATTTGAAAGCCATCTACTTTATTTTTACGGAATCTCAAATACCTTTGAGTAATCCGATGGGAGACGCCAGAATTAACAATTCATTTTTATTAAATTTTGGACACATTGATACATTTTATATATTATTAAGGAGAACACATTCTTATTGGGAAGTTGTAATTATTCAGAACATAGGTCTGTGATATTTCAAATACAAATTAAATGTATTAATTAGAAAGATATACATATAATATCATTTTATGCTACCCGGTAGCAACATCAATATTTTTAGATAAAATTGTATATCTTTCTAATTAATATATTTAATTTGTTAAAAATATTACAGACCTATGTTCTGAATAATTACAACTGTGTTTAATTAATAATGTGTTTTTATTAATAATATTATCTCATTGGAGTCAAACCAGTTGATAAGATACGATAAATGGTCTTGAATAACCGATTTTAAATCGCAAGAGAAACCTTAATTGGTAGTCACAAACTATCGAAACAATCTTTTCCACCAATTTATTATTTTTTTAGTACATGAAATTTTTTCTGAAAATTAAATTAATTTTCAAAGGGTGTAATGCTTCCCTGTAAGCCAATCACAGTGCACATTTTGGAAACCACGAATTTAATAGCTAGATAAAATATGATGATTTTGGACAGTCTGCATTATATTTATGATATGGTACTTCTAGCAAGTAACGTCGAAGATCTACAACTTCTATTGAACCGTGTAGTGAGGACTTGTGAAACTTTCGGGTTAGAACTTAATACAAAGAAAACAAAACATGCTGATTATTATATCATAAAAAAACCTAACATCTGCAGTTGAAAAAGAAAGTCTTTAAATTGGTGTAAATAAACTGTCAAATAATACAATGTATTGCTTAACTAAGTTCCAATATAAATAAAATATGAAATTCTTCTATTTTTATTTATTATCTTTGTTTTATTAACCACTTAATTGAGTTTGAATACATCTACCGGTTTCGAAAAATACGATTTTCTTCTTCAGGATGTCATAACTAACTAAAACATATATACTATTTTTTTTTTTTTTTTTAAATAGATTCTGCTAAAGAAACAATAATATATGTTTTAGTTAGTTATGACATCCTGAAGAAAAAAATGGTATTTTTCGAAACTGGTAGATGTATTTAAACTCAATTAAGTGGTTAATAAAATAAAGATAATAAATAAAAATATGAATTTTAACCACAAAGTTGATATTGCTAATTTTAAAAGTATGAAATTCTTCTATTGAAATCAAAGATGTTCTGCAGTCACGATCTACTCATATTATAAATATGAATAGTCAAATGCTACATGTTCTCAGTATTATTTTAAGTAATAGAAGCATGTACACGTACTAAAAGAATGATAAGGCAATTAGAAGCATTTGTGATGTGGATTTTTTGAAGAATACTAAAAATCAGCTGGAAAGGTAGATATATGGATAGTTCGGATGAATAATGAAAAAGAAATAGTTAAAATAATAAAAATTCGAATACTTTAATATATTAGACATATAACGATAAGTATTTCATCATATATCTGTACAGTTTACCGTACATGCATTTTTGGTTGCGGTAATATGACGATGGTTAATGTGGTAGCCAACGTTCGTTAAACAATAAGGCATGAAAAATAGAAGAAAATGACTTTTTTTGATTTAATTCTAAAATCTTATATATGCAGTTTATTAAAATATTGAGTAGGCACAGTCAAATTTTTGCGAAGCTGCCACTGGCGGCGCCACCACTCTGCGGGCGGCGCCGCTAATAGCTGCCTCGAACCATTTCACGTTGCTTTGTAAGACGGCTCAGCGCTGTCGAAGTCTTTTAGACATTTCATAAATATTATATTTTGTAATATTTCAAGAAGTTCTTAAAATGTCGAAAGTTTTCGACTAACAAAAGTAATATAGTCCAACTTCAAAAATATCTTTCAAAGGGCCATGTTAACTGAAATAAAGTGCTTACCTAAATTATGAACCATTATTATATATTGACGTCATCCTGGGTCATCAATATAATTTTCAAAACATGGAATAATTTATTTGTATATACCACTCTCCATGAATACATACACGATTCTAAGAATTGCAGGGGTATTCAAAAGAAACATAAATTTAAAAAAAAAACAACTATTTATATTAATTATTCTAACTTATCTTTTAATATTAATTACTTTATAATTAATATCGACATAATTACTCCAATAAGAAACTACAGCTATATGATATTTAATGTTTGAATATCCCAAACATTTTTATTTAATATTATTTATGTACATTATTTTAGTTAATTATAATTATTTACTATTCTTAAAATACATTAAAAGGAACAAATTATCGTGTTACTAATTCATTCAGTCATAATATTCAAAATAATTTAACATTATGTATCGTAAAGCAAATAATATTTAAATAAAAATACTATTTTTTAAATATGGGAATATAATTATTGAAATAAATAAAACAGTAAAATCAATAATTATTAATTCACTAAGTTAAGCAAACTATTATATTATATAATTAGTGTATGTTTAGTAATATAAATTAAGTTTTAATTATCAGGATAAATTGATATTGATTCCCTAATAAAATTATATATCAAAATAAATATTTAGCCAATCAGTTAAAAACATAATATTTTAAAATTTATTTTGTGGTTAGACTTTCTAAAAGTAAACTTTCTAAATTCTAAAATTTCTTCGTAGCTAGACATTTTGATTATTAGTTTAATTTCTCAAGTAGTTTAATATAAAATTATGTTATATTAATTATTAGTTGTAAAAAATTATAATTGCTAATAGGTAGGTACTGAAAAATGACAAAATTTTGAATTAATTATTAAAAATAATCAAGAAACAAAAAACAAATAAATTTAACCACTACATTGCCCAATTTTAAGATTATTTCTTATACACATGATATTTTAGAATAGCCGCATGTATAACGTCCGATTTTTACTGACTTAAAAATCACACTTGAAAAATATGTGTTTTTTAGGTCCTCGGGTCTAGTATGTACATTTTCAAATGTGAATATCGAGAAAGTTAGCGAAACACAGCCAAAGTGAGCTATTTAGATTTTGTTTTATTAATTACTGAGACTAAATAATATCTGTATCTGTAGTATGTATTGTAAAATTATTTATTTAATTTTTCCCTTCTTTTTTAGCCCTTCATATATTTCTAAACACTTCTCTTTCGTCTCAAGGTTCGCTCGAGGTTCGACTCAATATATGCTTTTATGGTCAGGGTATCGAAATAAAAGGTTTATGTACATTTAGTATGGAATGACATATATTCAGTTAAAAAGTTATGAACAGAACAAAGACAATATAAAAGTGAAATGTAGTGGTGGCGAAAAATAAGATAAAAGATTTACATGGGAAGATCACATATCGTAATATAAAAAATACAATAGAAAGACTTGATGCTTCTGAGTGTGCGGTATTGAGGCCGTCACATCACACTTGACAAATTGTAATGTATCTAGACAGAGTAATAACTTTTTTATAACTTCTCATAATCGATGACTGATTTATACAAGATTAATTCTCTACATGGATACTGTGGAGACACCGAATGGATATTAAGATCATACTCGACCGAGTCTAATTATTTTAATAAATTGTGGCTTGTCTTATTAAGAAATAACGGAACGAGATGTTTATTTAACAAGAGCTGGTCGGGTATGGTTTTATTATGTGGGCAAGTTTGATCAGAACTTGCTTGTTGGTAAGTGCTCCGGTTTATGAACAACCAAGATTTACGATGAAAATGAAATGTATTACAAGACAAACAAAGTTTAATGCAGTAATTCGAGGTTATTATAATCTATACGGTGGTCGTGGATAACTTTACATTGTCAGTTGAGTTTCAAACGGATAAAACTGGAGGGATCACTTTATATAGCCATTCTAGCAACGGCGATCCTCAAATTTAGGGAAAAGGAAAAACCAAAACTACACAACACCTTTAAAAATACGAAAGATTGGACAATAATTTCTATACAGCAGGAGCTCGTGACGCATTCATTCTGGTTTTGTTGGAACAGCACGTGTGCCCTTGAATAGTATATTTTTAGAATGTACTTCCTGTGTACGCGCGATTTTAAACGGAATTGTATGATGAAATTGCGCGTAATATTAATATTTGCGCGGAGTCAATTTTGAAGATATTTAAAAATGGTTATAAAATAAATTTTTCTTTTACTAATTCTTGATTATTTGTAACGTAATGGTGGCATATTATACAAGGTATAAATGTTTTTTTACGAAGATTTAGTAATTAGGATCAAAGAATTTAAAACACGAGTATATTGACTGACGAAATGACAATCATCATCTTTATTTCTTTCACTTGCCAATTAATTCCTACCAATTCCTTTAAATCAACGACCAGTCATCGTACTGCCGCTTACCCAGGACCGTTTATAAACAAAATCTCCTATATGATCTTACTCATGCTCAACCGCCTGCTTGGCATTTTTTAATGCTATTAAGCAGCTATGCAGCTGCATCGCGCACATAGTGACAGGACGGAGCCGAACAGCTGCCATCTAAAAAACCTTCACTGTTCCCGACTGTTCTTTATTCAGCATTTTTTTTTACAAAAAAACATAATGAAAAGTATAACAGTGAGATCAGAAAAGAAAACAAAGCATAAAATATAAGAAATAATATGTAAAAAAAATCAGAAGTATAGGTCAAAACAGATTGAGAAAAAAATCATAGCAGAGCCTTCATAAAACAACATAGAGTAAAACATCAGAAGAAAAGTCATAACAGATTGGTTTCTTATAATCCTAGACTTCCCAGGCAGGCACAACAAGAAAAAAGAAAACTTAATAGAGAGAAGAAAAAGAGAGCTAAAATATATATTGCTGGTTGAAAACTTTAACCAATTAAGCTATGATGCTTCATATTAAAGTCGCCAAATTTAAAATATCTATTTTTTCCCGTTTCTCCACTGGCAATAAAAATCATAGTTTGAGTTCTGGTGATGTTTTTTACATCTACTATTTTTTTCTGCGATTTATCCACTGACCACCTAATATATAAACATGAACTAACGCAAATTTCTTATCACAATATTTTTATTTTGGTGTCACTCACGTGATCACTTTGGAACCACTTACTTGATCAAATACATCCGCGACTTTTTTTTTAAATATGACACGATTGGAACGAAAATATAATATGCATTAAACGCATTTACACAAAGATTTAATTTCCGAAGAGTAAATACTTTTACAGATGCATAAATACGTCATAAACTATCGGATTTATGTTTCCATCAGTAATGTGTGTAGAATGCTCCTTGTCTCGTAACTAATGTTCCAAACTCCACTCCTACACTTTATTTCATGTCTATTCATTTAATGGTCTGTGGATTAATCTAAATTTGTTTTAATTATCACGGAACTATGTGCTGAAAAATCAAAACTTCATTTAATGTGATTTCATTAAATAATTTTGTTAAAGTGACAAGTGTATTAAAAACACTCAAGTATAATTAATTAATGATTAAAGTTACGGAACATTTTTGATTTAATCATTTTATTAAGTTTTCAATCAACCTTCAAGTAAAATTGATGGTCCTTCGAGCCCTATAACTGAGGTATTACAATTTTAATGATTCCACCATAATGAGGTCTATTGAGTCTTCCGTTTTATCGTTATATCGCTTATGATTCATATCATTAAAGCGAGTCACGTCGATAAATCGACGGTACTAAAGTTCAAAATATAAATTTGAGAACTTTATGAAAAACGATTTATTATTGGTTTTCCAGCAATAGCGGTGACGAACATTGATGAATATAATATTCAACGGTAACTTTACGTTCATATCAATTTACCCATTACACTTTAGTGTGATATTATACAAACGATTAGGTTACGTTTGTCGAATTGATGAACGTTTTACATATGGTATAAAGATTGTTCAATCGGGACATGATATCGCGTATGTTTGTAGTTAAGGTTATAATTTGGAAATTATACATTATTTAATTTGTTTAACATAATTGTAGATAAATTAAAGTAAAAAATTAATAACTTTAGAGAAACGGATATCCCCGATTGAAAATATAAACAGAAAAATCATTTATCTTCGAAACTTGGCTTGAAAATGACTTTTAAATATTACGTTCAGTAAACTAATAAGTCAGATTGAAATCTGTTTCCAATATTCCCATTCTCTTCTGTCTCCTTGTATATCACCGAGCACTTTAATACTACATATATTTATGTCACATGGTATCTGATTTAATATAATATTTGTATGCAATATACATAAACTAGGTAGGTAAATATAATATTATTCATATACGTATCTGTATCTTATTTTTGCAAGACATTCATGGAAATGGCTTTGTTATATTTAGTATCAAATACATTTTGCTATAGTGCGTGTTGTGGATACAACGCGCTATATAAATGAATGAACAAGGAGGTTGGGAAAATAAGGGATGTAGGAAAGATGGAATAAATTTTGGAGAAGGACAGGAATAAGGAAATGCTCCTTTAGATATCTGGATTTTTTTCACTGGAGCCACAAGTCTGCTGGCTTCAGAACACGTACTCCGTTGTTCCGCACGAAGTTGCTCATACACTTCGGTGATGGCGCGAAGTGTGACACAACAAACACAATAGCACGATGTACTAATCGGCGTGCATGGTAGCGAGAAACCAAACACACACAATACACTCTGCGTCAATTTATCATTCAGTCACGGCAGGAACGATAATTCATAGTTTCACAGTCTACCGTACTACTGATAAATAATTACTGTCAGTTCAAATTTAAATTTTCAACTGTTCCAAAAATCATAGAGAATACCACAGAAAAAGGCCATGTTCTGAATGTAAAGGGAGGGGGTAGTGGGTAGGTGATAAACAGGAATTTTATCTACGCCAGCGTGGCGTATTTTATCAAAAAATGACAATCTTTGTTTGCTGATATCTATCACACGTCTTTCTGGCGATCCGCTGATGATTCACAGTAAAATAAGTTTTAATAACTGCATCGTGTCTTTTATCATATCATTTATTTGGCATCACTGCGGCGATCTCGTAATTCTGTGTGATATACCTACTAAGGAATCAAACAATAAATTTGAATGTGTACTGTCGGGAATTGGACAGTTTGAGCTAATCCATCATCCACAACGCGAGACCATACACAAGTTTGATCACCCTTCAAAAATTTTTGGAGCATAGATGGAATGCGTTGTCACACCCACCATACTCGCCTGACCTTGCACCGTCAGATTTACAATTGCTTTGCGTTTTTCAAAACTCGTTACACGGTATAAAGTTTAATTCCGATAAGGCCGTAAATCAACACCAAAATACGAAAAATGTTATAAAAATAAGGGTAATATATGTTTGATTGATCTATGTTCTTTATACACGGTGTAATAGAACTAGTCCATAATATTTTACGGGTGGATGGATACCTGACTACATTACGAGTAGAAAATGTTCATGGCGGTTATTTATATTCATTGAAATATTTTATTGATTCCAAATTATATATTGAATACAAAAAATTAAAGGTTTTCTAATTTTGAGCGATCAGACTATTTTTTGTTACATGAATTAGTGCTACATTTCGCAAACTTAACATGATTTTGTAAAAAATTTAAACAATAATATTTTCCGTGACAGTGCATAATTTGCACATACTCCTTGAATGTGTGTTTCACCGTATGAGATTCTGGGTAAATCTTCAGGTGTTTAGGGTCTGGTGCACCGCGATCCTCGGCGCTGGTCACGTTTCGTCAGTCGGTCTTGGATGAATGATGACCCCCGGAAGACGTGTCCTTAGATACAACCGAACGGATGACATTTGAATTGCTAATGCTATCTGGTACCGTAGTGCAACTGGCTGTGAAACCCTCTGACCTTTCGTGTGGCTAGGGTACCTACATATGTAACAGAAATCATTACTAATTTAATAACTATTAATATTTAAATAAACCTTTGAGTTTATTAATTACTCTTCACTGTTAGAACTAGGCGAGCTATTTTGCTTGTGGACTCCGACGCAATTTAGTACTATCTTTAAGTATACTATACTGTTGTAAATACTCTGTAATTTTGCTTTATAAATTCGTTTTAATTGTTCCCTGACAAAGGAGTTTGATTCAACTTACCATAGCACAACTCAGAATACTGCAGCCGGTCATTAACGGACGGCTGCAGGACATTACAATTTACTTAAATAACGTGTAAAGACGACGGCTAAAACTTCACATTGATTTTTCAAGTAAATTTTAAAATATTTAAATTTATGGTTTGTTGCCTTACAACAGTAATTATTTAGGTAAAAAAAATATTGTGTTATGTCAGAAAATTACGATTACAACTAGACCCGCACTTTTGTTTTACTGAGAAGAACTGGCAAGGGAGTAACTACTTCCCATAACAGTTTCGGGTAAGGGTGGGTCCATTCTATTGGTGCCTGCTCCATCAGTAGATCCGGTATATTTCTGCAAAAACATTTTCATTCAATTTGTCCACATACAACGATGCGCGACCAACTAATCATCTTCCTGAAGGCGATTCTAAAAATAAATGCTCAAGCAGACATTCTGGAGGTATTTTAATGTTTGTCTTGGCTTGTTTAATGGAAATTCTTCTACAACGAGCAGGGGGGAGTCGATTTCTAAGGACTTCCGGATTGACCTTTTCCTTATTCATATACCTCTTTACGGGGGAGGAAAATATTGACTAAAAGAGAAAAACGACATTTTGATTCACCTACTTGTACTCAAATAAATCTTATTTCTTAAGAAACTAATTTATCTGTGTAATTTTAGAGTTAAAAGTCTTTGGGCCAACTGCGTGTATAATATACATTTTATGCGTATCGTTTAAGGTATTCTAACTACGCAGTCAACCTCGGTAAGTTGTTGATTAAACATATCTCTTTGTACTCATATACCTACCCACGTATGTTAAGGAAGCAGATTTCTTAGGTAATGTTAGCATTATAGAGTTAATGTTGATAAGTAAAAATGTGTTCTATATTTTAACTAAATAATGTTTAAATAAACTTAATTAAGTTAATTTCCACATTAGATAAACATCTCTATACAAATATACGAACTCCTCGAAGGACGAAGAGAAAGAGCAAGATCCCCCACCGGTTGAACCGACCAAGTAAAAAAGACAACACGAACATCTCTAATCTTGAAGGATACCGAGAAAAGTGGAGGAGCATAGTCAAGAGGGCAGGAGTTTATGGAGATTGGTATTCTCAGTCATGAGGGACTGACATGGATGTGGATATAAACGTACAAAGATTAGTTAATGAACACATGTTATTGCTATATATGATGTATTTATTTACACAATATGCTATGAACCTATCCTAATTAAATCAATGTACTAACCTAATAACTGAAATTTGCACTCGTTAACGGTACTTTTTGACCACAGAAGTTTGTCGGAATGCAGGATGCAAAGTAGCGGACACGCTTGCGTGAGCGGCTTATTTTACTAGTTTTTCGGTTGTACCTATACTGTATTCTTTACTAGTTAAAGTGAGAATTTTTGCATACATTATTTTCGTAACAAATAATTTCGTAATAACTAAGAAATTTTAACATTAGGAAAATTCGAATATTAATCTTAGTTTAATGTTAAATAATACATTCATATCAAATATACGCGTAAAATATGAGTAAAGATAAGATAGCTTGATGTAAGTATTATATATGAATTATTTATTGTGTTTTTTTAACAATCCAATTTAGAATGAAAAATTCAAACCGATACATAATATAGACATTTTCGTAATGGCTTACTTTCCATAAACGTTAACATACTAATAACATTTTTTAAACCGTAAATAGCGACATCATTCATAAGTGATTGTTTATCACATGGTAACGGTGTTTATATGACAAATCAACTGTGTTGCCAGGGTGGTTTTAATTTGTTCAAATTATTTGTATAAGGAGGTTTTTTCCTAAAATAGGAAGGGTGGGTTCCATACACAGGTGTAAATTTTATTAAATAAGTTTCTAAACAATTTCCTATACAATTCTTGATTATTTTTTCAATAAAACTAAGGAAATTAACATTTTAAATTATTTTTTATGAAATACAAGTTATTATCATATATTAAAATGGTTTAAATTAAAAAAGATTTTTATTGTGAAGTTACAATTTCAGAACATCGTTTCGTAATATTTTTAAACAAATTAAATAAATTTATTAGAAATACATTATTAAGACATATTAGATAAAATATTCGGCAAAGTTTCGGGTTCCTGGAATCATCCCGGTGGTAACCAAAGTCTACGAAATCTCTTTTATTCTATATGTGTATGGTTTCGAGGTCTCCTGGTTGTGATCGAATTAAGTGCATTAATATTTTACGGAAGTTGTGAGACCCTCTAAAGATATCTATATATAATCTTCATAAAAAATTTAACATTCGATAAAATTATATAATTTAAATATACATAAGTATAGAATTTATAAAAAATATAATATTCACTTGGATTTATAATTATTATATCGAGACATGTGTATTTTGTCTTCGTATTCCAAAACTGAATGTTCAAAATTAACATATTCATAATTAATAATGTTAATTTTGAATGTGACAGTGTGACAATACCCCTTGTCAAGCTGTCATGGGACCATTAAAACTTCGTGTTGTAATAAAAATCCTCACTTGATTCAACAAATTGACTGGAAAGTATTATCGACAAAGACATTTGACTCTTTGAAAGCATGGAGCGTTCTTTTATTCAACAGATAACAGCTACCCAACATAAAATAAACTTCTCTTTAAAGGTAATTAAAAAAGGAATCCACAAATTACGAAAGCTTTGCTTTAAACGGTCGTTAGTGTTTTTATAAATTGGGACAGTTTCATGGAACATTGAAACGTTCCGTTGAAGTCTGAAGTATATTTAGAATGTATTTATTTTAAATAGCGCACGAATTTTCGAGATAAGCATTAATTGTGCTGTTAGATTGTGCCCGAAAATGGTCTTGTTAACGTGTACCGAAATAAAATCCGTCCACTTCATATTTTAACGATTTCATCAAACATCCGAGGAAACGAAAAATTTCCCCCAAAACAACGGCTGCCTTAAAATTTATAAAATGCCCCCATAAATATCAATTACGGTATAAATTTCAGTTTATTCCTATCGTGATAAGGGTGCTGGGTTTACGTATTTAAGCACGCATCGTAATTTCGAAACGGTTCGTTTTGGCATTTTTATATTGGGAGGGGATGAAATATTACACTGTTAACCAAATATAAATAATATTTACTAAGCATTACTCGGTCGTGCCGCACGAAAGCGGTTAACCATTCTATATCGCAGTCGAATTCCTTCGGTCAGAGGTTATGATTGAAAATAGAATTGATTTAATTTTATGGATTTCTTCGTAAAAGGCCCTCGAAGGAGGCGTCAAATACAAATTAAGATTGGATGGATTGGGAGAGTAGAACAAAGAGAAATTTCAACGTCAAATCAATCGCATTACGTTTATATTGCCAGCCAGAATAACATTATTCAAAATGCTGTAGTTTTCAGTAATCGTAAAATAGGGATAGGCGAAAAATATTATTAACTTATTTAATTAAAATCACTTTAATGAACCCTGAAAGATCTCAAATCATCATCAGCATCATCATTATAATCATTTTCAGCTATTTCATGAATGTATCCTGATACCTGTTTTAGTGTTATCTCTCAGCCATAATCTACTCACTCAGTTTACACTGTTTTTTTTTTTGTTCTCATTCTAAAATTAATGATTTATTATTAATTTGCTCGCTTAAGTTCAGCAGTACATCAATTGTTGTCGTATCATTAAAATGATTATATTTTTGCTGGTATTTGTTTTGCTTACGACGCAATTTTTTTTTTGAGTTTAAAAAGGTTTGCTATCTAATATATCATATGTATATGTCTGGCAGATAAGAAAGAAAGTTTCAATTTCATCAGCCTGGCGGGTTTTAGGACGGCCTGTCGGTCTTATGACCACGTTGTCCATCTCTGTGTCTGCGTTGTGACTTACCCACTGCTATTTAATTTTCTTAGCGTATTCGATTATCCTTTGTCATTTTCTTGTCTCTTCAGTGATGCCTATATTTCCATGCTATTTTAAAAAAAATATAGAGATGCGTACAAAAATAATGTCATACATGTCACATCAATATTTTTACTATTTTCAAACTAAGTTAAACGTTTGTGCTATGAAGATAGGACTAAGTTGCTGGTCTCCTGGAACAAGACGCAAACCCAACAAAGTTTTTGAATCTCTATCATATGAGCACTTTTAATACGAAATATAAATAGAGATATTCACTCCAGTTTTTTTCATACACACACCAATTCAAACATACGTATATTATGTTTTATTTGTAAGTAGTGTTACTGACTCCCTATGAATAAGAGGTTAGTACGCTAGATGTCATTCATTTTTATTCTGACATATTCTGTGCATATTCAAGAAAAACTACATAATCTATATCTACATGCATTTGGTGTTCGGTTTGTTTTGTGCTTTCTCAATTCAGTATTCGTTATTATTTTCTACACCAAATTTCAGTTACCTTCAATATTTTGTATTTTCCATACTCACATTTTTTGAGAGAGTGAATAACTGAATAATATTTTATATATCGGACTCTCAGGGCACACTGTACTTTGCGATGGTCGACTCGGTTATCAGTTGTGGAGTGAGTAGCTATGGACTAACATTTAAAACATACACGTATAGAATTAAACAGTTACAATTATGATCTTTAAAACAATTATCTACAATATGCAAAATCTTACCAGTTAACAAAAAAGTAAAATATAATATAATTTTAAAAGAGGTGATAAACAATGTAAATATGAATACTGACCCTCACCATAGGTATTCTACCAGATTCTCAGAACGAACCATGAGAGTACCAATCTTGAACAATGTGTACGGCGAGAGAACGAGAGAATGTGTTATGCTATGAATGTTTAATAAAATTAGTAAAGAATTATTCAACATTATGGAAAATAAAGAGACATCAGTGAACACACTCAAATGTAAAGTCAAACACATTCATATCTAATTATTTGATTTCTTTATGTGTATTATATTTAAAAAAATTGTTGCTAATAAAATTTTAGTTTACATTAATTAAATATATCAATTACCTTAATTGAAGGGTAAAACTCCTATGCAGTTTGGCAAACAATTTAAATTGTTATTTAATATATATTAAATAAAGTTGGAATAAAAAAACCAATCGCTCTATATCAATGATTGTTGTGAATAGTTATTTAATATGTAATATATATATACAATCTCTTATTCTTCTTATCTTAATCATTGGTTTGCATGGCGTACAGATAAAAATAATGTGTTTTCTGAGCTATTATACCATGTGTTGTGTTTATCATAGCGGAAATAAAGATGATAACCCAAAAGACAGTAAACTATTTTGTACAAATGTTCTGAAAAATGCAATTTCACAACAAAAATGAGTTTTCATTTATTAACTATTTTGTTATTGCTCAATTATTTCCTAGTTTTACTGGAACACAAAATTGACCTTATTACTACTATAGGCAGCAACAACATATATAATACACAAGAAAGTTACCCTGATGGTATATCTAATTTCACACTAAGCTAACTTTCTATGAATATCAATATTATCCATGCAAAGGATACTCAGTTAATGTAGAACTCAATCAATTTATCAAAACGCAATTAACTTGTTTATAATATACATGTTATTAAAATAAATACAATTTAACAACAATCTTAATCTTAGCACTAAATTCTTAAAAGTGAAAGCACCAAACTGCTGAGATATTTTTCCTCCAAGAAAAGATTGTCATTTTTGGATTAATTAGAATAATTGGATTTTATTTTTAGTTCAGTAAAAATATTATTAGTTCAGTGCAGACGTTTAACCGGTTGCCATATTTCTGTAAATTTATCAAGACGGGCGCACATTAAATAATCTATAAAATAAAATACGCTAAGAAATCAATTGTTGTGAGTGGGGGAAGCAGATAATGACATTGAAGTACGAAATATAATATTTTAGGTAACGAGTTATTTTAAATATGAATTAAATATACTTATTAGAAAGATATACATATAAAATCAATTTTATCGAGAAAATATTGTTATTGCGCCACCGGAATTCGAACCTGGATCTCTTTCCAAACCGGGGAAGGTGCATTATTATAAAATAACAGTATATACAATATTTTTCGAAAAAATTGATTTTATATGTATATCTTTCTAATTAATATATTTAATTCATATTTAAAATATCACAGACCTATGTACTGAATAATTACAACTTCACAATAAGAATGTGTTCTCCTAACGAGTTATTTGTTAAATATTATCATTATTATATTTAGATTTATTTGATAGATTTTATCTAGTCCAAGGCATCTATTGTTTATATGTAATATTTAACTGCCGTTTTATATCTAAAATTTAATTGCCTCAGAAAAACCTACGTGCCGTTTTAGCTACATAAAATACTTAACAGTTTGTCATAAATACACTGTGTATAATGTATATTCCATTAAATACTACATATATTTTAAACTAGGCGTTTAACAGACATTTGTTAGTTCGCATTTGGTAATATTATGGAGCATCGAACGCCTCAAGAACGTGTGGAAATTATTAAAACATTTTATCTAAATAATGTTGGCAATGCTGTAACTATGAATGGTGATCGCTATCTATGTTGGAAAACTTCTTGGTGTCCGAATCGGGTCAGTTGGACCTGCAACACATGTAGTTTCAAGTCACACATAATCCGAGCTACGCTTAAAATTTTTCCCGGCCGCATAACGTCAAAAAGTGGTGATATCGACTGGCCTCTTCTATCACCTGATTAGATAGCTGCCAACTTTTTTCTGTGGAGGTATTTGAACGAAAAGATCAACAGTAATAAGTCAACAATAATTTCGTTAGCTAGAGGACAATATTTGAAATGAAATGTATGTATGTATTATATAAGCAATGTCATATTTTTATCGTAATTGTAATAAGTAAATAATGTACAATTAAAAAAAATTGTTTCATATCACAACATCGGCTTGGAACATAATATTCAACTTGTACGTTATATAGATTAAAAAAACCACCTCACCCGATCCTCTACCGCCTTGATGTAATTCTGAATCCCGTTTAACGCCGGACACAGTCCACTATGAAGAATTAATAAGCATTTTCTTACAACAGCTTCTTTAATTACCCAATATATCACCTGATCTATGAGAGATATGTGCCTAACGGGGTGGCCCTCCTGTATGGGTTTAAGTATTTTAAGTAAAGCCGACAAAATAAATGAACACGTTCGATTTTTTTTTTCCGGCACCTTTATCGCGTCCTCGTAGAACAGATTTTTTCGCAGTAATTTGATTACCGTCTCTTGTGACAGGTATGAATGAATGGTGCGTCATCGAGGAAGAGTTGACTAACGGAAGCATTCCTCTGAAAACTTCTAATATCAATCATCCAAAGTGAAATTCTGAGTACCCAATTCTGACAGAATCCTTTTTTACTTTGTCGGATTTTACAAAAGATGGCTCCCGCTTCCATCTCTGACGAGGCTGGACCTTATCAATAGACCCCCATCAAGGCAAAATGGAGAAATACAATAGAGAATGTAATTATTAACGCAACGTTTTTTAGTAAAAATTTTGATGGATACAAGCGCAATGTTTCGGTCCTAATCAAAAATATTATTTTATAAATTTTGAAAAAGATTTTTCATTCAAATTGATAGCGATATTGTTCTTTTTGATACTTAAATATTACATGAATACCTTAACAAATTCATATTTGTGTCTCTTGTGATAATTGATTGATAATGATCTTTTGAAAAGCCAGCGGACCCGTAAAAGTAAATTTGACTTCAAGGGTTGTTGAATTATCTAAGTTTTTAACAATATTACTTTTAATACAAATTTAATGTATCAATTATAAAGATATACAAAAAAATTCAATTTATCGAAAAAATATTTTTGTTGTTACTGGGAATTGAATCTGGATTCTTTCCTATTCTGGGCATTAACCGATCACACCGCACCAACAGAGTTAGTTGACAACAAATTTTCGAATTTATATGCTGCAGTTCTTTCAAATTGAGTTTTTTCGGAACACAAAAATTAATAAATCTGGCACTTATATCATTAATATATGAAGGGTCCGCTGCAAGACCATTGAATGTCCATGTAAAGTGATTTTGAGATATCTGCATTTAAAGGTTTAAAAGGGTTGCATAAGACATGGGTGTTGAGAATTAAATGAATTTTTTATAAAGTATACATATGTACATATACACATACTAACATATAATATATCCAACTTTCAAAATGTTTGATATATATATATAATAAAAAAAAATAGCTTCGTCTCTAAGAGATATCTTATATTTGTTTTATATACATATGTTACCAATATATTTATAAAGTATACATACTGTTACCAATAAATTTTTTTATATATAATGTTATATTATTTAACCAATAAAAAAAATATTATCATGTATTCAAGCTGTGTGTCGTTTTTAGACATGGTCTTTTTTCTCAGTACTTTGAGCGATATTGAATATTTTAGAAATGAGCAAAGTTGCTCTACAAACTAAGCTATTGAATGGCATTCTTAACTCAAAAAAAAAAAAAATTGTGACATTCAACGGTCTTGCATTGGACCTTTCATATAATATATTTCTTATTACTTTCTTACATATTTGTAAGTGCTACCAAAACTAAAAAGGTATATTATAAGAAAGAGAGTTTCTTTTTTGGTTTAAATCTTCACAAAATATTTTTGGTAACTTATTTCAAGGTTTACATTAACATGGCTAATATTTTGATTACTCGATGTTAAAATTTACTTTAAGTGGTATTTAAAATTCCTAGAAATATCCACTATTTAATTAATAACCTTAGTATTTACGCACTTCAGCAGACAGTAGAGAGTTTCAGAAGAGTTGTTGTTTTCGAATTTTGTAAACGCGAATTTGTCTGTATTAAGTTAATTGTGTAAGTATTCAAACAAAATAATTAATGAAATATTAAATCAAAATAAATGTTAAATAAGAATTAAAAATAAGTTTTTTTTACCTTTTTCTACTCCGATGTAAATCCGGTTCAACCCTCAATGTATCACAAACGCGCATTAGCGGGTTGAGTTTTGGGGTCGTATCTAATCGGAAAATTTATCTAAAATTTCGAATTAACGAACCACTTAGAATTCATTTGTTTCATTCGGTGAGCTGAATGCTTTTACTTTTACTCCACAATGGAAATGGCGTGGTGGTACAGTAACTTCATTATTTTCGTCCACGAAGCAATATGGGTGTTTATTCGCAGGAGGGAAAGGTTGGGAGAGGTCCACGGAAATTTTTGATAATTAAAAAGGGTCCAAATAATACTTAACGAAATATTTGTAGATAGCCCTTATTTTTCATTAAAATGATTGTTTTAAATTGCCCAATGTAAATATGCCAAGGATCGTTCTAATATCGGTAGACTACTTTTCTAACTGAGTTACAGGATATCAGTAGATATATAGAAATTATATATCTACCGCAAAAATATTTGGTTACCGCCAGATAAGAAAAGTGATGGAAAGACGTCCATGGTTAGGAAAATTTCTTAGTTCGTATCCCGTTTGCATCAAAATTTTATTTCGATAGGTAAATTTTTTCTGATTATTATTCTAATTTATTCTTTATCACATTAAAAATGTATTTTCATTAAAAAATACATAATATATATTTATTTCAAAATATATATCATTTGCACTCATTTAATGATATTAAGTTAAATTTGGTTTGGTTTTAATTATTTTATGTAAATAATAGAGTTTATTATACCTATACGATAAACCATAGAATGAAAAAATACGTATATATATTATAACATTTTTTATTGTCGATTTGTCTATTTTATATAGATTTTATTTATTAAGATTGTGGCTCAAGCCCGGGAATATTACGCCACCCATTCCTAGTAAAAATGATTATTCAACAAATGTCATTGTCGACTGTTTTTAAAGGCAAACTAAACTAATTTAAAATGTAAAGAAAACATTCGGTTACTACACGAAATTACGTTTTTAATATAAATTTTATGACGTCTGTAAAACCGTAGTTTTACTGGACATTCTCTAGTAATTTAAAATGTTATTACTTCGCTACGTTTAAGAAAAAATGTAATCTTTTCTTAAAATCTTACAGTTCAACTATAATTCTCCGTCATTCTTTGTTAGGAAAATTAAATGTTTTACAGCGCAACAGCAATAAAATTAAAACTTTCTTTATTTTGCTCATTGAAACATTCCTACGCCCTTAAGTTACTTGGTGGGTGTAACACCCCTAGTGCACAATACTTTAGGAGTAGATTCATAATAAAAATATGAGTCGAAAATGTTCAAGCTGCATGTGCCTAATCTCAACTATATCAGAGACATAAGCATTTAAAAAAAATCGTAGTTATGCAATTATTAAAATTTTATTATTAATTACAAATTATACATTGAAAATAAAAAATAAAAGTTAATCAAACTTGGAGCAGTAAGACTATTTTTATAACATGATTATTTCATATTTTTCCAATCATTTATTAGAAAATGAACAGACTTTTAATAAAAATTCGGGATTGTCTGTTTTACATATAAATAATGTTGGTCTTAAAATAAATAATTTAGAATCATTAAAAAAATATAAAACGTGTAAAATTAAACAAAATGTTATAAATAACTAAATATATTTAACAAGTCCCATTTTTTCATCATCAATTCAATTTCCACATCTTTCATTGCAACAATTTTAATTGAGTACTAAATTTTTTGAAATATCTAGTATTTTAATTAGATTTTTTTTATAACATTAGTATAACGTGACATATGTATATGTTTTTGGTTAGTATAGTGTTTTTAGAAACCGGTTGATGTTTGAAAATGAATCATTAAGTGGTTAATTATAAACAAAGTTAAATAATCTATAAAATAGTTAATAATAATAGATCAATTTCGTAAATAAATATTTAAAGCTTACCATGGTTTTGTAAAAATCTTATACCATAATATTGTCTGTATTGGTACTGAATTTGTACATATCCCTTATTGACCGTTACATTCTGTATACGGTAACACATTCCATTCAACCAATACGTCTAAAGATAAATAACGTAAGAAAAATTTGTATTATATAGTACAGTTTTAAGTATTTAAAAATAATACAACTGTTAACAATATATTATACTCATCTTGTTAAAATATTTTATACAATCCTTATAATCTAAAGATGAAATATATTTATAATCTTGGCACTGATGTTTGAAAATTGGTTGACTAAGACTGTGAAAGTGTATTATTAATATCACTCTCAACTAACATATGAAGAAAGTTACAGAGTTGGTTTATAATGGGTTGATTTCAAAATAAATTAACTCAACTATGGAAGGTTTATATCTTTCACGCACAAGTACAGTTGTACCGTATCTTTTGAAGCAAAGCCTTGACAATGGCACGGTTGCCGTGCTGAAATATCGGACTAAATTTTCTCAAGAAAACCATTAACAATAAACACTATCACGTCCTGGAAGAGACACCAGTTAAATGATTTAAATGTTTATATACATTTAGACATACAAATTTTAACGATAGTTTCATGTGAGAAGTTACATCATGATACTCTCTGCAATTGATAGTATTTCTATAGAAATCTACGAAAATGTAACAATAATGATGGTATAAAAAATGACATGCCTAGAAGTAAAATATTAGAAAAAAATCTATTACTACGCGGGTTTCATTGCGCTGATTACTGCTACGATTTGCCGTCTTCAATAATCTGCCGGAGTAGTTCATCGTGCTTACAAATCATAACTTACAATTCACCCCCGAAGAAATTTATCGCCTCAATATAAATATTATTTGTAAAGGTACTACAAATATTAATAGTCTATAAAAAAACAGCAAGTATGAATACTTAGATGTAGCATGGTTTATAGTCGAAAAGATATTCCACAACAATACTAAAATTCTGCAATTGCTTCAAATAATGGCTTTAATTATAAATTAATTCAAAATAAACTCAAAAATAAACTAATCAACATAACATCAATTTAACGTTCAAAACTATTCCGTTGTTATTTTATTCAAACTTCAAGAAGATAAATTGTGGGCCGTGAATTGTCGATGGTGTATATTCCGGATACAGAAAAAAAGATTTCCTGAAGCACACGGCTTCAGAGTGGAAGAATAATGTTTATCATCTAAAAGTGTGTTAATTGTTCAGTGACTAGATTTGAATATCAGGTTTCTGTTATTAATTTTTTTCCAAGCAGCATAAAAAATAATAAATTACAAGTAGGTATATCACGTATTTATGTTGAGAGCTTTTCATTTATAAATATTATAGAATTGAGAGTTTAGTGAAGAACCAACATGGTATGGTGGTCTGTTTAATCTACGTAGTACTTCTGCAGTCCCTCACGTTCTATTTGAACACGTTTTTATAATACTTTGTTAAAAAAGCAATACATGTAGAGTGCTAAAGTCCTGACATATCGCATTCATAGCTAGCATTTTTACTCAAAGTAATATTGAACAAAAAAATAAACGTTTTCAGGCTTGCTTGGTTTATATGTAAGAAACTCGCCCAGTGAACGTTGGTAGTACCGAATTCCTTCCGAGAGACCATTAAATTAGTTCTCCTTTTCGTAACTCAAGAACTTAAGAGCTGTGTTCAAGAAATAGTAAGAATCTCAATATAAACAAGGTGACTATGGTGAACTTATTATAGTGAAGCGAACAGAGTCGTTATGACAGCACCGCATGACGTCATAGCGGCGCGCGAAGCATTCTGCGGAGTGGGAGGTCAGCGTGACGCCGCGCTACGCGCAAGCCCCTCAACTTCATTTGTTCATTCTAATTTTCCACCGTTTGAGTATCTTTTAATTGCGTAATACATTGTAAGCCTTTGTTTAATAAATTAATTGAAATCAAGTAGGTTTCTTTGTTCGCGCTCATGTCTCAATTCCTCACATTCTTCATTATTAAACCATGTTGAATATTGTATCATCTTGTACGCGAATAATGGACCGAAGTACTGAGGCGATATATTTAGCATTGTTAATTAATCCTGATTACAAAACACCCTAACATGACATTTTTTAGATTTTCGCAATTATTTTTGTCTCGGACTTAAAAAAAACTTAAAACAATAATAAAAATTCAAATTAAATTAAATCAAAGGTATTTGAGATTTGTCGCAATATAAAGGTGACAATTTAAAAAAAATGAGGTTTTTGAAATGACCAAATTATCAATAATTCCTCTATTTTATCAGTATTCCGAATCCAAAAAAAAGTATTTGCCCTTACCCTTGACCTTCTGACCTTCGCCGAACTTGTGAGGGCACTTAACATCTTAAGAGCACACACGTTTCCGAATATCGCCTTTGCGCCTCGAAAACCGGCTATTTACAAGTTTTTCATAAAATATTTTTTTTGTATTTTACTTTTGAAATCTTTACGGCATTATTTCACAAAATCATTTGGCGTTTTGTTAAGTTTTGATGTGTGTATATTTTGACATTTTTAAACCGGTTTGACGTTGGGGTGCATTTAAAAAAATATGCCGCCGTCAAAATAGATACAACTTATATATATTTACAAATTTATAAACGCTATATCTCAGAAAGTATTAGATGCAGGTAGACGGTAATAGTATTAATGAATTAAAGATATGTGTACAATTCATTTAGATTCCATTTGATGTGCTCGCGAGAGGGTTACGTAAACAGCACGAATTAAAGCTTGCAGTCAACTACGGGACGCCGGGGCTTATGAAATGTAAGTCCGATCGTGACAAAACATGTGCGTACAATTGTACAAGTGCAAAGTTAAGACAATGCATGAAATTTGTGAGATTTAAGTATAATATATTAAACCGATTACGATTAGATAAGGAATTGAAAACGAGCGGCCGAGGTAAAACGCTTCATTAGAATGCTACAGCGCCTAGTGTTGCCTCGGATATGCCGTGCGTGAGTGCTTTGCGTGATAGATGCAGGCATGTCGAGTATTACACGAAAATGTCCGATGCTATCCGAGATGCTTGGCAAGAATGACATCATACCGATGAAATGCGACGAATAAAAAGGGTATTCACTTTCACCCTACGTCTATGTCCCTGAACAAAGCCCAAAAACTTATTTTTTTTACGTTTAAAATGAGTTTAAAAAAAGGCACGTAACTAAAACTGTAATAAAAATTTTATATGGCTGCACTTTTAAAATTTCAAAATGACCACGCTTGTAATATGATTTTAAAAAGTAATTTATATGACTTATGTGGCATCATAAATAATGTATTTCATAAAAGGTTTGAACTAAAAACATTTAATGTTTTTAATTCCTTTTGTAAATAAAGTTTATTAAAAAAAACACTGCCGATTTTAGATACGCAACGAATATATTTATTTTTTTGATTACATATTATGTTATGTCGAAATCAGTCATATATTTCTTAAATGTAATTAAAGAACATTAGAGATTCGTAAATAATTTATTCAATTGTTGCATCATGGGCTATTCCAAGATTATTATAAGTTTTTCCAAATTCATTATTAATATACGTTCATATTGACTTATCTTAACGATATTTATCGACATACGTAATATCAATAAACTATAGAAACGTTTAGTTAACAATTATAAAATAATTTGTGTCTTCTTGAGCTATTAAGAAGATTGTAACCATGGAAATATTGAATTACTAAGGTAAGCTGAATTTTAAATATAATCTCTTTGAAGTGGAATGCACCTTTTCCAACGATGCTTCAAAGCCGATATTCCAGTTTTATAGATGACTTCAACTCGGTCTTAAAAATATCCTTCCACAGCTGCTATGTCGTCGTTTCAGTCTCTTACGGCAAAATAAAATTCTTATAAAATTATTTAACATTTCCGATATTTGCGTGTTTTGTATGAATTGATATTATATTACAAGGTAATTTATTTTTGGCAATGTCCGGGATATCGATTTTATTCTACTTTTTCTTCGTTCAGTTTATCCTAATCGGGTCGAGAGTCTTACGCTTGGGCAGCTCTCTTCCACCGATTTCTGTCCTGTGCTGTTTCGATTATTTAAGGCCACTGATAGTTGCATGTCAAAGTTTTTCCATTTGACTTCTCCATGTTCTTCAGTCATTCTACAGGTCGTTTTCCCTCTGTACTGGTACTGATAAAACAAAGATTCAGTTATAATTTAAAATAAATAGTTGTATTGTTGGTATGTATTATGACAAAAAGTATTTTATATTAATTTTTCATAACTTATTCATTGTTTCAAGCCAGTGTTATGCGCACGCAAGGTCTTAAAGTGCAGCTGAGTATAATTTTAAACATATTGAAATCAATATATTATATATTGAATTCGGGAAGGGATGGTCAAGGGGAGAGGGGGAGGGAAAGAGTAACTGAGTAAAATTTAGTTCTCATTGGAGACATCGTGCAGCATTGTATAGAGATCAGACAGACGTTTTTATATAGAAGTACCGTATTTTCTCGATTATAAGACGCATTATTTTTCCTATTGCGGTGTCTCTGAATTCTGGGTGCGTCTTACAATTGCTGTCAAATTCTGCAGTAGTGATGAATCATCACTGATTACTAGTAGAACTGAGTCGAAAGTTGACTCAGAAAAATCGGACACTGAATCAAAAGAAATTTTATACTCTGATAGTAATAGTTCATAAATACTATATCTATTTTAAAATCCTTTTTATTGTGATTATATGACTTTGTCTGTTATAATAAAGTTTACTTAATGTTTTTATATTTTATTATTGGTATATGAAATAAAGATGCGTCTTATAATCGAGGAAATATGGTCTATGTTATGGATGAAGAAATACAAAACTATCATAGTAATTATAGATACGCCATGTCCACGGCTTAACCAAATTGTCAAGTAAAATTGTATTTAGAAGAAATTTTGTCGTTTTTGTGTAGCCTAACAATATTTAGCTGTAATAGATAATTCGAAAATTAGTTCATAAATCTTGTGTTATCTTTCAACTTTCTTCCGAGAGAGCATTTAACGTTTTTCACGAGTACCCGGAAAATTGGCAAGAAAATTCGTAAAAGTCAAGATATTTGAGAAAAATCCCAACAAAGCGCCCTCTTGCGATGAAATATACAACCTACTTAGGCGAATAAGAAATTGGCGCCCTAAAGCATTATGGCTCATTCCCCAAACGACACCGCTTTCCCAGGCCGACCCATACGCCATGTGCCGCTAATACTCTTCGCGGCCTACCTGCGGATTTGCTTACTTCACTCTCCCTTATTCACAGATCACGAATCACGAGTCACGGATCAGGGTTGCCAGCAGATACACATTTAAAAAAAAATATATATATTTTTTATATTTTTTTTATGTGTGAAATATTTTAAACTATTTACAATGATTGCTCTATAATGATGTGAAACTTAATCTTTCACTTTGGCGTAAGAAAGCGTGTGGTAGGTTTTCGATTTACGGCCTAACATATCAATCACTAGAATAACAAGGTTCTAACTTACATTTGAGGCAATTTTGAGTTATTGCGTGAAAAGGGTTCAAAATGCCTTATTCTTTATTTCTTCCATACACGCCAACTCTGTTTAACATATACGTGAATATATGTTGAAATTCAATCAACACTTTTGAGCTCATTATCTCAAAACAGTGTCATTGGCAGATGGAACCTTGTTATTCTGAGGGGTCGACATGATAACCAGAAAGTGAAGTAGTTCAAATATTTTTAAATGTTGGGAATCTATTGATGGCCCAGTGAAATATGTCCTAGTCGGGACGCGAATCAAACCGAAACCTCACGCTAAATGCAGGCAGCTGCTGCTAGGTGCCCGTGGTCGAATCGACTATTGGAGGGCGACCAGGACGACAATATGGAGGCTTCATTTCACACGATATAGTTGATTTCTATAAATTTCATATTTCGCAGTGTAATACTAGTCACGTAAATACTTTTTCTAACTTAAAATTAAAGTCAACATAATTAACAACCACATTTTCTGTATACCTCGTTACTGTAAATCTTTCTACTTGATTAATCAAATTTGTTTTAAATCAAACAGTATTTTTTATATGACCATTGTTTTTCAATACATTTGCACCCCTACATGCCGAGCAGTGAAAGTGATTACCGAGTCACACGTTTCTGTAAGCCCAGCCGCTTATGAAATCACGCCCTCTATAACAAGATAATTTGGACCATGAACGCCATAGGTGTTTAGGGGCATAGCGCTTGTCGGCTGGTACAAATGAGACCACTTTATACCCAGAACTGGCCGGGCCATCAAAATACGGAGGCTCTATTTCTTTTAATAAACCGAGTAAACTCGGGATTATTGCGGTGAATTGAAGAAAATTTTAGCTGATTGTTTTAATCCACCCTTAGTATTACAGAGTGGAAGATAAACTGTAAGATTCTTACAATTTATGTACCGCTTTTAGTGACGAATATAATAAATTCATATGTTCTTTTAAAAAATATTATTAAGCGTTGCGTTATGTATCTAGATTTATAAAAAGTTCAAAGGTGATTAAATAATTCATATATTGATTCAAATACGATTTTGTTGTATAAATATATCAGTATTTTCATACTTGATGATTTGAGATCGATGTCGATTCAATGTCAAAAGTCGATTCAATGTCAAAATCCAAGGGTAAACGTGGTCGATTCAATGTCAAAATCTAAGGGAAAGCGTATCGAATTGGATGACGTCAAAGGGAAATAGTATTACATATCTTCCCATACAAGACAAGGGGTACTAAGATATTTTGTAGTGCCGGGGCTATATTTAGTCAAACCTATTGTTCTGCAACAATGAGTGCATTATATAAGTGGCCAGTTATTTGTGATAATTTGTGGCTAGTTGTAATTTTAAGTGTTGCAAAATTGCAACTAAGAAAATTATTAAATTTTACAGTAATAGTATTTTATTAAAATGAATAATTAATTTTGAAAACTAAAACAAATTAAATACATCAATCAGAAATATATACATACAGATAAACTCATTTTATTGAAAACAAATTTTACCTGCTAATTGAACCAGAATCTTTTCCTATCCGGGGAAGTGCAATAAACTAATTACACTTTGTCAGCCTCGTAACCAGATGACAAATTTTAGAACTTATATATTGCAGCTTTTTTAAATGAATGCATCTTACATTGCACTTCTCCTGATAGGAAGAGATCCTGGTTCAAATCCAGGTGGCAGCTAAAAATATTTTTTCGATAAATAGAGTTCATCTGCATGTATATCATTCTAATTGATGTATTTAATTTATATTAAATATCACTGAACTATATTCTGAAAAAAATACATTTTCACAAATTAATAAACTGTTCTCTTTAAAATATGTGTAAGTTGTATTAAAGCATATCCAAAAATTTAATAAAATGAAATTGATAAATCTCTGGCATCTCCTAACGGATATTGCTCAAAGGTATTCGCTATAAAGAGGTGATCGCTTTTAAATAAATGGAACGCAAGATGTATCAATTTGAAGAAGCTGCAACATATAAGTTGATGAAAATTTGTTGAAAAGTTGTTCAAAAGTTAGATGAAAATTTGTCATCTGGTTACGAGGCTGACAAGAAGAGATCCTGCTTCAAATCCCAGTGGCAGATAATTTTTTTTTTCGAAAAATTAAGTTTATCTGTATGTGTTATCTTTCTAATTGATGCATTAAATTTGTATTAAATATTACAGAACTATGTTCTGAAAAAATACTAATTCATAAATGAATAAAGTGTTCTCTTTAAAATTTTGTAAGCGTTCGTGTTTTAATTACTAATCTCCGATCCCCAATCCAAAATCGTGACAATACCCACTAATTAACGATTTTGGTTGAATGAAATATCAAACAGATTGTGACGTTAGGATGCATGTGTCCACGTATGAGTGCCCACCAAAAATATTAGATGTAAAGTGTCGCACTGTCTGTAGAACCGGCCGCAGACCAGTCAGCTAATGAAAAGCCCGCTGTTCGGCGAATGATCTGTGGTTCGATGCAAGATGGGAGCTGTTACTTTTGGCGAGTAGATCACGAATGGTGTGGTTGAAGGAAGAGAGCAAGCTAAGATTAAAATTTAAAGGCGAAAAATGGGACGCCAATGGTTATAAAGGCTATAACTATTGTTAGAATGCGAAATTATCCAAAACAATATTTTTTTCAAGGATACAAAAGCACTTAGCCAAAGTAAGGGACGGACGATTATAAATACTCAGTATTGTTAGACGCAGGTGGACCGACACAGCTTGGAAACAGCGACGAATACAGCGGCGGTAATCCACCGAATGTGACTAGAGTCACGTAGGCAAATGCGCCTTGAGGGATGCATCACCATAGGCGACCAGTCTTCTGATATTCTCCGCCGTGAGAAGTTGCTCCGCCTAAGGCGAAAATCTATTTTCAATCAGAAAATAAAATCTATATCGTCTCTAAAAGTATCAAGCAAGCGCTTTATACATTGTAATTTCGGGGAAAATTTAAACTGTGCGCTTCGAGTTTAAGCTTAGACTGTGGTGTTCACTGCGATTAATCGTAAATGTGAAAGTATCAAAAAGGGTCCCGTTGGATCAATAAAAAGTTGATAAATATAATCGGTGTAGCGAGAACAGACTGTCGCTATAGCATAAGAATATCGCGTCCAGAGTCCCGGTTTGCCTGGATAATTGGGCATCGTCTTGTCATCAACTATAAGCCTGAACTCCGTCACCCTACGCTGGCACCACAAGGAGCTGACGACACTTCACGTCCAGGATCCAGAACCATCCTAAGAGGTAATCCCTTACGTGAGGGACCTGAATAATCTACATCAGACAAGCGTCAACATAGGTAATTTGGTAGAGAAATCAATGCTGGCATGATAAACACAAATATTTAATGTTAATTTTATTGTAATTATTGTTGAATAGCCTTATTTATAAGTATTAAAGTAAATTGCTCATTTTCCACTTTTAACACATGCAAGTATCTTAAAATATAGATTATAAATTTTCTTATAATACACTTATTTACATAATTCACATTTATTGTCGCCTTTGTTATGCGCAGGATCCTGAAGAATAATTATACAAAATTTGATTTAGATTAGTCAAAGGGTGTAGCAATGTATAGAAAACAGACAGATATTCAATTGAATATACATTAAAAGATGTTTCAGTATTTACTTCAAATAGTGGTATACAATTTATAAATTTCACAAAAAGACTTAAAACGCGATACACACACCAAGGAAACTCGATGATGGATTTTTTGGATGAGAGTGGCACACAAATCATTCCCTGATTGGCACATTTCTCTAACGGACAGGGATGAGGATTAGGAGTCTAGAGAGAGGGTGTGATTGATAAGGTGAAGCAGAAGGGGAAGGGATTTGTTCGCGTAATACCGAATAGCTTGTTTTAAATTAATAAAACACGAAATTTTTGTGGCAGAAATCATTAATATTTTTAACTCATTAATTCAAAGGTTTTTTTTTATAAAAACTCATTACATGTACAACATTTGAAGCATGAAATTTTCTTTTTTGCTTAAATTAATTTGTATTGGAAGAATAAAATTGTAACTTTTAAACAATGTACAGCGTGAGTCGATATTATTTTTTTCTTAGATAACTGTGTAGAGAAAATATATATACAATCTTGGCCATATTATTACGTAGCAGTATGGAAAGCGAACCTCTTGCAGTCATTCTCTCCAAGTTTGGCCAAGGTGTGTGACTACAGTTGAGACTTTGATCTCTCGTTTTTTTGTCTGTAAATGTCGATAGCTATCGGTTACGTAATTTTACTTTAAGAACAAAACACACCCGGCAATGAATCATGGCTCGCTTCGCACGTATTTTATATTGTCCTTTACGCGTTCTCAAGACGAGTCTCTGAGACAAAATTTCATCCGTGTATTCGCGTAATTAATATTACGAGATGAGATTTGATACTGAGAGAAATTTTGTTTATAAACGGGGTTATCCAAAATGCGTGATATCACTTTAAAATGTAATTACATTTAGAAAATCAAGTATGATATCAATGATTTCTTTATTTATTTGAAAGATCATTCGATACTATTTACAATGGAATATAATTTCATTCAAAATTACACCATGACTGCGATGCATTCTTTGTATCCAATTTTTAGCCACTATTCATATAAATCTGCTACAATTTCACGAGTAACACGAGTTATGTTGATTTTAATTGTTCAATTTTTGTCGGTTTAGCACTAGCTGGATCTTGTAGGGGTGTAGGCTCTGATCTTTACGCAAAATACGTCATGTTGTACCATATGATAAGCTGAAATCTTGTGAATATCGAGGAATCGATAAGATCGATAATCGTTGGATTCCCTTCACTCCGGGAATTTATTTGTCTTACCGGTATTCTCACATCATGTAAAGAATAATTGTTATAAACCTTTTCATAATAATAGTATTCACGAAATGCATGTTAGGTTTGTCGAGTCGACTGAGAAGTTTGAATAACTTGTAAACGTTGTTCAGATGTGAAATGGTCCATGATAAAATGGTAGACTATACGGAACAAATATAACAATGACAGCTGTCAAAATTTTAATAAACTTAGCTACTATTTTTATTTGAAATTCTATCACATTTATTGGATAACCCTATATAATATATAATGTTTGTAAAAAATATACACAATAAGCAAATAATAATATTATGAAATGATAATTTGTTAAATATGAATTAAATATATTAATTATAAATATATACATATAAAATCAATTTTATCGAAAAATATTTTTGTTGCGCCACCGGGATTCGAACCTGGATCTCTTTCCTAACCGGAGAAGGTGCTTTATCCAACTAAGCTACAGTGACATTATTTTTAGCGACAATTTTCGACCCTATATGTTACCTTTTTGATATTAATACATTTAATCGTTCCATCATTTGACAGAGCCATCTACCTTATTTATTTATTTATTATATTTAATTCATATTTAAAATATCACAGACCTATGTTCTGAATAATTACAACTTCACAATAAGAATGTGTTCTCCTAAATGATAATTTGTTATTGAAAATAAAATAAAAACATTAAAAATATGGTTATGTAATTATGAGTATACAGTTATTAGCTTAGAGCAGCTCAGAGTTAAAAGAATAAACACAAAACGTACAAAAAACACTAAATAATAATTGAATAAAAAATATTAACTGAATAATTAATTATTAAGAAGAACACATTCTTATTGTGAAGTTGTAATTATTCAGAACATACGTATGTTAAGTATTAAATACTAATTAAATGCATTAATTATAAAGATATACATATAAAATCAATTTTATCGAAAAATATTGTTGTAGCGCTACCGGAATTCAAACCTGGATCTCTTTTCTAATCCGGGGAAGCTATGCTACAGCGACAGTATTTTTGACGTTGGCTTTCAAATAATGGAACGATAAATGTATTAATTTGAAAAGTGTCACATATAGGTTCAAAAATTTGCCGTCAAAAATACTGTCGCTATAGCATAGTTGGTAATACACCTTCCCTGGATTAGAAAAGAGATCCAGGTTTGAATCCCGGTAGCGCAACAAAAATATTTTTCAAAAAAATTGATTTTATATGTATATCCTTATAATTAATACATTTAATTAGTATTTAGAACAATTAATTGTTTTTGCCCATGTTAATAGTAACACCCTTCTACAAAGGTACAATACACATATAAACATCCGTGTATGTGTATCGCGTTGAGTCCGTGGAGACGCGAGACGATCAAAGTTGAACACGGTTTTCGGAAACTTCTCAAAGAGACAACCCCTGAAACCAAAACTAACTTTATTTACGTTTATTATTTGAATAATGTGATACAGATTCTAATAACTTTATAATTCTCCTCGAAATGAGTAAGCACTGTGTCTTGTAATTTACGTTTTTTTAGCAGTTATAATGACATCCTTTACCTTGGTCTGCGCCGTAACCCATGTGTTTCTTTTTTGTTTCTTCTAGTAATTCCGATAGTCACATGCGCAGTAAGCTGTCGCGATCGGTGACCGAGCATCTCAGGCCGCCGCGGAGAGATTTTATTCGCATAGAGACAAGCCTGGCGGTTGGGTTTTTAACCAGTCGCCAGGATGGCGCTGCCGGCCATAGAACAAGTTAATTTAGGCTCGTTTTAATTAATAAATCCATAATGGGGTACTGAAATAGTCACAATTACTATTGTATCAACTTTCTACTAATGTTGTGATAAATCTTAATTCGCACTGTATTCATATCTTCTGTAAGAATATTTTATTTCCTCTTGGGTGCGGGATGAAAAACTTCAGAACTATTGTTGGATGATGTTGCAAACGGGATATGGATGGGTGTCCGATTGCTGGCCACGATTTACCAATCCGTGTAGCAGATGACCCGGGCCTATAAGCCAATACATTCCAATTATAAGTAACGAGTTTAAAACGCGGAGGAAGCGCGTCTTAAACCCAAGGTTATGTATTATTGTTGTTACATTTTTTCTGTCTGCGCTGGAGTGTGAACATACTGTAATGGCGGTTCCACATCTTCAACTTCAGACATTCTTCACAGACTATATTTATTTAAGATTACTCTAATTTGCATTTGCAATGATATCCCTGTTCCTTTTAATAAACTACTGTAATTAATAATAACTTATTTAAATAATGTAGATTAGATTCCAGTCCATCCGAATTACACAAGTTGTTATAAATTTATCACAAGTGAAGAGAAAAGTCGTCAGTAAGGTGGATTCTGAGTTCAGTAGTCACACTTCATGATTTCTCCGTTAATTTGGTCGGTGGAGGGTAGACCGCTAAGCTTTACCTGTTATACTATCAATTAACATGTAGACTTAATTTTTTTTAACACTTACTGTCCGGTGGGTCAAAACAAAACAAGTCCGGCGGTGGTGGGTTATTTTAGACCCACCTCAACTTTTTCAACCGTTTTGTGGGAGATTTTTTATAGATATTTCATTTTAAATTAATGTAATGAAATGACATGATGTGCCGTAATGTTTCTGCTAAAAAATTAATGTTGAAAATTAAAAAATATTACGAATAATGTACGTATTCACACGCATCATCAAACGCCCTACACAGCCAAAATACAAACATCCACTGAGCATGTGATCTTCTCGTCGGTTGGGGACTGTTTCTACCTAGTTGAGTGTAACAGTGGTTATAAACAATTAAAATGTATCATTTATTTTTTACACGTAAACCGGATGAAAATAATTTAAACAAAATATTTATAGAAGTGAAATAAATATATTATAAATAAAATATTTAAAAAATTACATCCTTTTTCTACGAAACACAATCAACAATATTATAAGCAGAAGCAAATGTAATTGTCATAATTTAAAAAAAATATATAACAATAGACGACTCATATTCAAAATAGATATTATAATAATGATTGTGTTCTGTGAATTCCGGTCAGTAAATTGTTTGTTATTGTCAGAATATAATTGTCAAAAATATAAATAATTGTCCCATGGCTGACCCGCTTCTAAGTGCGTTATGTTCCGGTGTAAGGGCTGTGATTCAATCCCGTAAAAGCGACTGCCTTAGATCATTTTTTGAGCGTTTTTTCACATTTTTATCAATAACTCATTTGAATCTCATCCGATTATATTTATTTGTATCTCAAAATATTTGGAAATATTTAATAAAAGATAAGCTATAAATAAAACTGCATTAAACAAATATTTATCACCGGGTCAGATCTGATCCACCACCGTGCAGAATGTGTTAACTTGCAGATACAAGGAACTCGAACATTGCAGATGTTAAATATCCAGATAATTAAAAAAAAGAATTATGCTCACGTAGAAGAAAATATGTGATTATATTTATAATAAATATTTTTATCACATAAATGTATCATTTCAAAAATGTTTTTAAACTAAAACATTGACACTTTCATCCATACTTGTAAACATAAAATATCATGACACTAGTGATGGCTTAACTATTATTTAAACGGTTATTGTGATTGTAATCGTAACTGATTCTTCTAGTAATGACTAGAAAGTAAACCTTCAACAGTCATGTCTCAGTTACCAATCATCACCGATCATCGTCACAATCGAAGTAATATAACGATTTACCATCACTAAGCAGTCTACCAACATGATTCAATTATATGTTTAGATTTAGTTTTGCTTTTATATTGCTAATAAAGGAACATGTGTTGTTTTGAAATGGGTTGGAGGTAAACAAAGTTACTTTATATTATTAATTATTAAAATTTCTAATCGCTTATTTATAATATTGTCGCATGTAACATTGTATTTATACATGTTATATGAATTATTTTATATAATAGCACATTGAGTGCTTTTTGTTTATCAATATTGATAAAATAGTATAAATCAATATACGTAGAACTTAATACATGTATTAGTATCAGTATTGTAATCACAAAACAATAGTTTTTGTATTAATTGTGTGACTACACATCGCAATACTTTCATATTTATTTAGGAAATTTTAATAATATAATTAATCGATTACTGTCAATCATCTCTTTGGGTAATAATATTATTCCATTCAAATTTAGTTATCAGAATATTATTTTTTGTTTCAACGTATTTGAAAGTAAGTAAAATGTTTAATTTTCACTATATTTAATACGAGTATATACATTTCTTCTTTACTTTTACAATATCTACATATTTTTATAACTTAACTATTATTTTTTACTGTTATTTTGAATATGTATTTTCTATTTGTAACTTATCAAAAATCGTCATTATAAAGAGTGTTTTTTTTTAGAGGTTTGTTTTTTGAATTGGTAACATTTTTTCCAGTTACAGCCAATTTGACAGCTGATTTGTGCACAGGTTTGTTTGCAATTTCACCATGAATAGACTTATGCCTTATTTATTTAAGTTGTGTAAATTTATTTCGAAAATCGTGGTTCAGTTCGCGAAACTTACCGTGCGCTACAATCATTTTACTGTTGACAGACATAATCGTCCATCCGAGCAAGTCGAATAACCATGGATTGTTTTCGCACTACGCATACTCTAATTGATAATACGCATCCGCAAAGACATCGTACAGTGCGCACCGAAGAAGCGGTTGCTGCAGTGAAGGAGGACCCGAATGAGTCGATTCGCCATCGTGCACAGCATTAGATCCATGATTACTGACTGTTTCGTTCTCCAATTGAAAGGCATTAATGTGGAAAAGCTGTGGTTTTAACAAAATAGCACAACATACCACACAGCGTGCGTCACAATCAATTTATTGTAGGAAACATTCGACGAGCGCATAATTTCGCGTAATAAACCTGTGAATTGGCCTCCAACATCGAGTGATTTAACAGCTTTGGATTATTTTCTGATGGGTTATGTGAAGTTGCTAGTCTACGCCAATAAAATCAGAGACGATATACGACTTGAAAGTTTCGTCGCGTTATTGCCGATATACGCCCCCAGCTGCTCAAAAAATTGGTCGAAAATTGAACATCAAGATTACGCTATTCGCGCTGGCCGCGATACCCATATGCGCGAAATTATATTTAAACACTAATGGCATAAAATTATCTTTTCAATAAAGCCAATATCATGGCCATTACCACGATTATTATGTGTTTTTTTTTCATTTTAAAGTTTTATACTTCTAAAAAAACATCCTATAATTCCTTTTAGTTTTTCTGTAAAAAAACCAGATATGCAATGAATTATTCAAATTATACTTACTACTTGTAAATGTTTTTAATGTGTTTATGTATTTTTCTATAAATAATCCTTGCATACTTGTTCAATACATGTGTAAGGATATTATTTTCATAATATTTTTGTTAATGTTACATCGCACCGTGTAAATATGTAAATAGATAATATGAATATAATGTGTATATTCTGCCACACGTATCTAATTCATTGGCCAAAAATTACGTGTTTTCATAAATACGTTCCCGATTTTATTTCCACCAAATTTGATAGTACGCTGGCATTAACATCGAAAATAAATATATTCCCCGGCTAACCTGACGCCAGCGCTATCGCGATGTATTGATAGCGTATGAGTACCCAGCACCGCCGGGACGCGTAACCTTAGAATTATCCACCCATAAAGCGGGGACCGCAATAAACACCGCCCTCCGTGATAAATGATAATGACTATGATAATTGTAATCGGCCGCTGTAACAAAAACCTGAATTAACAATTAGCAAGATTAATAATGGCGAAAATGCGGATAGTGGAGCGCATTAATAACGCCCTGAGAAATTTCACTTTTTACCCGTCCCAAGGTTGCGGTGGCTGAGGATAATGGAAGTATTTTTGAATTATTCAGCGTTTTGCTTATAAGGGCGCTCAAGTTTTCGAATGAGGCCACGAAAACAGTAAACTCGTGTTTATGTTTAGGTAATAAGTATTAATATTCAGTAAACTTGTGTACAATATGCAAACGAATGAGTTTTTAAAAATAAAAATGTAGATTGTTCTCGATTGAAGTTCTTCGGTCGCACGGACGTTCAGACACTTGAAGGTACAAGTTGCAATCTCAGAAATCTCCATAGTTTTGTATTTGGAGAATAATGCGAAGCAGGAGTTTGAAGAACGATATATTTATTAATAAACATTATGAATGAAAATCCCTATAATCTAATTTAAAATATTATCCCTTTACCGAAACAATAATTGAAATCTCCCCACACTTTCTCCATCTTTTTTTCTTTTTATTTATGTTCTGCACCCAAACAAACTTATGTACCAATACATTTTTGTGGATTTTCATCACATGTTAAATATTTATTATGTTAGTTATAATAAGTTTACACTGTCAAAATCCCTCAATAAAATAAAATAAATACAACACCGTTTTTCAAAAACATGTTAGTTTCTATATTGGCTGCCATTTAAATTTCAGAGTAGCAGTGCCAGTGCAAGAGCTTGAATACTAACATAAATGGCAACGGGAAAAAATATAATGATGATAACTAACACCGATTTTGAATGACTAATTTACATCAAAAAGTGTTAAGTTTGACTGTTTATAAATTAACATAATGTGTAAAAATTACATAAGTCTAATGTTTCGGGCTGAAATACTCTATCCTAGTTTTATTGTTTTGTAAACTATTCCCGAGACAAAAGTCAGAAAAATCTTGCAGGGCATATTAATATATTGCGTTAGCAGTTTTCTGTTAAAATAATGCTTTTACAATTAATCAAATAGAATTTAATTTTCGTGTTCACTTTTCCTGCCTTCCGCCATTAGCACAATCATGTAAATGTGATAAAGACTATTATGCATGAGCGACGCTTACGCGTGTAACCGATATCAAAGATAATTCATCTGCATGGTAAAATATACGTTTTTTTTCAAACAAACACTGATGTTATATGGAATTTAATCTTGAAGCTGGCAAAAAATAATGAAATCAGTAGAAATAAACTTACTCAGGCACAAACGTGTCGATTATATTTAATGTATATATTACTTTATTCGACTGAGAAGATTTATTTTAACAGAAACACATCACAAAAACAACCAGGCTTGAGAAAATTACATAATGTATTGTGCCGTCACTGGGAATCGAACTTTGAGCCCCCGGTGTGAAAAATCAATATCTTCTTCTTCCACTAGTCTATGGGGATCGCCTATAATAAAGAAGAAACGAATTTGAAGCGAGTGCAAAGCAAATTTCAAAGAAAATAATAAAAATTAAAGGTATCTGAGGTGGTTTGGTCACATGTAAAGAATCTGGGAGGAGAAAATGGTTAGAAATGTAAATGTAATAGAAATAGAAAACGTATAGATGATTCTCGAAAATTATTTGCGGAATGTGCATGAAAATATATATTAGTTTAGAAGTATGAGGTATTCTATCATTTTTACCTACCACTTCTAGAAAATTATGTTATCACAACTTGATAAGAAGTTAACATAAGTTGCTAATGTTTAAAAATGTATGCATTCCATATTAAGACGACAATTTTGAAAATACAGTAAGTAGTTTTAAATATACAGTGTATATGCATTTACTATAATTTTTGATAGTAAGATAATGTTATATTTTGTTATGTATCTAGGCCCTTTAGAATAAATCTAAATCAGATAAAATTTAGATTTTTTAATATATTAAAAAGAACTCCATTCTCTGCTAGAAGTAATAATATTCCAAGTCCAACAATTTTACGAGAAATTCCGATAGCATTCGAAATAATATTATTTTTCAATAATGAAACTAATTTTTCTTACCTAATTCTTTACATATTTTGAATTGATAAGTGAGTTATTAATTGTATTTTACTTATAAATGATGCGTTTAAGAAATTAATTGATTTTAATATTGTGTGAAAACAATAAAACATGTATCTATCTTGTAAAAGAGTTATATTACGGCTAACAGCTAACTCAACAAGAAATCTAGGTATGCATTTCAGGATTATTAATACTAGATATTAGATTTAAATAAATAATAGATAGTAATAGAATAAATTTATTAAAATCATGTTACATGACGTAACTACCGTTTTAATAAAAGCAACCTCCACAAAGCATATATTAAAAATGTCATAATTAGAATATAGCCATAAATCATGAATAAAGAATTTAGTTTTTCTTATTTGTTAAGTAAACCACAAAAAGATTAATGAAAAAATAAGAATATAGGTCGAGACAAAAATGTTGTACTAAATGTCTACCAAATAAAATTACTAAAAGAATCGCAAATATGAAATGATATTTCACACAAAACGACATTAAAATATTGTAGTCAACTATTTGAAGCTGAAAAATATGTGTAATAGTTTTATGAAAAATTTTGAATTTGACTTGTAGAAATATTTCAAGGGCCATGTGTCATCTGATTAAGGTCACTATGTATCAATACTGACACGAAGGATGTAAGTAGGTAATAAAAATATGGTTAACACATTGCTTTTAAAGCTCACCACATGCGTAAATCACAATTTATGCATTAAATCACACATGCGTAAATCACCAAAGTTCCCCAGAAATGGGTAAAAATTGTATATTTTTTTATTTTATTTATTTATTTAGACACATATAACATATTAGTATTCAACAACTAAAATGAAAATATAGTTTGTTAAATATATTTCACACAGATTTAAAAATGCATTGCCTAACTAGGCAAGGCTGTTTTAGGGCAAATTGGCAAACAACTTACATTTCACAAAACCAAATAACTCATTGAAGGTAAACACAATCAAATAGAAAACGTAATTGAATGTATTAATTATAAATATATACATATAAAATCAATTTTGTCGAAAAATATTGTTTTTGCGCTACTGGGATTCGAACCTGGATCATTATTTCCAATTCGGGGAAGGTACACTACCAATTGTGTTATAGCGCCAGTATTTTTCATGACAAATTTTTCGAACCTATATGTTACACTTTTTCAAATTAATACATACCTTCCCCAGATTGGAAATAGAGATCCAGGTTCGAATCTCGGGTAGCGCAAAAACAATATTTTTCGACAAAATTGATTTTATATGTATATATTTGTAATTAATACATTAAATTAGTATTTAAAACATCACAGACCTATGTTCTGAATAATTACAACTTCACAATAAGAATGTGTTCTCCTTAATAAAATAGAAAAAGATACATACAAGTCAAGTAAACGTGAAAATATATAAAATGATACCAATGTGCAATACAATATGTAAAATAATGTAAGCGCATACAAGGTAAAGGAAAATTATTAACCGATTTATTTGATATTATTTATTATTGCACATAAATTTCATATAATTCCTCTCTTCACTAGAAAGTACATGTGGGAGTGGGTAGTGTTTCTTTTTTGTATTGATTGTAATACGTTTATTAATACATATATACATCGTTATAAACAAGATATTTTGAACTAGGTACATTAAAAATTATTGTACACACTAAAAAGTAAGTAAAAATAAGTAGAAACATTTGTTGTATATATATTTAGATCATCAATTTCCAAATTAAATACACATATTTTAAATCAAAAAAGTTAAAAAAATAAATAAACTGGAAATAAAAGCAATGAAAAATAATTTAAAGACACGCTAGAAATTCCAAAGTCCTTAAATATACTGATCAGAACATCCCTAACAGTTTACCTTATAATTGATCACATCGATATTCATTACATATAAAAATTGTAAAAGTGTAATTAAATTTAAATACAAATTAAATTATTAAAAAGATCCTGATTACTTATAAATCTTGTTACATACATAGAATTAGGTATACATTTATATTTTGTACCGATATATTATGTTTTTTGATAAAATCTAATGTAAATGTTTTTTTGTAACTAAATAATGTTTGATTAAATATTAAATAATGTCATTTTTATGCTGATAACTTCACACAACACACAGATTCGTGAAATGCGATTATAATGTGTACCTAATATTGCTACGGTAAGTATAAGGTCTGAATTTGAAAAACAATTATTATTCAATGGTTATTTTTAGATGAGTGACCTTAAAGTTAGTTTATCAGATCACATGATAGCATATTGACAGTAGAACGAAGTAGCGCAGAACCGGGATGCATGGAAAGCAGTCTTAAAGTCGACCATATACCATTATGTTCCGAAACGTCAACGAAGTAAAAGTAAATAATAAATTTAAAAATCCATAAAAATGCTGTCTTTAAATAATAAATGTTGTGTTGTGTAAGCAGATTTTTCAATCGACCGTGAAAATTTTGGGAATTTATTTTTATTTCGAAAATAAATTCTACACACAGATAAAATAAAAATTGATTTGAAGTTAGGAACTGGGATAATTTTCACCGTATAAATATTTCTAAAGTTTCCCCATTTTGAAATATAAACTCGAAACAAACTTTTAATTTATTTTATGGACGACTGGAGAATATGTGAAGATATTTGTGAAAATACCGTGTGAACCTGATATTTTAGAATAGTTTTTAGTTTATTTCAAAGCGTTGAATGGGATATTTTTAATTTATAATACATGAGAGATATATGTATATTATGTTATTTAAATATGAAGGAAATGATAAAGCCCAGATCCAGCGAAAAAAAAGGCAGCTAAGGGTAGAATTTTGATATCGTTACAAGTCTAAATTTCATTTGCGTTCTAGCAGCTGACTACAACGTCATTATAGTAGATCGCTAGATATTTCCGGAACCTTGCTACATGGTGACACAGAAGTTCATCTCAGTAATAAAGATATAAGATTTTTGGTGACCTTAATAGCGAATCCGTCTGTGTATCAGATATTTATAGTTTTTATTGTTTTCATGTTATTCTGGCTCCACATATGATTAGTACATAACCAAATGCTCAGAACCAGAAAGTGATAATTGTTGAGTCGTCATATGCAAAGTAAGGTGAACAGTCCTTCTGAAACCCGGTACCCCGAAATTCACTGATCCTTCGACTAAACCCCTATCCCTTCACCGACCTCTTCTGTACCACGTTTCCCTACTTCTCTCCCCTACCTTGCGGTGATTTTGATTTACGACCGAAATTGTCGTAATCCATTCCGCGGAAGGTGTGACCCGGAGATTTCACAATTCAATGGCAGATCCATTTATGACAGACTAAAGAATGAAGAAATAAGGAAATAATATAAAGCTGATCCTAGTATAGTGAGTAAGATTTAAAAAGGATCACTTAAGTGGTTTGGTCACATGGAACGTATGAATGAGGTGAAGATGGTAAGAAATATATATGACTATAAGTAGAGGACGTTCGCGAAAGACCATGACCAGGTACACCAGGTACTGGAGGTTGATCCTGTTAGAAACCTCAATAATCGGCGAGATTATATGAGAAGATGTATAAATGTGGATGAAGCGAGAATTGTGTGTCAGGACAGAAGACTGTGATATTAAGTTAGTTAGTTAGTCTATATAAAATGGTTACGCCATCAAATTTTCTTATGTATCTTGTGGTCGACGTATAAATGGTGAAGCTTTATTATTCTCTTACATTAACAATTAAAAAATAAAAAAATAAGTGAACACCCTGTATTCAATTTCTGATCAAGAAGGTAATATGTGTTTTTATATAGGCTTTACACAAAAACTATCCACTTGAATTTGTACATTTCTACGCAGTTAGGAAACGAATGATGGCGAAAAATCAGTAGTAAACTAATTACCCCTAACGATCGTGTTTAGGCTTGGTCAGGGATGTCGGTCCCTGGAGAGAAATCCCTTTTATTCTGGGTCACTCTCTCCCTTGAGGTCATACACGGCGAAATCAATGCGGTCCCTAAATTACCCCTCTAGGGAAATTTCCAATATAAGGCTTTTAGCAAGGTTTCATTCTGGGATAAATAGAGTATTCTAGATTCTGATTTAAAAAATGCATGCAACAGAATTGTTATTTGTGTAAATTAGATACAATTGGTGTTCATAAGCATTCTTTTATTATACACCTAAAAGGAACATCGTTTTTTTTTGTACACAACGTTTATATGATTATACACAGGAGACTATCTTGTTACATAATCCAATTTCACATGTGAAGATAGTATTTGAAAGATAAGGTGATATCGATATTCAAATCATATCACCGAACACATGAAATGATACAGCATGAAACAAAGCAATAATCAAATTTTTTACTGAATGATGATCTTGCACTAGATGAACTATGACTGTGATCGTTTGATTGGTGTTTGATTGTAAGAATTATTGAAACTGTGATGTATAACTGTGATTTAAGGATTCTAGTATACTAGTGATTACTGGTCGAATTAAGAATAATCACAGCACTCATCAATTACAGTTATAACTAAATACTAATCACACAATAACAGTCACCATTATAATTTATCTCATTACCACCCCTGTACGTTGTATGAATTAAAAAATATATATTTGTAAGTGTAGGAAGTTTGCTTAAATTAACAATATTAACTACTGTTTGTGAAAATTAATAAAAATGCATAAAATATCAAACAGAGAAATTAAAGTGTTTTATAAACATTTTTTAAAACTATATTTAACTATGACTGTATTTGTGTGTAAAGCTGATTATAGTATAGTGAATAAGATTAAAAAAAGGTTTAGTCATATGGAACGGATGAATGGTAAGAAATATATATGACGCAAGTGTTGATAGCACCAGCAATAGAGGACGCCTGCGGAAGACTTGGAACGACCAGGTAAACCAGATCATGATCATGTTAAAAGTCTCAATAGCCGATGAGCTTATATGAAAAGATGTATCAATGGGATGGATGAAGCGATAATTGTGTCTGGACAGAAGAGTGTGGCGCTCTGTCCTCTCTGCCTAACCACGCGGGAAAAGGCGTGATGGTAAGCTAGTTGGTTAGTTACTTTAACTCCGGTAAGATAAAGTCCCGGTGGTAACTACATATTTTTTCGATAGACAATTTTTTTATGAGTGATTCATCTAATTGTTTCGTATTATTATAAATCGAAATCACCGTCAAATATTGTTTAATGAATCCATACAAATTTACGTCAAAAAATTTAGTCACAAAGATAAGAAAATGTATGAAAACACCCGACTAAGTATCTTAAAAACGATTTTTCATACCAAGAGACCGTTTCGCCTTCCGTAACCGAACCGCCTTGGGACGAAAACATATTGGATTAGCGCAAACTACTTTTTGCCGGGCCATTTTGCAGTTCGGAGCTCCGAGCTTTCGCCTAAGTACGAAAGCTCTGGGAACCAATAACAACCGAAACCTACAAATCATACCGTAATTTCCGGGCGCAGTGTCTCTGGCTGTAGCCGACTCTGCCCGTGTCATTTGGAGGGTCATTCAGAAAGAAAGTGGGCTGAAATGTATTCATTCGAATGTGTTTATTACGTTTTCCGTAGCCGAGTGGGCCGACCGGCGAAGTGGCCTTGTAAAGCGAGCACAAATCACGCGAATTATTATTTAGTAATGCAGACAGAGTGCTCTTTTCGCAGAATAATTTCGGTTTGAAGCGCTTGCCGGCCGGTTAAAAGATTTTTCCCGGAGTTGAGCTAAAATAATTGAGTTGACGCTATTATTATTATATATTACATTTACACAAAATTTGTAATATGAAGTATTATTTAAAAATACTGTATACATAAGTCTGAAATTTGTTGTAAATTTAAATGGTAAACATGGTGTAATGGTAACGAATTCTTCTGGAAAAATAATGTTCCGGGTTTATATACATTTGGTAACCAACTATTTTTCGATAGATGTATTTTTTCTGCATGAATGTAAAATAAATATTATGTAAATTAATATAAAATATTGAAAAAGTGTTCGTTTTACATGATGTTTTAGATAAAATTATTACGATTTTGACTATTTACATATTAATCTAATTTTTGATAAGTTTGACTCATTTAAAATTATTTTCTACTCAGATTCGGGATAAAGTGATTGAAATATTTCATCATCCTAACCAACATTCAAAATATAAGATTAAGCAACTCTCTATAAAAAAAAATAATTAAGAAGCACTTAATTTTTTCCTGACATCTACATAAAATATTAAAACTCAATCATAGTTCAAATCATAGCGCGATGCCAGGCGTTTGCACGAGCGGTGGTAACTGGAGCGCATGACGCGTAACATCGTTATATCTTTATTTTAGTGCACCGATTTAAAATAACGTTGTTCGTTTTATTTCGTCAAACTGAGCAGAAAGAAAGTAAAAAATTAACGGTTACAATAAATACACCCATAAAAGTCTGACATTCAATAAGAATAATAAAAATATAAAAGGAGAAAACGCACGTAGGTATTTGTATATTACATTTTCATTGCGTGTGTTCAACGTGTATTCTTTTAGGTGTGTATTAATAAAATATTTAAAGTAGAATAAATTATGTCCAATGAACTGTTATTATATTTAGGGGTTATGAGTTATGTTAATTAAATATCATCTCTAAGTAGTGTCTTTATGTATGAGAATTAGTAAAATGATTAAAATTATATTTATAATCCAGAAAATAGTTTTCACTTTTCTGGAAATAAAAAAATAATGAAACAATGAATTCACAAAACAGCTAATTTAAAATTCAAAATTTAGTTAATATTACAATATATATAATGCTGAGAGTACTAATAGTTAATTAAGTAATAATTTTGTCATTAGTAGATTTAAATTACACATTTTTTCCAAAATATCGTTGGACTAAATGAATACATTACATTGTGATTGGTTGTCTAAGTAAATCATCATTTTTGTTATATTTCTTGAATTCGATGGCATAGTAAATGTTGTTACAAAAATATTAATATCTACTTTATAATCTGATTTTTAAATGCGCAATATGGGAATCAAATAAGTATGTTAAATAAAATAAAATAATTTATTATAATAAGTCAAACCACAAAGTGATTACTTCCTACGTAAAAAAAAGTGTATGCATCCGTTAAATCTACAAGGAATAATAATGATAATTATTCCAAACAATATTTCCCATATTAGCCTGGATTAAATATTTTTTATTTATTTATCTATGTCGTATTGTAAAAGACATTCGATAAATTGATAATAAAATAAATTTATTTAAAAATGTATATTCTTTACTAAATTACGAAATCAACCATAAAATTGATGATAATAAATACAACCAATTCTTGATTTTGATGAGATAACATTGACATGAAATTCGATAATACGAATATTGCCATCAAATCGCTGACAAATGATCATCATGTGCATGAATTATATTTAAATAATATACCATAGTGCATAAACACACATTCAGTGGGTACAAATTCAACATTATTTACATAAAAATTATGGAGTTACGGTAAAGGTTTTAATAAATAAAAATAAAAACAATTAATATTTAGGAAACATGGATATAATTTTAAGACATATTTTACAACGATATGTGCATACTCCTTAATTTAATTGAAAAATAAGTATATCACTTTTATTTGTTCTTATCCTGATAGATAAGTTCAATAGATTAATAATTTTGTAGCATTTATAAAATGTATTTAAAATTGATAAAACTATTAGTGTTATTGTCTCCATTAGATGTATCTAGTTAGTTATGTTAGAACAGGTGTACAGTGAATTCGTCCGTGAATCTTACTCGTAATGCAAAACACTCATTAAGCGAAACAATTTTTCCCATAGAAATCAATGTAAAATATGATAATGCGTTCCCTGCCGAAGAAAATATTGAAGATAGTGTTAATCGTTGATGCGGATCGATTGTATGTGCGTGCTAGGTCAATCACGATCATACCTGTTCTCGCTTCTTAATGATTTCATGTTTCATTTCTACGGTGATTTTTTTTTGTTTAACGCTGTCTTCTTGCGGCTTTTTTTTCAGGGACATTCTTGTAAGGATTTGTTAAAACTAAAATTAAATTAAATTTCACTAAAAAAAAGTACAAATAATGCGTCCGAATACAAGATTGCAAAAAAGTACACAAGTATCACAAGTTGCTGGCAGAATGAGCGCTAAACACAGACTGATTTTGGATCCGTTGTCTCCTCGTCACTCGTTATGCGAAACGTCGCTCGTTAAGCAAGTCATCTCTTTACAATTTTATTTGCTCGTTATGTGGATCACTCGTTATGGGAGGTACTCGTTAAGCGAGGTTCGACTATACTTAGTTGACTTATAATAGATGCATCTTTAAGACATATAGTAAATGTTGCTAACAACAATTTTATCTGTAAATTGATGTATATATAAAGAATAAATAAAGTACGTATTTCTCATGTTCTTTATTAATATAATTTAAATATTAATAGTATAAAAAAATTAAAGATATTTCATAGGCGGCATACGATCTCTGAGAGGGTGAAACATATTTGGATGTAAGGCATATTTATAAAATATACATTACAAATATATTTTCGACAAATATTCCATTTACTTCCGATGATTTGGATTTTAATAATACCTAACTAGCTGATGAATGTAACAAGTACGTTGAATCCCAAAATATAAATAAAGTTACAAAGACAAAGTTGTGATGATTTTTTTTTAAAAATGTCATAAAGTTTGATTTCAAAGCAAACTGTTTGAATGCCCTTCACGTTCCCTCGCTCGCTTTGGGGTACATTTTGCCGTAAGCAAATGGGTCAGTTCACCGCAAAACTTTCAGAGCAAAGATAAAATAATAATGGCCATTCTGTTCTTTGAAAAATGGACGAATATTAGTCCCGGGAACGTGAAAACTTTGCAAAAATATTTAAGTAGGGTGTTTAAAGCCGTGTAAATAAATCTTTGTTGGAGAAAAGTTTTTTAAGAGATAATTTATTTGTGTGTGTACTTTGTATTTATTTAACTTTTTAGGGATCTGATGAGCGGCACGCAGTAGAGTTCCAGTACAAGTAAATATGTTACGCGTATATAAATATAGTAAAGAGTGTCCAGCGGAAAATTTTCAAGTTTAATATTAAATTAAAAAAGAACTATAATGTTATTCTCATATTTTATTTATATAAAATTGATTTTAACGATGCTTATTTAACATTTTTTAAACAATATTGTGCCGACTATTTCTCTCAAGACACTCTTGCAATCGGACTCTTAAATTTGCGAACACGCGAGAGCAAAGCGTTGGTTCAATGGCAGCAACTTCACGGCGGATATTTTCTTATAAGGCCTGAATTGTTACTGTAAACTCTTGACTTAAGGTATTCCCACAAAAAAAGTCGCACGGTATGAGGTACGGTAACCGAGGTGCCCAGGGTATGTCTCCGTACTTGCTGATTAATTTATTGGGAAAAACCCAAGTGGCCCCGTCTTGCTGAAATTGTGTTCTATTGTTGAACCCGGGAAACAGTTATAGTTGCGGTACCAAAAACTTGTCGATCATTCGGAAATACACGTCAGCAGTGACTGTCTCTCGCTGGTTAAAAATATAGGTATCTCTCGGGCAGAAATTGCACACCACACTGTCGTTTTTCGACTATGCAAACGTTTTTGATGGCGTTCCCTTGGGTTTTCGGGGCACCAGTATCTCATGTTCTATTTATTATCATAGACATTGATATTAAAATGTGCTTTGTCAGTAAACAATATGTTTCCAAGCGTTCGTGCTATTCTAAAATGTTCCAGCGTTGTTCTTGCTAAGGTATTACGTAAAAAATAGTCATTTTCTTTGAGAAACTGCACGATTTGTAGTTTGTATGGGTGAAACTGTAATTTATTTTTTCAAAATAACGTGCACTGTTGATTTTTTTATTCCAGTACAGGCTGCAATCTTCCTTATCGATTTACACGGATTGCGCATAATTTCACGTCGAACTTGAGCCACATGTTCTGGCGTCGCTGCTGACGTTGATGGTTCCGGAGGAGTTTGGTTAACCATTATCCCTTCTTGTCTGAACTTTTCGACCCAACACCAAATAAGTTGCGTGCTCGGCCCATCACTTACTCGTCGAATATTAAAATCAGTACAAAAAGCGCGATGCGCACGAACCAATGAATCACCGCACTCTAAATATTGCTCAACCGCGAACGCACGGTGCGTTCCCAACCAGTGAGTCATTGCGGCTGGCAAATCCGCAAATCACGCGCGTCAAACAATACCCCTTTTTTCCGCTGAACACCCTATACCTATTATATATGAGACATTGAAAAATATTCAAGGGTGGGCTCTTAATGTTAGAATCGAGATAAATGTTTTCAACATTTATCTTTTATATATTTTTTAAAATACTAATATCTTTAATTTTCAAAATAATTTTCATATAAAAAAGTAATAATTTTTCGCTAAAAATATAATAAACAAATTTTCGATAAAAACACCCTTTATATCATTAACTACCTTGACAGTTATTTTATGGTGTAAAGTGATAATTTTATTTTTTTAATAAATTCATACTTAATGTGTGTTGTAAAAAATTTCATTTATTGAAAAAATTAATAATAAATATCAAATGTTTGGTTTTTGTTCTCTATACCTTTAAAAGTGACTATTCAACAATCAAGTCAAGTTATTTTTTAGGCATTTATAAAATATTAACAGAAAAAAATGTATGCGTTATAAATCATGAAAGCAACTGCAACATATAATTTTTGTGTTTCATATTTTTGACTTAAGCCGATTATAATATAGAGAATTAATATGCATATTCAATGAATTTTGTTCTGATATAAGTAGTATACTATTTTTATATATTTTCCTTTTTATAATGTAGAGCAATAAACCCAACTCACTTATACTGGACAGGAATTATAAAGCGTGATAGGCACCGAAGTGATGAAAATTAATTTATCAGTGAACATTTGTAACGATTACAACGTACTGAATGGTGTGAGACATGAGGGAGAATTGTTATAAAGATCTAAAATTCTCAGATTATGTACTCGCTGGGAACAGAGAGCCCGCGAGGTAAGCAAACGACATGCGTATAATTGGTAATGTACGTCATTTTAAAAATAAACGTGGTACTGGCGCCCGAATGCAAGATAGTGAAAGCCGGCGACCGCTTGAACAAAGATGGACATTGTCTACAACGAATGTCTTCCTGGAATCTAAGTACCTTGAGGGAACTTTAGGAGTAACACCAACATAAAAGTAAATATTTGTTTATGTGACGCGCCTAACCCGCACCTCATTTGTTTAATGTTAGAAAAATGTCATGATATGAGCCAATATTAAACCAATTGTATATGAAAGGAAAATATATACTAATGCCTTATTATCTACGAATGAACAATAGTATCATTGTCTAAAACGAAATAAAAGGAGGTACATTGTTATCGGGAACTCATTCTCTCACCGCAGTGTACCTAGAGTGAACATATTTTTGTGTTTCATTTCTTCTGATCTCATCATCATCATCGATAGTTGAGAAAAGCGAAGATCGGAGAATCACTTTTATTTCTTGCAATAAGTCGTGCGGCTGTAACCTGCGCCAAGTATTGGCTGGCTTAAAGACTTTGTGTGATTACGGAAATCATATCCTTATTAAAACCCTGAATAATCAATGATCTTGCGTGAGAATATGTTAAAAGAAGAAAAATAAAATTGTGTGGCATCTCTGCTTATGAACTCAGGCTTGAAGAAACCATGAAAAGTTAATATTATACAAATATAAGTAATACGGATACAATATCTGAAAAGCCTCAATTATATTAAAACCAACAACAGTCGGAAATATTAGTCAGCTTAAAATAATGCGCTAATTCGTCATGCCAGGAGTGAATTTGTAATAGATATGCATTCGTCTGTTATTTTCTGCTGAACCTATACACATTTGAGTTAAACATTGATTTATTATCATATATAATGTATGATGTATGCAAGGAAAGCGACATTATTATGAATGTCAACAAGTAGAAAGTGATGGAATTCGAGAAGGAAGAAAGCAAGACAACGTGCAAAATACTTGTAGGTAATGAATGTTTCGATCGAATAGATGAGTTTGTACATATATTTGGGAAGTATGTTTGATAGAAGCGGAAAGGCTAAGAAAGATATCGAATGCAAGGAACAAAGTGAACGGAGATTTGAATGGAATAATATCTAATGGGAATTTGTCAACCGAGGCAAGACTAGGGGTACACAATGGAGTCCTGGTACCGACAATGACACCGTGGAAGACTTGGCACGACCAGGTAAACCAGATACTGGGAGGAGAAACAGCATGATGGTAACTATGTAAGTACTTAGTCCATCCTAATCACTTTGCATAAAAGATCACATCAAAAATTATGATTTGATGCAATGCTCTTGTGTAGAATTATATGAATACATCAAATAAATTAGCATTGTATAATTTCAAAAATAGTCTTAAATTGAAGAAATGTCATATCAAGAAAGCAAGGCGAACTAAAAAAGGCTTTCGAAGGTCTGTTTTATATGCGTGGCAGACGACGCTGGATAGAAGGATGGGGGGGGGGGGTGGACTTGTTAGGAACAGAAGGCAAAATTTGATTTCTCGATATAATAACCTAGTAATTCAGAGTTTTTAGGGATTTTTATGATTTAGAGTGTCATTTCCTATGGTTTATTATAAATGTAATTCTTTTAATATAAATATTATTTCTATTTTTCTAACTCATATATGCAATTATTAATTTAAAAAAAAAAAAATATTGGCGTATTAGAAAATTGCAGTGTAGCAAATAGCGCGGGTTCTTATCTAAAACGTATTTTGGAATAGGCGAGCTTTCAATCGCTTATCATAAAAATATTATTTTCCTTTGTGATTTACAGGCTAAACAAGAGGACTGGGTTAAGACTTTTCAAGGAACATGTCACGTTTGTTCAATTTGCAAATATAATTTAAACCTTTAGCATTATTAATTCATTTAAATATTTAAATACTTTCTGTTAACCGAATGGAGTATTCTACCGAATTCTACCCAAAGGTTTTTGAGAAACACTGAAATTTAAAAAAAGAGAATCGCATCCAACGAGAAAAAAACTTATCTTGCTTAGAACACGTACGTAGATGAAATTCAGCGACTTGTATATGCGTCATTGTAGCTTAATCGGTAAAGCTATCTACCAGCTAAAAAAAATAGTGAACAAGTGACGGTAATGACTTTATTTATTTTAAAAGATAGATTTTTTCTATAAGTGATTTATCTAATATTTTAACGTTCTACGCTTATTTTAATTTTGTTATTGTTTAATATAAATAACATAAAATAAAAAAATAGTGGTTTATTTATGATTACGAGAACACATTCTTATTGTGAAGTTGTAATTATTCAGAACATAGGTCTGTGATATTCTGTAAAAATAAGGTAGATAGCTCTTTCAAATAATGGAACGATTAAATGTATTAATATCAAAAGGTAACATATAGGTTCGAAAATTTGTCGCTAAAAATATTGTCGCTGTAGCATAGTTGGATAATGCACCTTCCCCGGTTTGGAAAGAGATCAGGGTTCGAATCCTCCTTGTGGCGCGACAACAATGTTTTTCGATAAAATTGATTTTATATGTATATCTTTCTAATTAATATATTAAATTCATATTTATTTATTTATGATTGATTTTAGCAGTATAAAGTTTTATAACATCAGAACGTATCTTGTAAAATGTAAACCCTTAATAAAAAATCTCAGATCTATATACAATGAAATGACATTAATTTAAATTATTTATTAAAAAACATATATACATGTATATACAGTATATTTTTTAAATGAGAAAGATGTGCGGTATATGGTTTACCTATATTATAACTATTTTTCAAACTAATCTAAGCGCCTATTTCATGAAATATATTAGCCGAATTCAGACCCCTTCTAGGCCCAGGTAGGGATGATTGCCGAGGCTACCTGAACAGTCGCTACGCCACTAAGCCTGTAATATTTAGCAGTTTGAACGAATCTCATGTTCAGAAATTCCAAAAATATTTTCTTGCTTTAAGTCAATACCACGTATGCATGCGTACATCTCGCACAATACAGTAATACGGAATATATTTTGAATAAAATATAGAATATGGTAATTATTCAAAAAAAAGTAGAAAACAAATGTGAAAAATATGTAAAATAATATTTGATAAAAAAAACTCTAGGCTCATTTTGCGATGTGAAGCAAAATATTATACAGAAAAAAAATGGAAGTTTTATTTAAGAATTCGATACGCCACAGATGTCAATATCATTCGCACGCAATTCTCAGCCGGGAGCAGTTCAATGTTGTGGATAAATTTTCTTAAACATATTGCATGTCAGCTTTAAATCGAAATATTTTAGAATAATCAATACTGTATTGATAAATTCCATACACACGGTGTTTCATTAAATATTCAGGACATTTTCAGCAACTGGACGAGTTTACACAAGCACGTGAAATAAACGTGGAATATTCTTCTTTTGGATTATTATTTTAGAGATAAATTTACTGTTTTATTTAGTACATCAGAATGATTTAAAATATATATTTTGAAATATTCTCGACATAAATTTACGGTTGAAAATTTTTCGGTAAAATTTTTATATTTAAAACATTTTAAGACAATTACCATTATTTCAAAAGCCTGCAGTTGTTTTATACAAATGTTTAGATAAAAAATACGATTTCTGTATCTGCGCGCTATTTGTAAAAAAAATGTTTGATGTTGGATTTGAAAGGTGAAATTGCGGTATTTATGTTAATAATCAAATATGAAAGAGAATGCATCGTAATAATAATTTATTAATTTTAATTTATGTGAAATTTAAAGAGAAAATTTGGCTGAAATATGTGTCCGTCTTAATATATAGATAATTTGGTAATTTTTCAGAAATAAAGTAAGAAATGAGCAGATCTACTGTGGATATATGGTAATTTTTGAATACATATTACGCTGTCATTGTAAAAACTCTGTAGGAGCCTAGGTAGAAATGTAGGTACCTAATAGGTGACTATTAGGTAACTTGGCAGATTTGGCATTCGTATTTAGAGTACCTACAAGTTAATTTTATTTATTAATGAGAACACATTCTCATTGTGAAGTTGTAATTATTCAGAACATAGATCTGTGATATTTTAAATACTAATTAAATGTATTAATTAGAAAGATATACATATAAAATCAATTTTATCGAAAAATATTGTTGTTGCTACCGGGATTCGAACCTGGATCTCTTCCAATCCGAGGAAGGTGCATTAACCGACTACGCTACAGCATACTGTACTTTTAGCGACAAATTTTCTAACCTATTTGTTACACTTTTCAAATGAATACATCTATCGTTCCATTATTTTAAAGACATCTACTTTATTTTACGGAATCTTAAATACCTTTGAGTATTTAAGTATCATGAAATTTTATTTTATAAAATAAATGTTTTAATGAACAGGACGCTCACTCTTTAGTTACGTGTTAGTTTATTTCTGTATTTACTGTTTCTGAGGTAAGTTTGCAGAACTACATAATCACATATATAAAAATAAAACATTTGTTTTTTTATTCTTCTCGTTTAATTTATTTGAGATGCGTTTCGTCAAAATGTCTCTTTCGTCGTATTGTCTTCTTAGATTATAAAATTATATAGCTGTTCTTTTTTACAAATTACCCATGACATGAAAATATCATTAGTATTGAAACTGAATGGTTACTTAGAATAATTATAAGCATTAAAAATGTATGGAATTTCTCAAAATTCTAATGAATAATGTTGTCACTTTTCATCTCATGAAAATAAAATTGTATAGCTATCCCCCATAATACATAGTTATAAATACAAGTTGTTGAGTTAAATTTTTTGATTGATAATGACCTTCAAGGTGAAATGCGTCTCATCAAGTAAATTAAACCAATAGAATAAAAAACGAGTGTTTTATTTTCACATATTAAATTCTGTAATTTAAAAAATTTCAGATATAAAATTCTCTGCGGTTCGTCACATTAGTAAAAAAAAATGTAACGGTATTTTTACGTAGCACAAATTTTCATGATCTTCTAAAGAACAAGGTGGTACTTACTTAAATGATAATCTCCATAAGGCGCACTTTATTGACCATTACGCCACGTTGGAGCTTCACCGGCTTTGCAAATAAAGGTTTACGAACTCCATACTTTTTCACGACGTATAAAATTTATACCAGATTTCCTGAATCACACCCGTTGTGATTTCTAAATTCCCGGCACCAGAATTCCGCACTTTGAGCACGTCCCGTATGGAGAATGGCGCTGTTTCAGGAGATGGCCATCGCCGAGGCGAGCGACATCAATTTTTATGATGCTCCAAATTCAAAAAGGTTTTTTCCCGGACAGCGCGCACCGCACAGACACGCACGCGTACCCAAAAAAAAAAATACCCCAAAAAAGTATAAAATGGATAAGTATCGTGATGAAGTGATAATTTGTTTGCTTTCGTAGCCGATGTGTTTCTTGAAATATCTGTAAAAACGAGAAGCAAGCGATAAGTGAAAGAGGAAGTATCATACCAACATACTAACTTAATCACAAAAAATACACTAATAATTCACCTTACATTTATTTTTAATTTTTATTAAATAACATCGCGACAGCACTGGCTACTTTAACACAGGCGGTAGTCAAGTAAAGTAGCCAGGACAATGCTTTATATCAGGGGTGGATACCTACTGCATACCACACAGTAAACTAATAAGTATGCTATTTTATTGTATGTTCACTTTTGATGTAAAAATAATTATGTTAAATCGTCAAATAAAATAAATAATAAATTTCCTATCCATATCATCAAGATCATCAACCTTCAAATAGTCTGATGAAACGCACATCACTTGGAGGCGACGATTACCCAGCATGAAGAAAGCTTATTAAGAATGTAATGAATGGAATTTTTGATGAGAAAATATCTTGCTTAGTTCGTACCCTCTCCTATTCAAAAAAATTCACACAATAGTAATCTCAATACACTTTAACGTAGTGAATATAATATTTTATTATGTACCCATAAACAACAAACCATATGTTTTGACACTTACAAATATATAAAATTACTTAAATGTCACATGTCACGTAAAACATGTTATTTTACCTCTCGGTAGGTAAGTAAATAACTTATTTGTAAACTCAGTACCTAGCTGATCTTTTAAATTAAGAAACAATACATCCCTATCTACAAAAAATATAATGCAAATTTAATTTTAAAATATCAAATTTACGTCTCAGATATACACATACGTGTGGTGAGTATTAATTATAATCTCCATTATAAATATTTTAGGGGGAGATAACTTTCTGTTATCCACTGTTATTGTGAATTATGTGCATACTTTGCTATATTCCAGACATTATTCCATGAGTTAAAAAGTGTTGATAACTTTAAAGTCAAACAAAATCTTCGCTTAAAGATAAAATCATAATATATTACTATTTTATTAAAATTAAAACAAATTATATAAATATACAACACCTTAAATGGGTTTTAAATAAAGAGGCCTATTTGATGTTAATATAATATTGATACAAACATACCCAAGGAGAGGGATGGATAATTACAGACATTGTAACGAGGTGAACCCTGACATAATTTAGAATTAAACTATTTGTATCATACAGGATACGAGACCCTCTCCATATCAGGATGGTATCCACATCACCCGCGAGATGGGTGTTGTATGCGGGGATGAGATGTAGGTTGTTGAGAGGAAACGGCTAGCCCAAATCATGATAAGTCCTAAATTGTGAAAACGAAGAATGATACATTGTGGAGGGTAGAACCGTGGTCTTGAGCCCTTCATCATTAGCGTCAATCAGAGAGCATCTGATACAAATGTAGGTTTCTAGGTGTCAGATTCACTTAGTTACATTGACAGGAAAATTGTAGTTCACCACTTGTATAGAAATTTATAAATAATTATATAAATGTTGTTAGAAAATACTTGGAAAGGACTTAAATTTAATTAATGAAAGTTTGAAAATATTAAATACCATAATGCAAAATTCAATTTACATCAAAAGTTCAATATGTGAAATAATAAAATTAACTCTAGAAATGTTTAAAAATGGATGGAAAAATATCGTAAAGTTGTCTCAATGTTGCAGATGATTTGACAACAATACCTTCATCTTTCTGAGTCTAGTTAAAAAATGAATCAATAAAATAATTATCTAAAGAGACAAGTAGCAAAAAAATCTATCTATAAACCACACAATTAACACCACACCACATGATAATAATTAACTTGATCAGCTCAAGATCAATGATAATTAAAAAATAAAAATTTAACGCATCCTTCAATATTCCTAATGTAATAACAACCCTCCTCCGAGTCGATCCCAAAATACAATGTCATGGCGTTGCACATGGATAATAGCAGATTATTGATGGCAACAGAAAAAGTGATTATCCGCAAAATTTTCGTATTAATAAGTCATCTGGCATTTTATCACAGTATTGACTCCATGTCAGATTTGCCGTGGGTCGCCTAGCCCCAGGAAGGAAACATAATATTTCTACAAATAAGAATGTTTACAATGAAAATCAGATACAGTTGGTTTAAAAATAAGTGCTCTAGCTTCGGAATAAATTAAATTGATTTTTACCTTTAGATTTACACGATAATCGGTCCTATGAATTATCAGCCGTAAGCTCGAAAACTGATGGCTGCGTGCAGCAAGCACCGTGTCTGTTAAAAGAATGCGGCTATCGAAAATTTGTCTCTAAGGACAGTGTAATCCGACGTTAGCACATATTCAGGGATACCATACTTCAAATGTGGCGGTCACGAAAAAAATAATCCTCGGTGATTAATTTAGTAACATTACAACATAACACAAATCATTCCGCGCTAGAATGGTGGCAGATTTGAATCATCCTGATTCTGAAAATCTCTTCGATCATGTGACTAAACTGCGAACAGATTCTCTACTGCTAACTCCACATTATTTATTTGTTACGAATAACAAGACAAGCTACATAGAAAGACTACAAAACTCTGTGCCGTGGAATAGCTTTGCGTTAAAAAATTTACTTGTGCGTTTCAGAATAGTAGCTATTGCATTGATTACATGTTAATACAGTTGGATTAAATACACCATTAGTTTAATTATATAATCTTACCTCGTAGATAGTAAAAAAAACTCACAAAGGAATGGTGCTACAGGCATGTTTAAACATATTTATGTATGCACTATATTAAAAAGAATAATAAATAAATATTAGAAAAAAAAAATATTTGCGAGTGACTGTCGGATGAAGCATCTCAAAACAATTTTCATTATGCTAAATAATTTACTAACTCAACTAATTCATACCGCTTCTCCGCGAAGGTAGGTAGAGGGAATAAAATGCCACACTTTCCTGTCTTGGCACACCACATTTACTCATGCAGTCTTTGGTTGTTGAAGCTTTTGACAGGATCGTTCTCCAATATTTGGTTTATCTGATTATGCAAGATCTTTTGCATACGCTTTTGGTTCCTATTGGTTACAACAATTGCCTTATATATTTTCATTACCATTGTTTTTTCGCTTCACGTTCCATATGATAAAAACATCTGAGCAACTCGTTTTTAATTCTATCGATTACGCTACAAACAAACCCACATTCAATCATAATTTGTCGTAAATAGATTTTACGCATATGCCAAAGCAGCCGCATTTCTATCCTATTTAGTCTACTTTCGTGTCGTAATTATTATCTAGAATAAGTTAAATTTGTTTGTGTATTTGAAAAGTATGTTTACGAAGGACGGCAAGGTTGAGAATAATATCGAAAGGAGGGTGACTGCGAGAAATAGAGATAACGATGCTCTTAATGCAGATATAGCCAATATAAATTTGTCACACGAATCAAGACTAGCTGTGCTTTATTGAATTCTAGTGCCAACACTAATGTATGGAAGTAAAGCATAGAATTGGCAAAAAAAGACGAATATTTTATTGTGACCGTATTGAATATTTTTGATTATGAATCATGTAATGAACTATGCTTTATTTAAAACGTAAATATTGATAATTCATATGTTTACACATCATATCATTTTGGAAATTTATTTAATATATAAATATGTAAGATTGATACAGGAAAATGGCTATGAATCTGAGCAGTATTGTCGTACGCGTAAATCAATTGAAATTGAAAATATAATTTTAATGTAAATATCTCTATCGTATATATTTATTTTAATTACGCAATAAATATTTCGTGTATAATAGATGTCATGTATTAATTTAATGGATTATCTTAAACGTATCATCATTCAGTTTTCTGTAGAAAGCACTGTATTTCAATTTTTATCTTAAATATAAGTTCCCTGTAAGTAATTGGGCTATTTTTTCTGAATAATTTATAATTACGTTTCTTCGTAATATTTTAAAGCCATATTACACGGTGCCAGTGGGTAATACCATTGTACTCCACTTTTGTACATTGGCATTTATTTATAATAAATCATTTTTGTACACAGCATTTAATGGTTGTTAATTATGGTCTAATACTGTGGGTTATAAAAATACATAATTTGTGTTTGATAACGATAATGGTATTTAGTAAGTGGTATTTTTTACAAAATTAGCGTAATTTGACCCTTTTCTGCCGTAATAAACAAAGTCTCATATACACAAACTAAATATTAAGTGATTAGACTACAAAAAAAAACTCTAAATTAATTGAAACAAATCATTTTTTTCTATTTCTGAGGTTAGTTTGTGGAATACCATAATCACACATCTGGAAATAAAACTTTTTTTTTTATTATTGTACTCGTTTAATTGACTTGAGATGCTTTTTGCCCTCATAATTCTAATAAATAGTGTTGTCTCTTTTCATCTCATATGAATACAATTATAAAGCTGTTATCCACTAATATAAATTATATTATTATAAATACAAGTTGTTTAGTTAAATTGTTAGATTGGTGACCTTACAAGGCGAAACGCATCTCAAATATTGTAAACATGTAGAATTTAGAAAAACAAGTGTTTGATTTTTACATAATATGTAAGTTTATAAGTAAATAAGTTTAATAACAGAAAAAAATTATCTTTCATAAAATATAGCAACCAGGAATATTTCATTATGGTAGACACCGTCACTAAATATGTCATAGTAAACTATATAACGTATAACTTAAATTATAATAGTATACACCACTTCACAATGAAATATGATCTATTAAAAATTTTATTTAATAAAATATTAATATTAAAACTTAGTTCAGATTTATAAAAATTTTCATTAGTTTTCTTGAATAAATTTGATTAAAATTGTCTTATTGTTTACAACGTGCACGTGACATTTATTCGGTCTGTAGTCTCTTAAGAAATGTGATAAATATTTAGATAACGTAAAAAGACAAAACGAACCTTTTTCAACAACGCGTAATTCAATTCGGTTTCTGGTAAACAAAAAAAGATCAAAGAATTGTGAGAAATCCCAAAAAGGGTACATCTGTGAATAGAAAAACGTATCACGTACAAAAAAACGATTTTGTTTAAATATAAATACCTTTTCGACGTTCACTTTCAGTACCTAAGATTGAATAACGGCACGATAAAAATAAACATTTAAGTATGCGTAATATTCTATCTGTACAACCTTTTTTATTTACGGTGCAGTTGTGTAACTTGAGAATGGCAAAGGATAGATGAAAAAATTGGAAATATTATATTACTGTTGTGAAAAATATATAGATGGAGTAAGAAGCTAAAATAATAATTATAAAAAATTTAAAAATTAAGTAATGATTTATTTAAATAAACAAACGGAGAAGGGAAGAAATTAAAATGTAAAGTATAAGGGTACAAGTAGAAAAAAGGTAAACGTGAGGCGGCGTATGATACTCATGCCGTGAATAACCGTCAAGAAAAAATATTTTTTGAGAATTGCCCCCTTAGAAAAACAAGATTCCAAATGCATTATTATTTATTTCTTCCATACACACCAACTTTATTTAATGGATATTAAAGGAAATAGCAAGAGCTGAAAGATCCAACTACATCAGTTATTTATTACGAGTACAATGTTTTATTATTATTATTAATTTCCTTCATCTCACAGTGGTCATTGATAATACTGAAAATAAGTTAACACCTTAAAACTGATCATATTTGCATACTCAAAATAAAATATATATGAATATATGTTGAAATTCAATCAATACTTTTGAGCCGATTATATCAAAACAGTGTCATTGTCAGATGGAACCTTGTTAATCTGAGGGGTCGGAAAGTAAAAGATTGAAAGGTCAAGAAATCGTTGGGCACATTATAAGGCTTGGGGTTAACATATAAAGATTTCAAGGTCAAGACGTCATTGGCCACATCATAAGGCCTGAATATGACCCAGAAAGATTGCAAGGTCAAGACATCGTTGGCCGCATCATAAGGCTTGAAGATGACCCAAAAAGACTGCAAGGTCAGGACATCGTTGGCCACATCATAAGGCTCGGGGATGACATAGAAAGATTGCAAGGTCAAGACTTTGTTGGCTACATCATAAGGCATGGGGATGATATGAAAAGAATGCAAGATCAAGATAATAATCAACCTACTATCACTAGGTATCACTGGGCTCGGCGATGACATCAGAAAATTGCAAGATCGAGGTAACGTAGACCACATCACTAGGCTAGGGATAACTGAAAAAATGAGGAATTGATTTTAAAAATGTTCGATTTATTATTTTTTTGCCACAAATTTATTAAATTTTTATATCTTTGGACTGCTTTTGACGAAATTTCTGGATTAAAACTAATTAATTAATTTCCGTTTGAACTTTTGTTTAATTTTATAAACTAATACTTGGTATGAGATTTATAATAATTTAATGAGCTTGCCTCTGTGCGAACTAACGTTTTCATTGTTCGGAACGTAACGAAAAGAAATTGATACATTACATTGGAGTTAAGTGTTAATTTCCCGTGCAATATGAACTAGGTGGATATGTTACTTTTTTGTTCTGAAGGTAAATTTTACAAATATAGTTTCATTTATGTAGTTTTATTGTGTATAAATTTCAATTTCCTTTTATTAGGATATTTGTGCCTACCTGCTGTGAAGTATAATTTATGTATGTAGATATATTTATTTTCGGTACACCTGATACTGAATATTTTAATAATGTTAACATTATAACGATAAAGTTTAGAATACCTGATAACGTGTTAGGCTAAGAGGTTGTTAATAGTAGCAAAACATTATCTTTGATAATAACCTTCGAGTAAAAGTATAAAATATTCATAATATATAAAATATTGTTTTAAAAGATTTGCCTTTTATTTATTAGATCCGGTGCCAGCTAGCTGTTTGTCAGAGCCTTCTCTTTGGTTATGGTTACATTTCAGATTTTTGAAATAGTAGATATATGAAATTTTAAGTAGTATAATGTATAAATTCAATCAATACTATTGGAATACAAATTCTATAGAATGTACCAGAATATTTATAAAATATATGATGCATCACTAATAAATAATTTAAAAATTAGAAATAACAATTCTATGATAAGGGCTCATCAAAAGGATGATAACATAATATGCTCTACTAGGATGAGAGCACAGCAAAACGTGGACATCAAATTTACCCTAATCAACTATGTATTGTCACATGCTGCCTGGGCTGGCCTGGCATCATCAGATCCCCCGGCCTTATATCACCAGCTAGCCTCCATCGGTACTTACTAGTGATGATCACAAAGTCACAAACTGAGTCAATCACTGATATTTTTGCATCACACTCACTATCAGTGATTGCGTATTTAAAAATATCGTGATTCGTGAATTGATTTTTTTAACTTTTCGGTAAATAACACTGTTAAAATTGTTCACAAATTGATGCGCATAATTTATGAAAGAATGACGTTATAGTCATATCCACCGCCATCTAGTTAATTCGGCAAAAATTTTTTACGCATGTTTGTTGAGAATTTGATCCGAAAAATCCACTTATCTATTATATAAAGATTTCATTCTCTTCGTGATGATATTTAAATTAGAATTGTGTTTATTAATTATGTTAGAATATATTTTTAACGCAAATGAAGTTTTAAAATTACCCACGCTCGATCTTTTTTTATTTATTTCATGAATATCGTGAGGCGTATGGACATTAGTAATGAAATAGTGATCACAATTGCAGTTTTCAATCACTGATATTATCGAATACCAATCACAATCACACCTGTGAGTCAAAAGTAGCATTTTTTCTCATCACTAGTACTTACACTGCGTGGGTTTTCGCCAAGTCAGAGGCATGGACCACGAAATTAGTTAACTTTTGTCTACAGAGGAAGGGAGAAAGCACAAATAGACGAATTGTTAACATAAAGGATTATAATTTCACAAAGTTGTCATTTTCACTGACAGCCACTCGTCCTATCTAACCTTACTAATTTCAAACAGTTCTCATGTCCATTACACTTTTCCTTCATTCTTCTTTCTTCCTCTTTGTCGACATTCTTCTTGTCCAAGGGCCTGGAGATTCAGCCGAGCCCAGAGTGGTCTCGGTTCACCGAGTCGTCATCGATTATTGTTCCATAAATCGTCTGTCGTATTTCAGAAGTTTTCCTTCGCAGTCGGGTAAAATCCAGCGACAAATTATTCCTTCATCTATAGCAGCTATTCTTTGATTGTTGCTCAATTTTTTCATCACGGCCCGCACTCCGAATAGCAGACCACCAGATGTCCTCCGCTTAGCGAGCGTTTGATTAGCCAACATTAAGATCGTAGGTGCATATATGTCGAAGTCCACTCTGTCTCAATTTAATAAAGTAGTGCACATATCTGGGGATGGGAAATTTCTCATGTGACAATATGTAGAAGAAATTTTATAAAAACAGTAATTTAGTAAATATTTAATTGAACAAATCATCAAGAATAGTACACAGTTTTTTAAGATGGTGTGGCAAGATTACTGTGCACCATACTATTATAAATTAGTAATGCAATCGGTGAATGGAAATTAAAATGATCAAATTTAATTTTATCGCAATTCATCATATTTAAAGGTTAGTACGTTCAGAGAAGGTTTGATTGTTACATGAGAAATAGCGAAATTTAATAAAGGATGTTGAAAATATTTGAAGCTACAGAATCTTACCATAGAATACCCCCCCTCTTAAATAGAAGAAACACTCAAGTTTTATCCTACCTCTATAAAATTTTAAATAACTTAGTTGACTCGCCCTATTTATTAGAACAAATAACTTTAAACTGTCCAACGCGCCCGACACGATCAAATAATCTTTTTTACTCAAATTTGGGTATAACTAATTACATAAAAAATTGTTTTGTGATCCGCTCTACATCAAAATATAATGCCGTTAATTTTTTAATAATATGGACATTTTCAACGATAAATTGCTTATTTTTAAATTTAAACTACGCCAACTTTTTAATAACTATTAATATAAATTGTACATATTGCATCCCATTTCCCTCCCCTCCTTACCCTTTCTTCTTTGTATGTTCAGTTTAAAATCACTCTTTTGTTTCATATTTCAGCTTTTTTTTAATGTATACTAGTTTTTATTTTAATATGTTTATTTTTATGTAAAAGTATTTTTGTTTATCAGTCTGTTTGAGTATACTATTTTTTAGTTTATTATGTACTACGTATTCCGAAGAAACTTCATTGGTGTTATTTTTATATATTATGTAATTATCAGTTATTATTGTTACACTATTTGTTTCTTTAAAAATAAAAATAAAAATCTTAGTAAAGAACAGATTAGGATTCAAAGTTTCACCATAAACAAGTCACTGAATATAATAAATATTTTAATAAAAACAATAAGTTCAACAAATGACTGCTTTTAAGTTATTAGAAAAATATAGTCTGATTGCACTGATATATCAAAGTTGAAGAAAAGTTCAATATACTAGCGAAATGATTGTCATCAATTCTCCAGTGTGGATATATTATAAATACAATGAATTGGATGGAACGGTATTCTATAACACGCTGCACAAGTTCAAAAGCAAACCTGATGACATGCATTCAAGAAAGCTACGGCGATTGAGTTCCTTCCTATATCGTCGGATGGATGATGATGATGAGGTATTCCTAAAAGAAAAAGACACAATCATTCTTTGATGGGGTAGCCGTGAAAATAGGAGGTATCTGATAAACAAGGAACACACGGTTTCCAGAATATTTCCGAGAAGAATCTCGTGCCGCCGGTCGAGGTACAGCTAGGTATATTCTCCAAGCTCCAGCGAATAAATTATTATCAATGTTGTGTTGGCGCCGATATAAATGCAACACTAGAGATAAATATGCTCTGACAGTTTATAGTTAAAACTATCACTATATTGGCGATTATTATAAAACTTGATAAATTTCTTCGAAAAATATTAAGGGCCACACGTCGCAATTAGCGAGCGTTTTATTCACAAGAGATCTCGTACGACAATGAGAGGGTTTTCTTTCTACGATTGTTTCTTACAACGAAGAATGCACGGGGGAAGTACACGTGTGAACGTGACACAACTATGAGTTAGTAAATGATGGAGGGAAATTAACAATATTTTCGAACCGTCTTCGGAGACGTGAAAACGACTTGTAGCATGAACTATACAGAAACGTGACGAATGCTATTATTCAATATGATAAGGAAAGAGACAGCATAATATATGAAGGTGGCGTCGCTTGCTTACGGTGCAATTAGTTAAATAATTTGATGATAAAACCGACCTACGTTATTTAACAGTTGAGCTTCTATTTAAAACGTAATATTTCATTACACGTTCTATGATGGCTACTGTGCTGAAATTGATTTTTAAGCAATACAAATTTTGTTATTTTTCATATAAAATTATTTTATAGTACATTTAAGTTATTAATCTATCGTTTCTGCCAATTTGGGTTCAGTGTTGAATATAAACCTTTTTAATTTGCTTTTCCCAACTCCCTATTCTTGCGCTCTGCTTCCAACTTTTTACAACGATTTGCCTGATGTAATCTGACCACTGCTTACTATAACGCGGTGCTTAGATGGAGAGCTATAGAAAACAAAAGAAAAGAGACATGTATTCAATTCTGGGCGCATATTGGCCGGCAAAGAAGATAATTTTTTCAATCTTGCAAGAAAGTTGTCAGCTGAAGAATTTCCCTGATTTTATTAAACTATCGTATCCTAGAACAGATAAATAATCTAGTTTTTAAAAAATAATAATCTAAGGAATTTACAATATTTCAGATTTTTTCTATGTTTACAATATAAATTATTTCTGAAAACAATAGAGTAACAATTGAAATATATATATATATTTTTTTTTTGATAAAGCACTTCCCCCGGTTAGGGAATAGATCCAGGTTCGAATCCTGGTAGCGCAACAATATTTTTCGATAAAATTGATTTTATATGTATATCTTTATAATGAATATATTTAATTCATATTTAAAATATCACAGACCTATGTTCTGAATAATTACAACTTCACAATAAGAATGTGTTCTCCTAAAAAATAATAAAGTTGTATCAATGTGTCCAAAATTTAATAAAAATGAATTGATAATTCTGGCGTCTGCTATCAGTTTACTCAAAGGTATTTGAGATTCTGTAAAAATAAGGTAGATGGCTCTGTCAAATAATGGAAAGATTAAATATATTAATATCAAAAAGGTAACATATAGGGTCGAAAAATTGTCGCTAAAAATAATGCCGCTGTAGCTTAGTTGGATAAAGCACCTCCCCCGGTTAGGGAAGAGATCCAGGTTCGAATCCCGGTAGCGCAACAACAATATTTTTCGATAAAATTGATTTTATATGTATATCTTTATAATTAATATATTTAATTCATATTTAATTGAAATATTGTTGAAAACAATTGAAATCTTCAATTTTATAAAACAATGGATATATGTGAACACAGTTTAATACAATTATCATTCCTTTGCGTGCTTATATTTCAACGTAATATAAATATATCGTGTTTGATATTAATACATTAGTAGTATTTCAATTTTATTAAAAATGACTAATAAATTTTCACAACCATTTTTGATATATCAGTATTTTGATAACAAATAATCAGTAACACGTAAAAAAATTTCTATTAAAAATAATTTTTGATTGAAGACAAATAGGTTTTCCAACATCTTTTTTATTTAATACCATTTCCAAATGTTGATCTTGCTGGATTTGATTCTTTCATTTCCTTTCATCACTTTGTCATAGACCACATGTGTATAAGTGTTTATCCCTCAAACGCACAGCCAAGGCCTCAAGGGATGAAGAGTACCTCCTGCCTGACTAAGTCACTGTCATCGCATCGACACAGTATAAGTACATTTTTCATCCCCAGAGACTATTTTTGAAACGAAAATTGACAGAATTGCAAAGAAGTAATATACGTTTATTTCTTTGATTTTATGAAAAAATTCCTCGCGGGACCATTGTTTGAATTTATGTTATAGAAATTGATGTAATGGGAAATTGGATTTTGATTTAATAAGGTTATTTATAAATATTTTAGAGTTTTATCATTTATGTATTTACACCTGTAGTACCGCAGTCCTGTATCACTAGAATAACATATTTTATTTAGTATTTTCTTATTTACTTTTCAATTTTTTGATTTTGGAATTAGTATACTGATATTTATTCTCTACTTACTTTCTTTTTTCATTACAATTCTTTTTCATAAATTGATTGATCACTGATTTTAATTTTGATTATAATATTTTAATTTTTGCTTCTACTTATTTCTAGTATTATTGTTTGAACTGTAATTTTGTCTTTCTAAATGCGAGACTTTTCTCGTATTTGAAAAGAGAGAGGTAGAAAAACGCTTCAGTAAACAAATAAAATAATAATAAAAAAAATTCTCAAAACTATTAGAAGCTAAGTATAAAATTTACTATAAAGATAGGATAATAAATGTCTACCATATATGTAAAATATATCTGTGCTTTGAATTTTATTAATATAAATTCCAAAAAAATTATCTCAAGTAATCAAAGTATAAAAATATTATATTACATGTATATGTAAGTATGTAAAACAAATAAATATAAAAGGCATACATGGAAGAATTCGCAATAAAACAAATGAAGTCGTTTTTAATAAAACTATTTTTAATTGCATTCATCCCTTCCTTTTGTACGATGCTCGTGCTCATGTTGATTTGTATAAATTCCGCCGATATTTTCTTTTTAAGGATTTTATTAAAATATATTTTCTACTTAAAGTATTATTCTCAAAGCTTTATTTTGCAATACTGACAATATGATCAATTGAAATAAAAAGTAATTATAAGTTAAACACACTGATTAATTTAATTGTAACCTTTTAAGTGCCAAGCCATTAGTGTGATAATACGCATTTTTTAACCTTGTAGACATATTTTTAATAATTTTGTCATTTGTGAACGATAGTTCCCAGCTTTTAATAGATACTTTTAAGTCAAGACATGATATGAAATTGTTGTAAAATGGTTTTCAATGATGCATAATAGTCCCAGAGACAAGTGATACGAACCGTATTATGTGCTCACTAAAAAGAGTTGCGCACAAGTATAATGAAATAAAATTCCTTAACTTGAGTATGTGGTGATTGGAACACAGTTATGAACACATCTGCCGGAGCAATAAACAACCACCACTGGAGGACGTCAGCGCATGTCAACGTACAGTCTGAATGCAGCCAGCGACTGACACAGACCACGCTTGATGCCAAATTCTTTACCATTTTTCTGTTTCTACACTGCGAACTCTATTAGATACCACCTCATAAATTCTATAAACGTAGCATAGTAATCATTATAAACTCTTTATCTCTCTCGGTTCATGTGCTCATGACTAAGCATTCTGCTACTATGGCGCGAATTTCTTGTCTATACTTTTCTAAATCCTGGGCCTTGATTAGTTTGACGTAAAGCGATGTTTCTGTCATGCATCGGTCTATATATTTTATTGAAGATCGACCATTTGCCGTCTTTGTACGTTCCCCGTGATCGCCAATTTCTCCAGACTATCTCCATATCTTCTATAAAACATGACCAAAGTACGATTATTATAAAATATAATGTAATTATAGTAATTCAATGTTATCATGTGAGCATCCATAGCATTAATTCATTAATATCCTAACAGCAAACCAAATTAAATACTGCGATACACATGAACACGAATGATAAACGGACATGGAAGCGGCTCGCCATTTGTATTCAATCCTTTTGATTTCTTCTCACATAATACAAACGTCATGGCTTGGAACACATTACGAGAGGAGAAAAATTTTCTGATTAAAAAGCTTAAAAAACTGATGTAACAGCGGCTAATAGTCGCATTTCAAATCTGCAGCATCAGAAATTTAAATCACTATTACGGTATCATATATTATCCGAGGAGAGAAAACAAAGGCGAAGAATTTTGTAAAGTAAGTGCCATTGAGGTCAAAATCGTAATTTTAAATATACGTCAAGAATTTAATTTACTGAGCATTCAATTATTACTTTCTAAAAATAACGAGAAACTTACATTTACTAATATCCAGTAGAGGAAGATAATATTCTTCAAGAGCAGATGCATCCAACACCACCCTAAGTAATTAGGGCTCTGGGGGGGTGCGAGTGCCTGAATTACTTACGACTTCAGTTTGGAGAGGTCACTCTATTCATCTAGCAGCTGAGTCTTTGCAAGCAGTGTGATGTTTGTGTTTTAAATTTCCAACGTATGCGCGTCTCTGCAAATATTTTCTTCTAACGACGCATGACGTAGAAGTACTTTTGAGTTATATATTTGCACACTGCTTTCTGGAGTATTTTTAAATATATTTCTCAGTAATATTACTTCTTTACGATTTAAATAATACCATGATTATTTACAATTTGTCTATTCGCCATTAAATATGCGGTTGACTTTGCGGTATGTCATTCTAGAAGAAAAATTGAAACACTGAATTTAATAAATATTATTAAGAAGAACACATACTTAATGTAAAGTTAGTTAAAGTCTCCGACAGTTAAATCTTAGTTACCAATCATCGGCACAATCACAGTCTCGTAAAGGTTTACCATCACTAAAGGTGTATCAATAGGTTATGACGGTTTTTGTACGCTATATTATATCAGAATGGGAAGGGTATATTATATCAGAATTGAACACTGCATAATATTAAAATTTTTCACTAAATTACGAAAAGTCTAAAAATTCATTGCTGAGAATGTTGTAGATCCATAAAATATTAAGCAATATACAATACACATTGCGAAATGTGTCAACAGTATAAAAAAAAAGTGTATTCATAAGACAAAATATATTATTAAGGAGAACACATTCTTATTGTGAAGTTGTAATTATTCAGAACAAAGGTCTGTGATATTTTTTTTAATACAAATTAAATGTATTAATTAGAAAGTTATACGTGTAAAATTAATTTTATCAAAAAATATTGTTATTGGTACCAAGATTCGAACCTGGATCTCTACCTATCCGGGGAAAATGCACTTACCGATTATGATACACCAACACAGTACATTGATGATAAATTTTCTAACTTATATGTTACACTTTTTAAATGTATACATCTATCGTTCTATTATTTGAAAATTTGTCGTCAATGCACTGTGTTGGTGTAGCATAATGGGTCAGTGTATTTTCCCCAGATGGGAAGAGATCCAGGTTCAAAACCCAGTAACAACAACAATATTTTTCGATAAAATTGATTTTATATGTATATCTTTCTGATTAATATTTATAATTTGGATTAAAACAGTTATAAATTAATTATGAATTAAATATATTAATTAGAAAGATATACATATAAAATCAATTTAATCGAAAAATATTATTGTTGCGCCACCGGGATTCGAACCTGGATCTCTTTCCTAACCGGGGAAGGTGCATTATCCAACTATGCTACAGCGACAATATTTTTAGCGACAATTTTCGAACCTATATGTTACCTTTTTGATATTAATACATTTAATCTTTCCATTATTTGACAGAGCCATCTACCTTATTTTTACAGAATCTCAAATACATTTGAGTAAACTGATAGCAGACGCCAGAATTATCAATTCATATTCAATTCAAAAAAAAAAAAAACAGTTATATTCCGTTTCCTTGGAAGAGTATTTTTTAATATTAGCTTATACTTAGTGTTGTCTACAGTACAATCAAAATAATAGTATAATTTGCTTTAGATTTTTTTATTATTACCTATTTATAAATTTTATAATTAATAAATGTAAAACTCTAGTTTTACAAGCGTATTGAATTAGTGCCGTGAGATGAGAATTTGAGAAATAATTCTAGAGTGGCCAAAAAGTACCAATAAGTTTGATTCCGCTGTTCACTTCAGTTAATTTTATTTATATAGCACTTTGCTTTCGTTAATATCTCAAAATATCGTTTTCACTTTTTGCACGTGTCAAAAATGGATAGTATCTGCGTTTAATATATTCCCATAATATTCAAATAGTATTAATTATAGGTTAATTAAGTAAATCAGGTTTACGAACTCATATATTTTATAATTACAAATCAACATAAATTTAATTCTCGTTGTTTTTTACGTCATACGTTTAATAATGGCCTACGAGCATAAGCCGTACTCACGCATGTTTCGAATAAAATAATTTCATAATCGTCTGGCACTTTGTCACTTGACTGGATACGAAAAAATATTTTTCTTTGGTCGTTATATTTTTTCAAATGAATCAACCGAATTTTGCGTATTTAACCTAGGTAGGTACCAATTGTACTTTCTATGTGCCCAATTATAATTTAATTATATGCCAGACGAGAGGTACATATCAACCAAGTACTATGTGTAAATTTGAAAATATGATTTTAACATAGAATGTGTTTATTCTGCGGCTAACTGAATAAAAATTGCCTCGTATAACGCGTTAGAATATTTCGTAACACTTTTATAGTCTCTCACTTAACCTTGTGTTTTATTTTCATGTTTACTGGGTTGCATTGATTTATATTTATGATATACTTTATTATTTATCTATTATTAATGTCACATTTTAATACCAATATTCAATTTTACAATGTTACCTTTGGTGAAGTTTGTAGCGAGCTTGAGAGTTAGAGATATTTTTAAACGACTTTTTATTTTGTAATTTGAGTTATAACTGTTTTAAATAATTCATTAATATTATAATATTGATAATGAAAGATGTTTCCGAATACGTTCTAACGTTTAACGAGTCTCTGTTGTTTACAAAACTAAGATGAACAAATGAGCATTTTAATCTTCATAACTAAACTTTGTTCTACACACACGTTGGGTTATTATCACTAATATTGTTTCGAGAGGTGCATCCTCTCTCATCATCAGGTGATAATTAAACTAAATACAGTATTATAGACTATTCTGGTAATGGGGCGGGGCTTGGGAAGAGGGGGGAAGTTTCGGTCGTTAGCGAGAATATGGATAGTAAAGGTGAAATGTTAGGGAATGCTTTGTTTTAGTTAGTGTTTTCTCAGAAGTTAAATAAATTTCTATTTCAACGTTTTCTAGATTGTCCATTATTAATCCTTTATAAGGTACCGAGTGAAGAAGTTTTAGTTTTTGATTATCAAAAGGTGGTTTCTCATGTGGTTAGAGAATTCCGAGAAGTTGTTATTTTTAGACAGCGATGATGTTCCTTTATTCTCGTATTTAGATTTCTTGCAATTTGACCTATATATTTTATTTCCATCAATCTCCATAAGTTATTTTTATATTCCGCTTTTTTCTAATACATTAAGTTTGTTTTTGAATTGAGTAAAATTTTGCCGATGTTGTTGTTGGTGTAAAACGCGGGTTTCATATGAAATGGGAAATTATTAGTAATTTTATAGGAAATTGGACCAGTATACAATATTTTCCGTCAATAAGAATTTTTGGTTGAGTTAGTTTTATGCCCTCCCGAATACAAATAATTTTCCGTGAGTTTTTTTATTATTAATTTTGATTTTAGTATTTTATCAATTAACTCGCGATTATATTGGTTATTATTTCCAATTTGTTGTATTAGTTTTAATTCATGACTATAATAGCGGCACTCAGTGTGATGTTAAATAATCGGTTTAGCATAGAGTGGATGCTGGCGATGTTGTGTGCAGGGGGATGAGACGACGATGCAGGTTTCCGGTAAATACTAAATGCTTAATTATTATCATTAACTTTAATAGAGAAGTTCAGAAAATTTTAACTATTATCTTCGCACTTTTCGAGACTGAATTTAATGTTTTTGTTAGTGTGTTGATGTAGAAGAGAAATGAATCTAGTTGCCTGTCCGTACCCGTAAATATACAGAATATATCATCAACATATCTGTTCCAGCTGAGTTTACACGATTTGACTGGAGAGTGATTAGAATTTAACAAAATTTATTTATAACTTGTTCAAAAACATATCCGCTAGAATAGGAGAAAGAGGAGAACCCATTGAGTTGTTCATAAAAAATATTAATAAATTCAAAGTAATTTTAGTTGGTACATGTATTATATATTTAAAGCATTTCTTTAACATGTTATTCATTAAGGTTGGAGTTGTTTAATAACTAATATTTTTCGTGTCGCTTATTGGAACGTTTTTAAAGAGATATTTACTGAAACATGATAAATGATACTATTTACGCGTTATTCGGTAAGTTTTGAATACGGCGATAAACTCGATGCTATTTTTGGTGGTGTATATCGGTTTAATTAATTTGTATGATTTAATTAAATGTTTAAGTTTTTTACATAGTTTATAGGTCGTTGCGTTAACATATAATTCTACCGGTCTGATTGGTACGTATACTTTGTGGATTTTGGGAAGTCCGTAAAGCCTCGGTGCTTGTGGGTTAGTCAGGATTAGGAAATTCTCGCAATTTTTACCAATGGTTGGGCAGTGTTTGGTAACTTGCCTAACGGTATCATGGAACTTGAAGTGTAGGATTAATTTTAAGAATTGTAAAGTTAAAAGTAATTCATTACATTTATCCAAATATTACGATTTGTGGAGAATTATAATATTGTTGTCATTATCAGATCTAGTTGAAATTAAATCTTCAGTATTTAATTAAAGTATTTCAAATGTAATTATAGTAATTATCCACTTGTTAATTATTCTACTTTATTATTAATTTTTTGTGTTACAAGGAAGCTGCCATTTTTTTCAATGCAACATCTGTATCCATTGATAGTTGCATGATTGTTTTTTCACTATTATTTTTAAGGTTAAATTTAAAGCCATTATTTAAAAGATTAATTTCTTCCGTTGGAAACATATTTTGATAAATTTATTACGCGTTTACAGAATTGAATGATAGCACATCGCCAATGCCTAAAAAATAACAACTTCTCGAAATTTTCTAATCACATAATTGAAACAAACTACTTATCGATAGTCAAAAACTAAAACTTCTCCACTCGGTATCTTATAGAGAATTTATAATGAATAATCTAGTAAACGTTGAAATAGAAAATAATTTAAATTCGGGGAAAACACAAATTAGCAACATAACATTCCCTAACACTTCACCTTTACTGTCCATATTCTTGTTAACGACCGAAACCTCTCCCCTCTTCCCAAGCCCCGCCCCATTACCCGAATAGACTACAATACAGTATTTAGTTTAGTTATCATCCGATGATGAAATGGACTGAACCTCTAAAAATTATAGTAGTGACAATAAACAATCATGTATGTAGAACAAAGTTTAGTTATGAAAATAAAATAATTAAGTTACACCATAGAGTAACCGCCATGACAATTAATGACATGAAAAAATAAGTGTCACGTGTCGAGATAAAAATTTAAAAGATCCATTAATTTTCATTCTCCCGCCTAGAGTTTCAGAATTTAATAAAAATAAACAAGTGCCACAAAAATCTGGAACTTTATTAAGTAATCTTTATTTAAGCGGACATGTTCTGTCCGCGTGGATAAAGCTTAGAATTTAAGATCCCTTCCCTGAAAAGAACCTCCATAACCTTAACGGGAAGTTGGCGCGTTATTTCATTAAAAGTTGCGGTTCCTCGGCCAACTCGCGATGTTAATCATGATTTTTTCCCAAGAAAAATGCCCAAAGCCACTTTCACCGAATCGTTGAAATTTCAAATGAAAAAAGTTGCCACCTTCCCCAGTCAGTATTTTAAGAATGATTGATGATTCCACTTGCCCAGTTGTTTTCCGAGATGACAGAAGTATTTGTAACACTCTTTGTAATTATTTTGGATTGAGTTTTATAAGATTATGCTTTATTTTAAATATATTTACACACTGTCATGCATCGTGTAGTTTTTTAAAGGGAGACTAGAGGTATATGGATCTATTTTGTTCTGAAAAACTGGAAATACACAAGGAAAACTACAAAATATGTAGTTTTGGTTTTTAAAATATTTTAAATTGAGAATAAACACAAAATTTAGGTTAAAAATAATGTGCCTACATGAAATTAAAACCTGACTTATGTGTTTTTTAATTTTTTTTATCAATACAAATTTTACAATTTTTTTTTTCTGAAACGTGAAATTATGTACTTAATTTTTATTTTTTTGTGTAATTTTTGATGTGTTATTTCATTACATGTAATTTCATTCTTGGACCCTGACCAACACCTCATAAAAATTATTTTGCTTATATTATACCATTCACTCATACAGTAAATATATATATTTTATTTTTATTTATTTGACATTTTTACAATTTTTTATAACATGAATATATTTTACATTTTTAAAATTATATGGTTTTTTTTCGCTTACCTCTCCAAAAAAGAGACCAGCTCTTGTACTTGGAGAGGAAATTACACTACAATAATTTTATATAATACCTTACATATTCTATTCATTGTCCATTTGTGTGCTTCTGAAGTGTTCTGTAATATTATTTATTTTACAATTATGTATTTTTGAAGTGTTAATTTAGTTTATTTTTAAACTCTTTTATATCCTTTATTTCTTTAATTTGTGTAGATAGGCTATTGAAATTTTTTATCCCTAAATATATAAAATTTTGCTGATAGTGTTTCGTGTTACATTTAGGGATTTTAAAGTTATTTTTAATCCTTAATGATGTGCTTGTTTTAAATTTTACAGTATTATTTTCTTTAATTAATTGATTAAATGTTTTCTATTTTGGGAACTGGGAATTTTGCAAAACGTGTTTATGTTGAAAAAGTTTATATATTTTTTAATATTACTCTGATGATTGTTCTCTGTATTATTTTTACCGAGTTCATTATATTATTGAGTGCTCCTCCTCACCCAATTATTATATTGTTATCAATTATGCAACTTAATGAATATCATAGATAACGGGAGGATTTTAAATATATAAAAATAACTAAATGTCTGACTGCTTATTCTCAAAACAATCCTATATCCGTAAAAATAAAATTTTGCACAGATATACTTTAAGACTACTAAAATTAGGCAATATATACTTTTTTCTTCCTCATAGTGAGGCGGCCTTACTCACTCCCTCACGATATTTGATATTGAATGCGATTTTTTTTTTCGTAGTTAATTTTTAGGACTGTGAAAATAAAAAATAAATAGTATTTCATTAAGCCTTTTAATAAACTAAGATCTTAGCATATATGTTTTACTTTATACTCATGTCTGTAAAAAAATATGTTTATTCTTTGATATTAAAATATTTTGTATAATATATTATTTTTATTTCTCACAAAAATTCATATAAATCTTTCCAAAAACGATAAAAATAATATAAAAACACGCTTAGCTCTCTCACATTGGCAAACTGTCCCGCGCCGCCGTCGTAAATTTCCTTTGTCAAAAAAACATCTCCACGGAAAATAAAACCAATCGGACGAATTCCATTAAAGACTTGCCGGAGGTCAATTGAAAGCTCCCCACAATTGCTCGGAGCTTTCGTGCCCCGACCGATAGCCCTTCTGGATGATGAATGTCGGCCCATTCCTTTCAATAGCCCGGCCCTACAAGCTGCGCCGCACCGACACACCCTTCGAGTTCAGGCCCGTCTCCGGAAAATCATAACACCTGGGCGAATGACACGCGGTGTCGGTGATGCTGCTTATATTATTAGCATATAAAATACCAACGTAATACTGAAAATTAACATTTTTTAATTGAAGTAATATACGTCACTATTTCCATCACTGCGATTTATCTAACTCAAATGTATTTGTCTATAAAACGCATACTCGTAGTCATATTGATCTCTTCTACGTAAAGTATCGTAAGTAAAAAATGAAAATTTTAATCATTATAGTATTTGGAATGTTGATACTTATTTACGTCGCAGATTTAATATATATAAATATATTGTATTCTATGATGTAGGTACTAAAAGACATAATATTAAAAAAAATTACAGCCATTAAAAAATGTATCAAATACGTGCAACATACTAGAATTATTAAAAATTACATTTTTTAATTACTATACTTTACGTAGGTGGGGTTGATATTTGTATACCCATTCGTGCAAATGTAGTAGTCTATAGAGTACATACACACTTTCACATGCCTTCATAAAATAATACATTTTTATTTCCTCCTTCATGTCACTATTGCCACTTAGTATCCGCAATCCATATTTGTTGTTCCTGTTACTTTCCACACCGTAATACAATATCCATGTTTGTTGTTCCTGTTACTTTCCACACCGTAATACAATATCCATGTTTGTTATTCCTGTTACTTTCCACACCGTAATACAATATCCATGTTTGTTGTTCCTGTTACTTTCCACACCGTAATACAATATCCATGTTTGTTCTTCCTGTTAATTTCCACACCGTAATACAATATCATCACGTTTGCTGATCCAGCTGTGCAATGGTAAACCAGAGACAAATTGGTCTGAAACCTTATCTTTGACTTTTCTGACTTGGAACGCCTAATCGATAGTCAGACTACAGCCATCATAGCTCCCAGAACCATTGACCCTTCACCACGACAAGGTAGATATCAATTCGAAAAGGTTATATACTATTTAAAGTGTTTTTAATACTACGATTTTCAGCCCAATAAACAATTTTAATCGGTTTATACAGTATTTTTTGCTATGAAAGAAAATAGGTACAATACTATCAATTAAAATTAGTATGAACCAAAAAATATTTTTTTAATAAGTGATAAATTATTTTCTTAACCATTTACTTATTAAACACTTGATATTAACAAGACTTTTCTCCGTCACGAAATACTTTTCGTTTTAATAATAATACATAATTGTAACACTACCACAAATCACGAAATCTGAACACGCACATGAACAATCAGCCTTCTGTGGCGAGAAATAGGCAAACTGTGAGGTTTACTTTTAATCAATCAACTAAGTAGATCCGGGTTAACACGGGCAAAAATCAATATCCTTGAAAGTAATTAAAACTCACGCAAACCACCCAAAAGAGACAAAAATAAAATAAATTTTAAATACTGTTTTTCTTAGGTGTCGGTACAATCACGCTATTATCCTTAACTCAAATTGAAGTAGACTTTTACTACCACTTCCTTTGTAGCTGGCATATGTGTATGAATGTATAAGCAGTACACTGATAGGTAGATGACATAGTATGTGTGCCACAGGGATATACCAAATGTTAAACTTCATATATTTAATTATTTAATTTTATTAAGTATTATTTACATAAAATGGATTATTAATCATTTTAAAAATTTGTCTCAATGACTGGTGAACTGCTTTTTTGACTCGATAGATGTTCCTGTGAGACATATCTGACGAAAACAAAGCAAGGTTGGACTGCATGAATCAAAGTGATCTACCAATGTGTGCAAAATGGAAAGTGCTCAACGAAATCCATATTTCTAACGCTTACGGATAGACAGACAAGAAAATAAACGTCTAGATAGATAAAAGTAATAGATATAATAGAATACGCCAAGAAATTGAAATGACGATGGGTAGGTCACATCTCTCAGAGAACGGAGAATCGTTGGACAAATGTAGTCATCCAATAACACTTGAGGGATTCAAGAAGCCGACGGAATCATCAATCTCTAAGGAAATTCGTGACTGCGAATCACAATGGACAGAGAAAAGTGGCAGACACCTGGGGAGATCGTCATCCAGCAGCGGATAAAAAACGGCTCATGTTGTAATGATTTTGATGATAATAATATGTAGTAACGTGTAGTTACTATTTCAAAATTGTTTTACAAGTCTTGCCGAAATTATTGTAAGTCTGTCAATCTTGACCTCAAACTTTATTGATTAAATTGATTCAACTTAAATAAATTAGGAAATACCAAAGTTGTCGGAATTGTTATTAATATCTTACCTAATATCTTTTTCTATTTCTCAGACATTGATCTTAAAATATAATATCCGCTTTAGTCGAATAATTCGATAAAAAATTCAATACCATCAATTTTGAATCTTCATAATGGTACGTATAATATAACGAACGAAGTGATATTTGAACGTTTTTATAGTTTACTTGAAAAATTCTGTATCTGGCGCCCTGCGGCTACACGGCTGCGGCCCGATGGCTGAGGTGGCCCTGTTCAGGCCCCGCCCGACCAACAAAAGGTAGGCGCGATTCTTGCTCCGAGTGATGAATGAAAACAAACGCCCCAAGAAACAGTAAACTTTCGCTAATGAAGAAGGGTAGAAGGATGGATTGATAGTGAGAAATGGTTCACGAAGCTTCCTGAGATCGTTTGCAGATTGGAAGAAGCGGTTCACCCCTAGTTTACATCAGCATTTGCTGATGTTTATTTTCAAAACACACAGTATACCCTCATTCCACTGTGATGACAGATAGGTGAGTGTGAAATGAAGATCATAATAGTTCAAAAATTATTATGCGTATATCTAATCAAACTGAATTTTGAACACGATTAATCATTAGAGAGTGAATTCGAAATGTAAATCCGGTTCGATAGGTTCTAAATGAATGAATTGTGCAAATCTCCAGATCGCACGTCCCGCGGAATGGAATACGACGATTTCAGTCGTAAATCGGAATCACCGCAAGGTATGGGAGGGAAGTAGGGAAACCTTGGTACAGGGTGAGGTCGATGAGGGGTTAAGGGTTTTAGTCGAAGGACTAGTGATCTTGGGAACCGGGATTCGGAAGGACTGCTCGCCTTACCTTGTATGTGATGTCTCCGTAATCCCCGCAGTCGCTGCTGAGATTACACAAATGGCACGCGGATTGAATATGATCCGAATTGAATATGGAAATGTCACAAGTTCACCCACGGTATACAAACAATACACATATTTCACAAAATACAGTGCTGGTGCACTGGAGCTGACAAGTATACGCCGCGAATATCAAGGTCACAATTCATACTTAAAAGACAAGCATGGGAATTTGGTTGCGGAAATGTGTCAATAACATGGGTTGCGACCGATTCAAAAAGACGGACCAAAACGGTGTTTACGAGTTCGGAAGTTAATCAATCTAGAGATCGAAAAGCTGATCCAGTGATACACTTCCAGTAATCTCTCACAGTAGTCTCATTCTGCTGGTAATGCACCTCCACAAGTCCCGGTCCTGAGTTGCCTTCACAGCTGACTCCGGGGTCTCTACAGCCAGATGCTACTCATCTATCTACCAGACCTTGTTTATCCGAAATATATCACTATTACTTTGACGCATAATGTGGTCGAAGAAATGAAAGAAACTATTGCTCACTGCTATATATAGGGCTTGCTGTTGTTTGAAGAAAGATGTATAGAAAAATCGACGTCAAAAAAAAAAAACACTTTTTTGCTGTGAAGTTGCATTTTCAGAACATAGTTCTGTAGTATTTTAACACAAATTAAATTAATCAATTAGAAAGATATACAGAAAAAATCTATCAATCGATAAAATATTTAGTTGCTACCAGAATTTGAACCTGGACCACTTCCTAATATTATAGACAAATTTAATTACATCTTAAAAATAATAGATGTATCAATTTGAAATATTACAGAATATAAGTTGAAAAATTATAGATAATGTATTCGGTAGCTATAGCGAAATCGGAGAAAGCTCTTTCCCAGATAGAAAGAGGTCCGGATTCGAACCCAGGTAGCAACTTAAATATTTTTTCGATAAATTGATTTTTATCTTTCTAGTTGATATATTTATTTTGTATTAAAAATGTATTTAAAATACATTGTTTAAACCACTATTTATTGATAAATCAACATGTTTTGTTTCCTATGGTAACTTATTCAGGAAATAACGTATACTAAAATTAAAAAAATTATATTTTATATGTACAACTGTCTAATTAATATATTGAATAAGTATTTAAAATATCACAGACATATGTTTTGAATAATTATAACTTCACAATAAGAATGTGTTCTCGTTAATAGTTTATATTTATATTTGTTCTTTTTTAAATTTTCGATTATAGTTGTGTTTTTGTATTTTTACAATATTACCAACATTAGTTTTAGTCGAATGCATTTGTTGATTTTTCCATTGTTATAAATATATATCAACGCACTTACACTATAAAAGTCAAATATAAAAAATTAATATTCCTAAAATCATGTTTCAATAAACCATTTTTTCCCTGTACATAAATCTACTTAACCCTATTTACTTCACATAAACACGGCGACGGAAAATATATAATATATTGTAAAAAATCGGTGTATATAAAAATTTGAGCTATGTAAGAGTTGTTTTTTCTAGGAGTTTTCCGGCACCAAGTATTATTTAACATTTTAAAATATTTAATAAAAAATGTATTAGGTACATGTTTTTGAAACGGGCTGTTAAACATACTAATACAATTGTTTTTTCTAAATAAAAACTGGTTAAGCAGGAATAATGCTGTTTCTATCAGAGGTGGATACATACTGCATCTCACTTCATAATAAATAAGTTCATAAGTGTGTATTGAACTAGCATATAAGCAATCGGCTATCACCGATTGCTTGCTGTTAGGCTCTGCGTTTTCTGAGTTAAAAAATAGTTTCTATGAAAACTCTGATCGCGCAAAAGCCACCAAATGAATAAAAATGACATATTGATTATGGTGTAAACAATAACGAACACAAAAATGCTATTTTATCAGTATAATGTGTATTTAAGTGAAGACGAAATCAGATAAATGGTTTTCTCACTCAACCTAGAATACATGAAACATTTTGCTTATGACGAATTATTCCTCCGCAGATTTTGACAAATTTTACGTAACAAATATAACCAAAAAATATAATATCATAGCCAACAATTATTCACGGCAGTTTGTAATGTAATGCATAATAAAAGAAAAAACATTTAACATCTCACATCGCTTTGAAATTGCGACTGAGAAAGTGCTTTATTCTATGGTGCAACGCGGAATGACCATAGATAATAGATATGACAGCATAGATAAGAAAATAAGATGATAGATGATCAATATACTTGCTAGTCGACAAAATTCGTACGATTTCGCATTCGATTTCGTATGTTTTTTCTTACTCGTAATAATGACAATGTACACTTCAAATTGAATATATACTTTTGTACGGTTTTTGAATATATAAAAGAGAGAAAATTTAAGTAAGCTAAATCTTGAGATATTAAAAACACGTTCGACATTTTCGCTACTTCGGCAAATATTTTTTTTACTTGGAAATGACACTACATTAAGTAAGTCATTGATAAAATATGGGGAAGCGAAATAAAATTATCAGTTTTTTTCTGTATATTGATTAATTAATTAATTTTTTTTTAAATATATTGGTGTAATATAATTAAATATGTGGATAGATAAAAAAAATTGAATTCGCTCCGACGAATTTCAATTAATATATAAAAGCTCCAAATGAGAATAAAGGCGTCAAATTAATCCTAAAATTTATGGAACAATGATAAAGCTTTGTTTCCACTTACATTACTTACGGTAAATAAGTTTAACTTTCAGTTGAGCTAAGTGAAGAAAGGTTATGAAATAAATGTTCGGCTAACCCGGGCTATTAATCAGAATTCCATGAAATTACTTATCATCTTGCCCACAAAATATCCGACAGGTGATGATAATCCGGTAGACAAAAGGGCTATTTCACCTGCTTTATGTAGAGGTTCAGATAATGAAAACTTGCATTGTACTGTAGAAATAAATCAATAACGATAAGCTTTCAAATAACAGATTGATTAAAAAATAAGTGCCGTTTAATTATTGAACTTAAAATTATTATTAATCAATTTTATCTAAAAAAAATGTTGCAATCAATTTAATCATTAACATTTATAAACAAGTAGAAATCAGATGGAATACAATAAAATCTCTAAAAATTTTCGTGGGTTAATTAATTGGCCGTCTGTTACGTGGCGTAAATGCATTTTTAAATTGTCCATTTTGAGGTATAAATAAATATTTTTATAATAATCATTTTTACAAAACATGTACTGTTTAGTGACTGACAAACACTTGCTATAACTTAGACGTCGTAAAGATAATAAGTCCTTCAAAATGAATAAGAATCCCTTTACTTATAAAAAATGTGTAAATATTCTGTTACGGGCAGTAGAAACTCCTCTAACTCATCATACATCTATTATTTTATTGGTGATTTTTTATATCTTTTTATTCTTATTTTTTTAATACTTTTTCGCAGTTACCAAAAATAATGCCCCCTTACTAGGATGATCTTATGTGGAGGTGAGCCAAAGGTCGTTTAAAGGTTATATAAATGAATAGTTAATGCCTTCTTTTTATTATTATTATTGTATGAATTTATGAGAGATGTTAAATAAACTTCTAAGAAAATGAATAATTGTGAATATCAATCTAATAATAATAATAAAAACGGTGCTCCTATATTATCATTAAAATGTATATACACTATCTTCGTTCTCTTATTTAAATATAAAATATAGAACGCCGGAGAAGATTTATAGCCATCTATTGAAACCGAATTTTATGTAAGATTTCCTCTTAAGATTCTTACCTTGAATATTTACCTTAATTCTAATAATTGAATAAATCTAGGTAGGTTGGGTGCGCATAACAAAAGTACGTATACAAATACTAGTTGGTTTAGAATACAACGTGTTTAAACATAAAAAATAAATAAATAAAAATTGCGAAATAATATTTTTTATAACTTGATTTATTTGAACAATTAACTAAAATACAATACGAAATTATTTTTTTTGCTTGACGCTAAAAACACATACTTAGGTGATAAGGCATTATTTATTTTACGTTTCTCCGAACCGAATATATTTAAAATTAGGTATGATGTTACAATAACCTTTTGTATAAATCGTTACCTAAGTAGTAACACCGGCTATCTCATTTTTATCCCTTTTTAGGGGAGGAACATAGATAAGAGAGGAAAGGAATAAAACTGTTTTCTGTATGACTAATGCTACTTCCAATACTTATTTCTTTAATGCGGCAACCCTTTGATGTCCAGTTTTACTGGCAAACCGTTAAATACCGTTTTCTCTCTTATCTATGAAACCACTTCAATATTGTAAAAAAAATGAGATAGCCGGTGTTAGTAACAAAATATTACACACTTAGAAATATCATTATTACAAATAGAATAAAAATTAACGAATATAGTTAAAAATTATAGTCATTATAATTTTAGCATAAAACGCATATTTTTGGTATACGTGATCATAACGCCTAAAATAAAATGAAAACTAAAAGCATTTGATTACATAAAATAATATTTAGTTTTTAACCACTTTATTATGCACGTACACAAATGTCACACAATGTTTCGGTTGAACCCGACCTTCTTTAGGACTATATATCTATTCTATCTTGAAGAAGGTTGGGTCCAACCGAAACTAGTTGACATTTGTGTATGAACATAATAAAGTGATTTAAAATGAAATATTATTTAATTTAATTATAATGTCGAGCCACAAAGTATTTGCTTTCTTTGAAAATTTAAAAGTATTTTAATATTTTATATTAATTTACATTACATTATGAAAATATATTGGTTCAAAGATAATTTGAAAAAGCAAATTATTAAAATCTTCATCTGGAGAATAGCACTATACATTGTGGAATCTGCAAATATATACATTCGAGTAGATAGAGAGATACATGAAGAGGTTGGAAGCATTTATATGTGGCGTTGAGAAGAATGAAAAGAGATCCATTATAAACACCAAAACTGCATTGCTCTATTCAGTTGTATGAAAAAATGACTCGTCTCATTTTTTTATATCTAATTTTTTGGTCATCTAAATGAATTTTATCGACTTGTTCCTTTATTCTTTAACAGATGTCTATTTTTTTTGAAACATAAAAACATACTTAACTCATTTTTTGACCCATTGTTATTTTCCTTTAGCATGTCGAAATACACAATAGGTATACAATTCTTGGAGTACGGATGGAATGTTTATAAGCCGTGCCTTTTTATCGACATTTCATCGATAATTATTCACACTCAGACTAAAGCAAGAAAATTCGTATCGATAATATATACGGTATATCGATCATACTTATAGAATTGTTTGGTGCAACATAACACGTAAAATAATTAGATGATTTAACGTAGATGAGTCAAGCCAAGAAACCAGAGTTTTATCATCGTCTTGTAGTAGTACTCACATGGTGTAAAGTTTAACAACTCTGACATTGCCAGAAAAATGCAAAATTACTAAAACTAACTTACAATCTTAGACAGAGAGAATATAGCTCCACACTCTTATGTTCTGACACATAATTATCGCTTTATCTACATTCATATATCTACTTACGTAAGTTCATCGATTATTGAGGCTTTAAACAGGACCATCTTCCAGATCGTACCAAATCGAGAGTACCGATTGCGAACAATGTATACGGTGAGAGAACAAGACAATGTGTTGTGAATAATCAACAAAATCAATAAAGACCTATTAAACATTAACAAAAATAATGCGATCCCAGTGAGCACCTTAAAATGCAAATTAAAAGAACATATTCTTGTCTAATTTTTATTTCATTGTTGTACTATATAATATTCAGGTATCTACCCATAAAATACTGTGGACTAGGTATGTTACACCCTGTAAAAATTATTTATCTTTTCGAAAGATTGATTTTTTTTCTTTATTTATTTATATATATTATTTATATCTGTTTAAGTATTTCATCTAATATCTCTAAAGTGTTTAACTAAGTAAAAGGCAATCTTTGCCGTAAAACTACCATGCAATTTGGCAAAAAATAAAAATAAAAATGAATATTAAGCGATAAAGAAGAAAACATTCACTATTTCAGTTACCTTTTCTATTCTCGTTTTTCCGTTACATTCCATTCACTATTATTATGCTAAGATCAGATTTACATTTTTTCCTAATTTCTTCATTCTTTACTCTGTCATAAATTGATTTGCCACATATACCCCAAAATGATTTCATTTCCACTGAAAAATTACTAATAATGAATAAAATATATAAAACCACTCGCAGTAAATCCCAAAGAAGTCCAAACATACAAAGTAACGTAACTGTGGAAAAACCGAGATTGCCTTGTTGTAGACAAAGCATTAATATTAAATTATGAGTTTATTGATTTGGAATATGTGTCCTTGTGGAATTTTTCGTAGAAGTATTTAGCTCTAAAAGTCTGTTATACATTGTTTTGATATATTTCTTAAAGTTTAGCCACCGTAATGAATATAATGTGCCGCACGGATGATTTTTTTCCGACTTACGTAACATATATTTATTTCTACCGTATTAAATGGGTTCAGTCGTTATATAGTTTTATGATAACATACCGATAAGCATACATTGCCTTGTATATATATATATGTCGTCTCTTCTGAGTTAGATCGCACTCTTTGTATATGGTTTCCTTGGTATCAGTGCAAATTAAAAGAGAAAATAATCATGAATTCAATAAATCAACTCATAGATGGTGTTAAAGTAATTCGCAAGTAATATATGAAGGAAGATACATAACTAGATACATAATGGGTTGTATTTGAACTAAAATTTAGTGAACTGTGGGAGATTTATATCTCCTGCGAAAATGTACGGTTATACTGTAATTTTTCAGGTAACGCCACAATGGTCCGAGTTATCGTGCCGAAACGTTGGGTTAGAAAACCATAGGTATGCTAAGAGATCTAACCCAAAAGAGACGTCGGTTGCATACATTAGTGCTCGCGGAAATTTTAAATTAAATATATATGTACATGTCTTACATTGCTGCAATGTTTTAACCTATTATAACAATATAACAAACTGTACTATGACAAAAAAAAGAAAATTTATCATCATCATTAGCATAATTTCTTAATACTTTCAAATTCAACTTATACTCAAAAGCGTATAAATCAACATTCAAATAAGTTCGCTGAATCACATATAAAATCTATGCATAGAAACAAATATTAAGTCACCAGAGGGACTCGAAACCGAAACGTTCTCTTGCTGAAAGAATGCGTTATCATTACACAATTTTAACTGTTTCAAATAGTTTATTTTATTGAGATTTTTCTGTAGGTATATCTTTTTTTCTCTCTTTATTATGGCCTTCGCCAATTAGGCGTAACTACCCATTACAAATACATACAAATGAAATATTATATTTTTTTAAATATATAAACAATTAACATACATTGACTTTATATTTCTTTTCATTTTTACATACATTACATAACATAGTAAGAAGAACAATTATATTTTAAAGTAAAAAATATACAAATGATAGCTGTTGTTAAGTGAAGGATAAATTAAAAAATATATAAAACAAAAATAAAAATAAATGTTGCATTTCAATACATTTAAATTATTAATTAAATTTATTTAAAAAATTGTGCAAATATACAATTTAATATTTCTAAGTGATTAATATGATTCGTTTTAAATATTGAAGAAGTTTGTTCTAAAATTGAATCTTCACTATAAAAATATGATTTCATTAAAAAAAAAATTTAAATATTTTTCAACGTTTACACGTCAGTTATACTTTTTATGGTGTAAGTTATGTAAATGCATATTTCTATAATCTTTACTTTGTCGCCTGACTGGATATGATGAAAAATATTACCATCAGGACGTTTCACCTATTTAAATATATAAAATCAATCAACTGAGCTTTGCCTATCCAACCTAGATAAGAACCTGCTCCCTGTAATTCATTCACACGATATTCCCCAACAATTGAGAACATGAAAAAAAAAAATTCCAGACATTATTTAGTGGCTTTTACTTAGTTTGTTTAAGTATATAGATTGAATTAAAATTTCAAATTTGTGTGATTCTTGTACATAAAATTTTTTATTTGGTTTCGATTTGATTTCATGTAAAAACATCTTAAAATGCTCTTGAATATTATATACCTTTTCATTAAGTACTTAAAATTCGATTTGATATTTTTAAAGATGAAAAAGCAATTATTTTTTAATAGAACTAGAGTGGAGGAATGAGCGAGTTTTAGGCTTATGACTTATTCTACCGTCCAATCATCGCTGGTTATTGATATAGAAGAAGTTTATTAATTAAGATGGTGTAAAATTACAGAGTTCTGGGGTTTTAAAATTAACATTCGGCAGCAGTTGAAGACTTTTTAACCTGTAAGATATTGTCGAAAAGCTTAAACAAATGATACTCTTAGCAATATTTGAATACGTCCAAGAATACACAATTACTGAATTTTTACCTACAAAGGCAGTTATTAAACAAATATCAGATATCTCACAAAGCTATTTTTTATTATAGCGAGTCCACATACTAACATACATATATACAACTTTCAAAAATTTGATAAATATGGAGATCGAGGAGTGAACGTTATATATATATATATATAAAGTGATCACTTAAGCCAGTCGAAGATAGGTCGTAAGACCTGTAATTACCCCATACTTCCATATATTTTCCATTAAATATAATAAAAAATACCTTTGTCTCTATGAAATATCTGATATTTGTTTAAAAGATAATCTATTTGAAAAATATCTGGTAAGTATGGTGGTAGATGTAGTATTTTGAGTTTCATAGTCCAATATGCGCTCACAGCGTAGAACAAACTAAGTAACGGCAATTTTTTGATTTTCGCTCAGTTTTCGTGCGGCACCCATTTATCAAGCTTTTTGATTTTTGTAGTTATTTTAATATTACATTTTTAATTAAACAGCCCAGCCCTCAGCCAATTTGAAACAAAATTATTAATAAAACCGACGTCAATATCGATGAAAAAAATTTAAGATTAGAATTCGGTAAACAAAATTTTCAATTATTATTCTACCAACCTACATAATACCGAGGATTTATTCTCATAGGAAAATATTTGAATTTTAACAGTGTATTTAATAATACCTGGAATTGAGTAAACGATTAAATTCAAATTCAACCTACGAGAATAAACTTTTAAAAAATGTGTGCGATAAAGGTACAAAATCCCCCCAACCCCTCGTGTCCGCAAACTGATACGGTGATCAATCGCTTTTTAAAAAGTAAATAGGGAAACATTGCTCACCGCTGTTTGAGTATACCTTTGAAGCGTGGTTATTTGATGTTGCCCCAGCGCTGTGACCTAATGGACTGGACGGCCGGTCCGTGGCTTAGCCGAGGGCCTCCCAACGTAAATATGCCACGAATTTCACGCCGCCCACGTGAGCATTTCAAGGCACCTAGTATGCTGTAGACAGTGGCGTAGCTAAAAAAATTGGAACCCAATTCAAAACGTGTGATTTACAGAAAAATGTTCAAAATAAGCTGGATGGATTGAGTTGTGAATGAAAATGTTATATAAATAATAAGACAAAACACTTTGTTTAAACCACTATTTATTGAAAAATTAACATGTTTCGATACCTATGGAATCTTCTCCAGGAAACAATTGTTCCGTACAGGAAACAAGAATATAGACATGGGTGGTTCGCCGATCTCGGCTTCTCTCAACCGGCGATGATGATGATGATTATGAGGTCGAAACAAATGAAACACAAAATATGTTCAATATAGGCACACTATGCGGCAAAATACTCTGTTTTTATTTAAATTCATAACAATACATGTAGTCATATTTGCAAGTACCTACACGGCGACAGGCCGCAGCTTGTGACATTTTACTAAGACGTCATTGTTTTCCTAAAATCTAACCTACGGGTTTTTTGGCACTACGCCGATGATTACCCTTTTATATTATTAACACGTGTCTTATCATATCAATTATATGGCGCCTCCTTTGCGAGAAATTCTGTGCGATACAAAAATGTACATTAAAATTTAAAATATGAGTATAGATAAAAACAAAACAAACTTAAAAGGTGACTATTTGCAAAAAGAATTTGGTTATTTCTAATATTTAGCTTGCTCTTAACATTTTTTCTTATTTATAAAATGTTGATTTATTAATAAATAGTGCTTTGAACAAAGTACTTTGTTTTATTATTTATATAATATGTAGCTACAAAGTATTTTTCTAATATAGAAGAAGAGAAAATGTTATATTTGGGATGAATAAAAGATAAATATGTATTTAAAACAATAAAAATACGAATCTCGGACATGTTATGAGACATCGGAAAAAGTACGAAATCTTGCATCTCATAATGCAGCGAAAGATTTCTGGAAGTCAGGGCCCTGGAAGAAGAAGAACATATTGGTTAAAAAACTTAAGGCAATAGTATGGCCCATCTATCGTAAAGCATTTCCAGGCCGCAGTAAATAAAGTGATGATAGCCAACTTTGATCGGATAAGGCACGAGACGAAGAAGGATAGCAAAATGGAAAAAAGGGCTACATGTATTGTTCCAAAGATATTTGAATAATACGAACACTTCATGCAGAAATGCAGGTTTATCAATTAAATAATTAGAACAAAATTATCTACTATAATATTTACATATAAATAAAAGTGTATTTTTTATATATAAACACGCAATTGAAAAATCCTTGCTTTCGCTGCTTTAGAGCAATTTTTGTATGATCGTTTACTTTTCTTTTTCTTCTTCATTACATTTATCGTAATCGGAGTTTATCGCTTGGCTAGCACTCTTTCGCCGCTCTCTGTCCGGCACTGTGTTGATTACTTGGGGCCACTGATAGTTCCATCTTTCTTCGCAGATACTCTCCATTTGCATTTTACACGTTCTCCTGGCTCCTTCTACAGGTCTTCTTCTCGCTGGCACTGATAAAACAATTTGTTAAAGCAGGTATTCATTTCCCATAGAGAGGATATGTCTAGTTGAGATTTGTCTATTTGGAGTAAAAGCGGGTTCATCTCAAGATACTCTTGATATCCGATCTCTAGCCTGATATATAATATTAGCGGAGTACTATATACATTGATAATCCTTTTTAGTATTATCGCAATATAGGTAAGAATTTTTTTAAAATTGTATAATTACATTTCTTGTTAGGGTAGATTTTTAAAATTATTTGTCCATATTAAATGTATGGATACTCGCATACGATACCAAATATTTTGTAGGGCATAGATATTCGGGTTTCTGTCTAATGCGGGCCTCAATGCACCGCATTGACTAAATTGGTGTAGTTACGCCACTGGCTGTAAACATTTGTCCATAGTAAGTGTTAATAGATATATAATAGAAAAAAAACGTACACGTTTCTTAATACCCTATTCAGCTGCCTTCTCTTTCTAATACACATTGTACTGTTCATTAATTACATTCGATGGATAAAAACCTTTTAGGTAGTATACAGATAGTAGAGTAGATCGTGCATGCATTCTAATAGTCTAATAGCTGACTCCTCTTTCTAGAGGTTATTGAGAGACTTCTTAATGCAATCTTGTTGATGATTCATTCATGGATAAGTGAGATTGTTGAATTACCACTTAACGTAGATTATGGTGGCCGTTAATTTTAAATTTATAATAAAATTAATACATTAATTTATATGTTCGTATGGTAAAAATTTTTCATTTTTAATAAAATTAATATATTAATTTATATGTTCATTAAACTACTTGTAAGGAAATTATCAGACTTAGTTTAAATTTACAGATATTATAAAAAGTTAATAAATATTTAATAAACAAACATTTAAAAAAAAATTAAACTACTCTCTTTTTTACAACTTTGATGATTCAGAAACAATTTTATTGACTTTCTCACGCACTAGCGGATGCATACGTTGAAAAACATGAAAGTAGTTACTAGAGTTTTAGGGCGAGTAAATAGTCAGAATTTTTTATTACGTCTTCGGACAGCTTTTATAGGTTCGTATGGTCATTAACCTTTTAAATGCAATGAGCGCGTTAAGACGCCAAACTTTATATGTCACGCCAAGCTACAAGCGTGTTAAAACGCACTTTGAATTAAAATCATATTCTTAAATCATTTTCCATCTGTGGACGATAGATCTCAGCTTTTGATAGATAAGTCATGACCCTTAAAGTCTAGTCTTACCCTATGTGGTGTCTTCAATTTCAAATGGAGTTGGCAGGTAAAAGGTTAAATAGGCACATGAAGGTTTCGTAGGTCGTGACCTAGACGGATGGGTTATGTCCGGAAAAAATATGGATCCCAAAAATAATCCTTAATGGACACCCAGGTAATAGTAGAAGAGTAAGAAGACTCCGCTGGGAAGATAGCATAATGTAAAGCTACTCCAGATTTCTAAATTAGAAGTGGAGGTAAAGGATTCAGAAGACTAAAGTTCAAAATGGATAGTAACGCTGTTGAAAGACAAATATAAAGTTTTATAACCAGTTTACTGTCATTGAATTATCATTTATATAAATTTATATATAATAAACTGAATTTTATTTATCACAATTAAGAAAAGACAAGCATTATATGAAAGACCGCGACCAATAAATTTATTTTCCACGTGCCACAAAATTGTTTTAATATAGAAAATTCTTGCATATACGAAACAATCTTACAATCTTAAAGCCAAGATTACAGAGACAAATTTGCATTGAATCAAATTAGCTAAATATTTTTTTTTGTTTTTTAATCGGCGATTTAAAATAAAAATAATAATAGAAAAACACACATTAATAGGATCAATATAAATATTAAGTAAGATATTATTGTGTTTTTGATATAAAACTTTATTTTAAACAGTAGCTTACGCCTCAAAGCACGTAAGTAAATCTGATATATTATTTTTAATAATTTGTATTTACTAATACAAAGTATCTTAAAAATATCGAAAAATGATCATATGATTGATAGCAATTATTAATAGCTCTATTAATTTTTACCATTTTAATAATTTGGTTCATTGCAGATTTGTTTCTATAATCTTGGCTTTAAGATTATAAGAAAATATATTTCATATATGCAATAATTTTCTACACTAAGGCAATTTTATGGCACGCGGAAAATAAATTTAATGGTGGCCGTCTTACTTATAATGCTTGTATTTTCTTTATTGTGGCAAATAACATTCAGTTTATTAGTTTTATATTAATGTAAATGTTTTATCTGAGAGATAATTTAAAAAAAAGTCAAATCCATTGTATAATTTCAGATATAAATGAATAATAAAAACCCATATTTTCTTAAAAACGCGGAAATATAAATTATTTTTGAAAGGGAAGCGTTATTCTATCGTGAGAAATACGGTCTTTCATGTTATGATACTTCAACTTTTTAAATTTTTGCATACTCTTATTCATGTATTCAACTTTCCTCTAAATTGGGAGAAAGATACATCAAGATTTGTTTTATTTGGTCTAAGGGGAGAAAAAATCCCAACCTGGAATGTTTGACTGCCAGCGTACTATGATCCCGGAGCACGCCAGGCCATGCCACGCTACGCCAAGCTAAATGATGTTACACCGTTTTAGCTAGTTCACCCTATCGGACGCCATGATGGCACCGTTCTCAGCAGCACCCAATTAATACGGGGAAGCGATAATTTAATTAGGATCGTTGCATCAAGCTAAGGTTTTGCATTTTCAATTTTACTCCAGTTTGAGCTTTAAGGAGAAGCCGTAAAGTACTTGATGCGGAAAGTATGATTTTACCGTGGTGGTACATCTTACAAACGGATACAATATTGACCAAACATTTCTCGTTTTATTTACGAATAAAAAATACTATTTAAATAAGCACATTTACTAATCTATATTTTTAAAAATTAATTAAATTTTTAATATTTAAAAAAAATGTTTTTTTTTATTTAATAAATGTTACTATATGTTTATATAAATGCCTTCGATAGCTGGTTCCCAGATTTACGATTAACAATAAGCACACATATGATATATAACCTGCACTAACCTCTTTAATTTTGCTGTCTTTTTGGTCCGATGTTGTTGTTCTTTTAGCTGAGTTGTAGATTTCGACCGTCGTGGTTTATTTGGACCGCTGGACTGGTCGAAGCACGGGATGTAACAAAAATGACGTCTGTCAGTTTCCGTCTTCTTAGTTTCTGAAAAAAGGTGGCAATACTCACACACACACACACACATGTACATTATTATAAACCAGGAAACGCAGTGGTGCCAATCGAAGTAATAATGCGCGTAAACTCTATATTTGAAAAATATTTGAGTTAATGACACTAGTCCTTATTTTTTCCTTCATGTCAGTATTGACATATAATGATCTTAATCAGACGAAACTCGTCTCGTAATGCACATCCACAAGTTCCGGTCCTGGGTCGCCCTCATAGCTGACTCCAGTGTATCTCATAGTGGTGAGAAAAAATACTACTCACTAAATCACTGGCGTGATTGTGATTGATATTCGATAATATCAGTGATTGGAAACTGTGACTGTGATCAAAATTTCATGACTAAGACGCATGCACCGCACGATATCTCAATACACGAAATAAATTTAAAAAAAAAAATTGAGCGTATTTACTTATATTATAAAAATTTCATTTATGTAAAAAACATACTCTAGCATGAATAATTAATATATATATCTTATTTAATATCGACAAAAAGAGAATGAAAAGCCTTAAAAAATGTGAGTTTATTTTTCGGGTCAAATTCTCTAAAACGTTTTGGAAATATCTACTAAATGGCGCTTACAACATGCACAAGAGACATTTTTACGATATAATTAGGATTAAAAATATTAGAAAAAGAGTGCTACAAAAATTAATTAATTATATAAATTTACCCTTCAAGTATTTAAGTCTCGCTCCGTCATATTGCAATACTCGCCGGCGTTGGCCTTTTCCTCAAGAAATGCCTTTTATTAGAGGTCTTCATCTTGCAAATGTTTTTGTGAAAGAATCTGCTTAATAAATTGGTCAGTGGCATGAAGCCACCGTCCTCACGCGACTAACCCAGCCCGTGGCTATAAGTAGAATGAAGTACCAACGCAGGTGGACGTTCTTTGATGCACCGCGAATGTCGTGAACCACGCGGCCAGCTCTAGGCCACTTGGCGATTTGGCCGAGCGTAAAAATATATAACCAGGGTGATTCCTTTATAGATTAAGAACTTACGTCACGTTTTTTACCACGCTATAATTCGTAACATGAACTTATATATATAATGATAAATATAAGTGTAAAATATTCATATTTATACGACTTTAAAATCGCAAAAGTACATTTACTTTACACCGGAATGCGCGTTTTAAAATTAGCACCGTAAAGGAAAACTTAATGTCACTGTCTTTCCATATGCTCTACAGTTTGTTCATTGTAACGTTAGCTAATTATATGCGTCTTCAAATTTCCTGCCTACTGTCTCCAGTATTCATGATCAGTGTGCCCAAATAAATTGTATCTTGAACAATCTCATATTCAGTTACTTCGGAAATTAATTGTAATGCATTTGCACGATCCATAGCTGGTATTTTCGTTTTATTTCTAAACCAAAGTGCTTGCTAGAGAATTATATTTTTGCAAAATGATTTCCAGTTTTTTTCTCTGTTTTGGTCACAAGTGAAATGTCATTGGCAAAACGTAAAACCTCCTTGCCATTTTTCGAATGCCCTTTAATGACATATTCTGAGTAAATGTTGAATAGCAATCGTGAGTAATTAAGTAATTTTAATTATACTAAAAATACACAAATTAAACTATACTATATTAACCAAACATGTTTATAATAACGAGTCAAAATCAAATTATTTGTTAAAATATTATTATTTAAGACTCTTTTTAAATTTTATACCAAGGTTATTTCACAACGGTTTTTAGTTAAAATAAAAAAAAACTATTTTGCCCAATTTTTGAATTTCCGATCAAACCAAACTTTTATGTAGATTTTATCAGCATAATCCTTGGGTAAGCTCTGTATGGGATGAAATCTTACAATTTCATTCTTTCGGTCGGATAGTTTAAAACTTTCACGAAAGAGAAAGGACACAAAAAAAGTAATGTAAAAGTTTTATAAAGGACTTTTCTCTTACTCATAATTCGAATTTACTCATTCCAAATGTAACGAAGTATATTATTGAAGAAGATCCCGTTTGTTTTTTGAGAATAAAGAAAGTTCTTTTTGGGTGACGATATACAAAGAAACCTACATTTCAAATGTTCGGATATAATCAGAAGCATGTGCGCCCCACACTGCTATCTCCTTAAAAGTGTATTATGTCTTTAGACGAGTAATTTGTCCATTGATATTATGAAACTACCTATTAGCAAATATTTCAAGTCACAACTTTTCGCTGCTTTCTCATAATTTTAATCATGCATCCACATCCCTCATATCCCATAATCTCCATGAACTCTCGCCCTATTGTCTTTGGTCCTCCACTTTTTTCGGTTTCCTGCAGATCTAAGAGCTATCACCAGGAAAGTGCCTGTTGCTTTTTCTAACGGGTAGAGGATCTTTCGGCCTAACGGGTAGAGGATCTTTCTCTTCCTCTTCGTCCTTTGACGTGGCCTAGCATAAGAAGCTTCTCCAAGCTATCTTTTATTATCGAAAGATGCCCAAACAGTTGAAATATTCATCTCAAGAAAATGGTTGAGAGTCTGTCCTTGACGTTCAGTTCCTGCAGAATAGAGACATTGGTCGTACGTGAGACGCTATCCATAATGTATCTCTACCACATCTCAAAGTTATCAATCCGACTTCTCTCTTTCACCTTCAGTATCTATCTATAATTCCACACCATATAAAAATATTGATTGCACCAGACTGTATAAACCTGACCTTTGTAGTTTTTGAAAATTGCGGTCTTTACATATTTTGTCAAGTCTGGACATGGAAATTTTGGAATATTGCTTAATTATTTGTTTTATTTTTGTATGTACAGCATTAGTAAATAAGTCCGGATAATTCTTACATTATACTGATAAAATATGATTTTCGCATTGTTTTGTACTAATAATGTTTTATATAATAAATGCGTCTTTCTACGATTCTTTTTAAATCATTGCATTTAAAGCATTTCTCGCAATATGACAATTAAAAGACACTAACTCATAAAAACTTATTGTTGGCAACTATTTATGTACGAACAATAATGTGTTTTCAAAATTGCATCATAATAATAAGCTCACATAAAAAAAAAATTCACGTTGTCTTGAAATTTTAGAGAATTGAGGTATTTATTGAAAACAATAAACTGTATAAATATCGTCTCTTTAAAAACGACATTTTACTTATCATGACTTTTTATGTTTCAATTTTATTTAGATAACTGATTTATTCATTGAGATATTTTCTATGGACTATATAAATGTAGGCAAAATTAATCATTTTAAGTATGCAATGTTATACATTTGTATATTTATTATAATAACGATGATAAAAAGTGTCGTGGATAATTTTATAAATTATTTATAATGAATTTGAGAATTTTACGATCACATAAAAAGGGCACACTCAAATCAAGTAGAATTTTGAATACACGTTTTTTTTGTCGATAACCTATTTAAAAAAAATATGCTAGTACGAACAGTATTTTACATTCTTCCTTTTGAATTCATATATCTTTCCTTATGAATCTGGTGAAAAAATGTGTTTCATCAATTGTTTCTTCCCCTAAAATGATAACGTTACTTTTGTTTTATTTGAGATTCCTACAATATCAAACCCTAGAATCTATGTTTGATTTAAAGTATAGTGAAGTCTTTTGGTATTTTGGTTGATAGTCATAGGTCATCAAATATATGGACAAGAATTAACGCAAATTTCATATCCCAATATTTTCATTTTGGTATCACCCACGTGATCTCTTTGATACCACTTTCGCAATCAAATAACTAAGCGACTTTTTAAGAAATATGACTTGATTGGAAGGAAAATTTAAATGCTGACAATATAATATGCATTAATGTAAAAAATGATCTATGACAAAAGATGTTGAAAAAAAGATTTAATTTAATACAGATACATAAATATGTCATAAACTATCGGATTTATGTTTCCATCAAGAATATGTAAAGAATACTCCTTATCTCGCAACTAATATTCCAAACCCCTACCCTATATGTACACTTTATTTTATGTCTATTTGTTTACTGGTTGTAGCGATAGTGCATTAATTATGAAATAATGAATATGAGTATGAAATTATATTTTAGGCGAGGGTGAATTCTATTAAGGTAGTGGTTTGGAATAATTTACTATGATAAATCAATTAAATTTAACAGATAACAAGAAGTAATCCCTTATTTTTAAATCGTTTTCTTTGATCAAAATTAATTTGATTTAATTTCATTAAGTGTTTGAATGATTTCTGTTTAATTAATTTATGTAAAAAATGAATTTCCAATAGATTATTTTCTAAATAACAACTTCATATTATTAATTAAATGTTTTTAACGTACAAACGATAAATTTAAAAAAATAGGAATAAAAAGTTTTTAAATTTATCTGGTAAACATTTTACATTTTTATTTACACTGACGTGTGTTTTTCCTCCATTTCAGATATTCTGGGAAGGGCAGGGGCGGGTCCAGCGAGCGGGGGTGCGGGAAGCGCCCAGAATGCCCTGCCGGGGCCCGGGGCGGCGAGTAGGGGGCAACCCTATTTCGATGCAGTGGCGCCCAGGAATGTGACAGCTCTGGTGGGCAAGTCCGCCTACCTCACGTGCAAAGTGAAGAATCTCGGAAACAAAACGGTGAGTCTACACCGGGAACATACCGAGTTTTTTTGCCATATATGTAAATAGATTTTGTTACATATTTAAATAAATTTACATACACATAATTTATACACTTTACTGTAGTATTGTTAGTGGAACACAATTAGTTTAATAAAAATGTATTTCGATTAATACCCAGGACAAGATTTTAATCGAAACTCGCCACCGTTATGTGTCTGGATTACGTCGGGTTTTGTAACCGAGTTTCGTAGTAAGCACAATACGGACTACATCCTGGCACTGTTATAAAAAGAGCCACACAGAATGTTCTTAATAGTATAATATGTAGACTAGTTTCCAAATAATACGAGGGAACGATGCAAAAAGGGCTTTATTGAATAATAGTCAACAAAACTAGAATAGAAAAATAATTTATTAAGGAGAACACATTCATATTATGAAGTTTTAATTATTCAGAACATAGGTCTGTGATATTCATAATGCAAATAAAATGAAATAATTAAAAAAATATACATATAAAATCAATTTTATCAAAAAATATTGGTGTTGCTACCGGGATTCGAACATGGATCTCTTCCAATCCGGAGAACCGATTATGCTATACCAAAACAGTAGATTGACGACAAATTTACGAACTTATATATTACACTTTTCAAATTAATACATCTATTGTTGCATTATTTGAAAAACATCTTCTTTATTTTTACAGAATCTCAAACACCTTTGAGTTATCCAATAATCGGTTAATGCACGTTCCCCGTATTAAAAAAGATCCAGGTTCGAATCCTGGTAGCAACAACAATATTTTTCAATTAAATTATATGTATATCTTTCTAATTAATACATTTAATTTGTATTAAAAATATCATAGACCTATGTTCTGAATAATTACATCTTCACAATAAGAATGTATTCTCCTTAATAATATATAAGTTGTATCAACGTGTCCAAAATTCAACAAAAATGAATTATTAATTCTGGTGTCTCCTATTGGATTACTCAAAGGTATTTGAGATTCCGTAAAAATAAAAAAGATGGCTTTCAAATAATGGAATGATAGATGTGTTAATTTGAAAAGTGTAAGTTCGAAAATTTGTCGTCATTACGCTGTGTTGGTATAGCATAATCGGTTAATGCATGTTCCCCGAATAAGAAAAGATCCAGGTTTGAATCTTGATAGCAATAATAATGTTTTTCGATAAAATTGATTTTATATGTATATATTTGTATCATGTTGTCAGTTTGATTGTAATGTATCAAATAGTAAGTGGTTTCTGTTATATAACCGACAGCTTGCCACACTCACATTTTATTTTAATTCTTCCACTATTTGAACTTTATACGCCTTCAGGCCAAGATCTTTATGTAAAATATGATATAATGTGCTACATGAGGTGTATAATTGCTATTATTGACACATATAGACTTTCAGCAACATTGTCAAAACATTAATTTTTTTTGATTATATTAACAACAGCTGAACGAAAAGGCGCTTCACGTAGAACTTTACAAAGTGTTTTCGCTATTTTTTCACAATTTCAATATCGCGGTTCAATCATTGTCGACTTATTTCGACAATAGCATAGTTTTTAGTTGACAGTTGTTATAAATGATATTTAATACTTTGTAATATAAAAAAATAGAATGATATTTAAAATAACGATTGAGTTTGAATCACTCTTTAGGTTACACTTTTTTGTCACACATTTTTTTAACATACTGTTATTTATGATTTCTCATAGATTTATTCTGTTTTTATAAATTAGAGGATAGACAAATTTCTGCTTCATTTTGTTCTTCAGCCTCACCAATTTTTTATGATTTTTTTTCTGTGAAAATAAGCAATTTTAATATATTTTTAATTTATGGCAATATATAAAATTTCGCCGCATTTTCTTCTGCTATAGCTGTGCTAACATGCTTTACTTTATTACATAAAAAAAGCAAAAGTGCTTTATCTTTTTTTTAATACTGGTGATACCTAGTTAAGAGTTCCTTCCTTTTTTTCTGGTGCCTTATCCGTTCAATGGACGTTAACTATCATCACTTTGTTTACTGCGGCCCCGAAAAGATCTACAATACACCAACCAAACCATTGTCTTAGCTTCTTCAGCTCTTCTCGTCCTTTCAGGGCCCCAACTTCCAGAAATCTTTTCCTGCATTATAAGGTGTAAGATATTATTATTCTATGGATGTCTCATCACATGCCCTAGATACTGAAGATTTAGGATTTTTATTATTTTAAATATTTTTCTATATTTATCTGAACCATAACATCTTTATTCGTAACTTTATCCATCTTACTTATTTGGAGCATTTTTCTATATAGAAAAATCTGAAATGCTACAAATGGCCATATCATTTCTTCAGTATGTGTTCAAGCTTTCATTCTGTAAAATAATATCGAGAACCTAACATCTGAGAAAATGATCAGTAATCCGTACAGATTCTTAATCCATCATGACTCCGGAACATCTTTTTTATGCACATAAAACTTGCATGAGCTTGCTCAATGTAGCATTTGATTTTAACAGAAGGATTTCATCTTTCATTTTTATTGCAAACCAGGTACACAATACTTTATATAAAAATTCATCTTTTGTCATATCCAACAACTTGCTTGATCATCTTGTCTTAGGGCTTGTATTTTATCCGTAATATAATAATAATTACTCTCACGTATTAAAACTAAAATAATAAGCTATCCAAATACTCAAAAAAAAATCTACTATCTTACAATCACACCTTTCCTTACATGCATACATCTTATAGTGCAAGCTCTTCGATAATTGTGGTTTCTAAGAAAACCATCTTTCAGTATTTGGTTTACATGAACATTGAACATGTCAACTCTTCTGCAGAAACACTGTATTTCTTACATTCTATCATTTATTTGTTCTATATAAGCAAGTCTTCTAAGCAACTTCTTAACTATTCTTAGATTAGCTTTATAAGTAATGAAAATGATATAATGATTAATCTGAAGACGTCAGAAAGTTAATTAACCACCCAAAATTATAAATAATCATTTAATTATTCAACATTGAATATTTTGACGTTCATTTTCAGAATTTTATATTAAAGAACTTAGAAACGTAAATATTCAGAAAATTCAACTGTGTATTGTTACCAGAAATTAGTTTAAAGGAAGTTATTCCAAAGTTTTAAAAAACTGTTTACTTCACAGTGAAATTTCAACACAAATATTTTCTCAAATTTTTACTCAAATATTTATTTAGGATTCCATTAACATATTTATTGTGAATTTTAATTTATTTCTTTAAACCGATCTACCGGCTTTTTAATTTAACTTTTAAAAATAAATACTAGTTCAACTTTTTAAAAAAAAAAATTATATTTATTCAGAACACTATTTGAGGTCTGCGGCATATCATATTCAGGCAGATTAAATCCCGGTTAAACATATCTCTGGATTCTTTATATTATTGTGATACATTAAATAAAGCATTGTTTTAAATCATCAAATATTTTAAATTCTTTAAATAATATACTTACCAATATTATGGAAGAATTTGGATTTTATGAAGTTTTCACAAATATTTTTAATCATATATTTGAGATCTTCCGAAAATATTATTATTATGAAATTAAATTTGTATTCAGTAGATAGCTGCACATTGTGTCTAAAACTAACATCCAATGTACATTTGATGTTAGTTATTTATGATTGAACCAATTAAGCAGTTTTAAGGAGTTATAAAAATGGAATGAAGGTATATAAAAATAAAGTTTTTATTTTTGAAGTTAGTAGTAGGTACATACCACTTATAATCAATAAGTTTTGAAAATATTGTCTTCAAGATGGCAGCTGTTAGCAGCAATACACTGTTGGAGACGATCTCTGAAGTTTTGTACAGCTTGTTCAAACATATCGCGGGGTATGGCGTTAACTTCTTCATTAATCAGTTTCCTTAACTCTGGTAGGGTGTTAGGGCAACGTTTAGACACATTTTTCTTTAGATATCTCCAAAGAAGAAAATCACAAATGCTCATATCTGGTGACCGCGAAGACCATCTCACATCACAATATCACCATATCACTAGATCAGAGAGACCAGACGTCTGGGAAACATTTTTCTCAAAATATTGAGTGCATTTCGGGCTATGAGAGTTGTAGCCCCATTCTGTTGGAAACACAAGTCTCCCAATCCATCTTCTTCAACAATCTCTTCCATTTTGGGCTACATATAATTTTTGAACATTGAGACATAACGTTCGGATTTTACGGTCACTGTCACGTCTTCTTTCTCAAAGAAATACGAGCTTCTCACGGAAAATTGTGATACGGTACACCACACCGTTAGTTTAGGGAAATATCCGCTATATTTATCGTTCGTGAATTAGTCGGGGGTTATTTTCAGCCCAGAAGCAGAAATTTTGCTTAGTCACAGTTCCACTAAGGTAAAAATATGCCTTGATACTATTGAAGAAAGCTTTTTGTGATCACAGATCGATTGCTTTAAAAGGTAAATTTTTAATGTGCTCCGGTCCAAACCATGTTGGCTACTGAAATGGAATCACCAACGGAACAGAGAGAGATCACGTGCACCTGCTTCCCCCCACCACCGACCGAGCATTGACCCCTCCTAACTGCTTAGTCGGTTCTTCCGCACCCCGTATAATTATTATAAATTAAATTTGTAAAGCATTTAGAGGTATTAAAACTTTTGATTCTTGTATGGTTGTGTTTAATACATAACATTAACTGTACAATTATAATCATAACATATCTCGAAGAATTTTATGGAATTCGTTTTATTAATTAATGTAATTAAAAAACATTTAAATGATGTTCTTTTTCATTTTTGTTCCAAGTATTTTAATAAATCATAGTGTTGATCTTTATCAAGAATAAATAAATGTCAATAACATTTATCGAATCAATTGTTTCGAAATATTAAAATGGAGTCAAATATGTTATTGAAATTATGCAACGTAGCATTTATTTCGATTCTAAAATTATCTAACTAACTAACTCACCATCACGCCGTTTCCTCACAGGGGTAGGCAGAGAGGATAGAGCGCCACACTCTTCTGTCCTGACACACAATTATCGCCTCATTCACATTTATAAATCTTCTCATATAAGCTCGCCGAATGTTGAGGCTTCTAACAGAACCCTTCTCCAGTATCTGGTTTACCTGGTCGTGCCAAGTCCTCCGCGGACGTCCTCTATTTCTGGTGCCTTCAATACTTGCGATAAATATCTTTCTTACCATTCTCTCCTCATTCATGCGTTCCAAATGAAGCAAACCATATAAATGATCCTTTCTTAATCTTATTTATTATACCAATATTAGCCTTACATTCTACTTACTAGACTTTGTAGTTCTTGTTCATTATTCGCCATTAGTACTGCATCATCGGCGTATAATAAATAACATTCAATCAAGTCGTCTATTTTTGCTCCTACATTAATACACTCCAGTTATTTCACACAATTATCCATAAACAAGTTGAACAGCCATAGAGACATTACACAACCCTGCTTGACACCCTTTGTAATATCAAACCATATTGTGAATTTTCATTGATTAATCAATTAAGGATTGTTAGTGCTCCAATAATGGCTGTTTTGTTTATTAACACTAACGCTTCGTCGCTCAGGATAATTTTTTTACGAAAGTCGGGCTTATGTTCGTTTTAATGTTTCAATATCTTTAACACTTTATTGAGGCGTTAAATTCTCCAAAATAAATTATAATCAGTGTCTCTCTACAATTATTAAATACAAATTAAAAAATATCTGCCATACCTAAATGACGCCCAAATAAAATCGGCCTGGAACATAATATTCACTCTGTAGTATTTAAATCATATTAGATAGAAGGCTCAAATGCTACGCCACAAAATTTGAAACCTTAATGAATTTCAATGGATTCTAGTCATGTAATAGATATTTTTTAGTAAACAAATTTAATCAAAATCAATCAAATATTATCAAAGCTTCCTATAAAAAAATAATAGACCACGAGAAAACTTCCTTGAAAACATTTTAACAAGATGATAGGATCACGAGCATATTTATTTAATTTAACACGGTACGATGCACCAATACTAACAATATGTAAAAACAATAATAGTCTAACCTAAAAGTAAAATAAATAAATATAGAAGACAAAGAAGATAAAGAAAAAGGTAGTAAATGCCTTACATTATACATAAATAGTTTATGAAAAAATAACAGTATGTGATCATGCAACATGTGTTGATATATCTGCCAGTTATTAGTATATATTTATATACTTCGCATTTATCTTACGTAGTACATATCCTTTTCTTGTAGAAAGCTATTTTTCTAATATAAAATAATGTTTTTTTTTGCGATAAATTTTGATTTCACGCACGTTAATCGCAAAATCAAAATTATTTGTGAAATTGTTAATTTGTTCCCAGGTGTCATGGATCAGACATCGGGACTTGCACATCCTGACGGTCGCGAGCTACACGTACTCTTCAGATCAACGGTTCCAGACGACCCACCACAAGGAAGCGGAGGAATGGACCCTTCACATCAAGTGGGCGCAACAGAGAGATGCTGGAATGTACGAGTGCCAGGTCTCCACGCAGCCAGTCAGAAGTTACTTCGTTAACCTCAATGTTGTCGGTGAGAATTAATTAGCGATTAATTATAATGCTCATAATATTAAAAAAAAAAATTTGTCCAGAAATTATAAATGGACCTGTTATTTTATATAACATATCTTTTTTTCAAAAAGTACAGGTGTTTCAACAAGAGCGGAAAATTTAAATCTGGCGCCAGAATAATCGAAAAATTCGATCGTCCAGGTCGTTCAGCAGAAAACATCACGGTTGTTCATCAGAAAGTGCCGAGATTCCGGGAACATCCATTCGGCATTGTGATGCATAGTTATGAAAGATTTGCATCTTCGTGCCTACAAAATCCACCCTAGTCAACAACTTAAGACTATAGACCTACATAGAGAAGATAGTTTGTTATAGTGTAATCTCCCGTTTGGGCGACCAGAATTGGCCGCCTAGATCGTGCGATTTAACGCCTTTGGACTTCTTTCTCTAGAATTTTTTGATGTCTTAAGTTTATGTCAACAAGTGCACGACCACTCAAATCTTCAAGCAGAAGATTAGATGCTGTATCACTGAAATCCAGCCACAGTTATGTCAAACAGTGATTGAACCTTTCGTCAAAAGAATGTAAATTTGTCAGCAAAACCGAGGAGGGCAAGATATCTGATAAATATCAGATGTGTTGTTGCATACATAATTCCCACATGTATACTTTCAGCTCTTGTTGGGAAATCTTCATTAGCACTCTGATTTATATGAAATTATACTCTGAAAAAATATTTTTAATATTTACTGCAAAAATATTGTGGTTAGTAATTTTTAATAAAATTTATATAATTAACTTTGTAATTGATCACATGACTATTATATTACAAATCAACCAGTTTCGGATAAATACTAATATAAATTAAGCCTACGTTAAACTAAATCATGGTAAGCGTGTAAAAATAACCAACTAAATTTAACTGTCAGTCCTATTCTATATAAGTTTCCAATAATTTAGGATCATTAAGGTTATTTTCCCATACCTTTCATCATCGTTTTAATTTTATATTTTATGTAGTCAAATATTCAATGTGGTCTAATTATAAGTTATTTGTACAAGTTTTTTTTACATTTAGGCGCACTTGTACTATTCCGGTATTTTGGCCCCTAACTTAGTTAAATATTACTAAATGTGTCGTCTTTATGGTCCCAACACTATTGATATGAAACCATACATATGTATTGTTGATTGAGTTACTGAAATTCAGCTTCATCTATTATAGCCATTATCCTGAAGGGAAAGTACGCACTCGTAATTCATCCTGATGCGTCATATAGCGTCAAAATTTACTATATTTTTCAAATTATTCCCATATTACTTCCAAACAATCACTTAAATAGTCACATCGTCATTTTATATGTAAAAATAACTTTAATAAATCAAGAAATGTCTGCAAAAGAAAGAGAATGTCTGTGAACATGGAATATCATGATATTTTAACCTTCAAATGTAATATAATAGGTTTATACACAGCAATTAAAGTGTATTTTTAAATAACACATATTTGTTACAATTTATTGTTTCATTTTTTCTATTGTTTCATTAATTTATTATTTATTTTGTTCACTGAAGCATGGAGTATATTCAGACAAAGAACAACACCAAGAAGAAAGTCAAATCCAACATTATCTTATAATTTTCATACCAAAATCCCAAGGAAGGTTGTTAACAGAATGTATGCCGATCAAGGTTTTTATTTTTATTATTTATTTAATTATCTTTTTGATTTGGATTAACTTCTTAATACAATTACAAAATAAGCTTTCATTACTTATTTATTTTAATCTTTACAAATTACATTATTGTAATTATCCAATTAATAAAATCATAATTTTAAAGATTTTCAGATTCGACTAACAGTAATCTTTTAATATTTATATTATTTAATTACGCCGAAGATAATCTTTCAGGCTGACAGCGTTTCGTCTTAAAATATTAATATTGTGTTCAATTTTTGTTTACTAATTAATTAATTTTCCTATATTTATTTAAGAGAGTTGTTTTTTATAAATAATACAAAAGTATTTATGTTTCAAATATTTATTAAATTCAGTATTGAATACCTAACACGAGTATGTGTGTAAATTTTTTAATGTCTAAAATCGATAAAATAAAGATGTACAAAATTATCAAAATTCTAAAAAAAATAATTACTAAAATTTGGTATTTAAAAATTTCACAACTACTATTTAAACTAATACTTACAAAAATATTATATTATTTCCTCATAAGATAACCTTAAATATACATAGTTATAATATAATATTACAAATAAAAACAAATAGCTGAATCGCATATGAATGCATCAACCGAAAATACCGGATTTGAACCAAGAACTTTTTATTTACGGTAAACAGCTTTAACCAATTAAGGTATAGTAAAACTATGCCTTATTTAATAATATTAGTTAAAGCTCTCAACTGGCAATAGAAAATCAAGATACGTGTCCCGACAGTGATTTTTTTACATTTAATTTGTTTTAAGTATCATGGAACGATGTTCTGAAAAAAACGTAACATCTAAAATAAAATATGGTTTTATGAAAGATTATTAATATATAATATAATATTTGTTCTTATTTTATATTTCGGTATCTTAAAGCTATTTTAATATACGATTATATAATGGTAAATTTTAAATAATATGTTTTGTATTTTGTACAGTTCCCACAGCAACAATCCTAGGAGGACCAGACCTTCACGTCGACAAAGGAAGTACCATAAATCTGACGTGCAGCATCAGGTTTAGTCCGGAACCTCCAGCTTATATCTTCTGGTATCATCATGATGAGGTTAAATTTTTATAAAGCAATTTGACTTAAAACGTATTCTTATACAATAAATTCTGACGTTCACATAAGGGATTTCATGGAAATGAATGTGCTGATAAACTTGAGGCCACTCTTTCCGGAGTTTTCCCCCATCAATTCTATATCCCGATGTATGACAGACTCAATATGGTAAAAAACGTACAAATTCTATCTGGACTGCACAATGGATGGATTCAAATAATCATAAGGAAAATAGGCTTAAAATAATTCAAAGATCTATTCCCCGCACCCCCAGATTCTCCAAAAGGAAAGTCTCTAAAATAACAATATCAAATATATCTAGAATGAGAATTGGGTATTGTCAGGTAGCCTCACATTTATTCAGATTGAACTTAATAGATTCCCCAATGTGTGAGTGTGGTGCTGAGGAGGAAATCCTTGACCATATCCTTTTTGCTTGTCCATTGCGAAGAATCACAGGTTTATTTTACAGTAATCTCGTCAATGGTAATTTTCAACTCCCGGTTAACTCGTGTCATCTTCTTTCCCTTAACTCGCCAAATTTAATCTAAATAATATAAATTTTTTTGAAAGACAATGGTATTGTCTTGTAATGTAATATTTCCTATTTTATAATATAATATTATTGTACTTTTTTCTTTAAAATAAAGTTTTAACGAGATTAATGGCACAAATCACCCTCGAAGGGTAGATTGCCTTTTTAAAAGAAGAAAAATTCGAACGTAGAGCTATGGCTTGTATTTTAGTATTGATTAAAATATATAAATGTGTACATATGGATCGCTTTGAATTTATACATAATATATAATGGTATCGTACGTACTTCTCGATTTATTCTGATCATTAGAGGTCTCATTACCATTAAGTGTACTAATTGCTTTTTGAACACGGAGTAATGGATTTTTCCATGGAATATATACAATATTTGATTTTATGAAATTATGATTTATTTGAAGATTAAAATTTCAGTATGAATATTCCACTGACATTTTTATTTCCACATAATTTGTTGAATTGTAGCCAGAATAAATGGTTTAAAAATATTTATTTCTATTTCTGGGAATTAGATGATAAAACTGCTTACTTTTTATAAAAATAAAGTTACTCTCCATTACTGTTGTTTTATTAGTAGTTAAAGGAGTTTTTATCATTTTTTACATCTGTCGTATATGGTAGAAATATACATACCAATGATTATTTATCCAGTATCGGTTTATTGTTTTTGTATCTATCTAGCGCTTATGCAATTCAGATCTGATTCATGATCATGACTTTGCATAACTTTTCTTTCATATTAGTCTTCCTTCCATTTCATCATTCCAAGAAAGTCCATCGGGTAAGGTGAATAAGATATTTGGTATCTAGTGTATAGGTATAATATTTATCAGATAAGCTTATATGCATTTCAGTCACAAGTTTAAGATAGTTATGAATTACAGAAATCAAAAGTGATACTAATTATACATTAATATGTCTTTAACAATTCATATCAAAATTTCTCACACAAGTTATATTTTCAAATACCTTGCGGAGCGGACGCTCAGTGCTGGCCAACAGCGGACATGTAGTCGGTAGGGTGGTGAATACACAATGTAGAGTAGTGACGCTACATATATTTACATGAAAAATAAGAAAAATTAAAGCTATATATAAGAATGTATATTACATTGAAATTATAAGTTAGCTTAAAACCGATAAATTGCATATATTGATATTATTTAGATAGGTGGTTTGTAAATGTGACGAATGTGTAAAGAACAAATACTATTACTGTTCAATTAGCTTGCAAAAGACGATATAGTATATATGTTTTTGAAACTAGAGTTATATGTCAGGACAAAATGGAGTGATGATCTGTCATGTATGTTTAATATTACAGATAATGAGCTTAATTTCTATAAAATCGGTCATAAGTTTATTAACACTAGGAATAACATAATTGCAATACTCTGACAAAATTAACACAAGTCAAAGATCTCTTAATCCAAAAGGTCAGTACCCGCGAACAATTAGCATTCTTAAAAGCAACATAAAAATAACAGAACTCATCATTTGTCTTTAAGAGTATTCCTAATTTGAACAAATGGAAGTGAGAAATTGTATTTCCGTCCCGCCAGAAAGGCTCTCATTTGTAAAAAAAAGTGTAAAAAAATTCTGACCTCTGTAAAAATGTTTGCTCTCATAACCGTTTCTGGGAAATTTGGTGCGTTGAGTAACGAAGACACTGATGATAAATTATTGCACGATCTTTGTTTTGTTGAGAAAAATAGTCTGTTGGTGCAAGAACGAGACTTTCGCAAACGTCCGTCTGAAATCTCTTTCGAAAATAAATATTATCATAAAAAAAAATAATGAATTTTGTATATTAGAATTTCTAAATTGTAAGTTTGAATAACAAACTAACTTACCATCATGACGTTTCTCCTTATGGGTAGGCAGAGAAGAGCGATACACTATTTTGTCCTGATGTACCATTCTTGCCTTCTTCACTTTTATACATATTTTTAAGCTCGCTCGTTGATCGTTAAAAGTTTCTAATAGGGCTGTCCTCCAATTCCTCCTTCGAATCAGGTTTATCTAATTCGAAGAGGTTTTCTATTTTCATAGTCATATTTTCTTTATCACTCCAACTTCACATACACACTACGCCTGATATATTTTATTAACCATCATACACACATTTACTCATATATTACACATCCTTGAAATTCTTAAATCATCATCATAGATTTTGCATACATATACCTGATCGATCGTACTTCTATCACATTCTGTCTACTTTTGTTATTTTGTTGACAATTACAGGCCTTACACCTAGTAAGGTACACCAGAACTCCACTCTGCCCCATTAGTCTTGCTTCAAATGTATTCTATATTTTTATTATCTTCATTTGTCAAGGACACCCTGAATACACTATAATTTTTAGTTTAGTACTTTAAATTAAAATATGTTAAGGCGTGTGGTAAAATATCCTTTATTTAAATATCATTTCATGCATACATTTTAGAAAAAACAATTTAAAATTTGAAATCAACTCGTTTTCTAATACGGCAAAGGTATAATAAGAATGAACGCAAACTGGATGCGAACAAACGAATTGGTAAAAAATGGACTATAAAAATTTAGCGAGGTCATGAAATAATAATATCATACGGCGATTATTTCAATAATACAAAGTTATCGGTAACTGCTTTTGTGAAATTAATGACGCAAAAAATAAATTTATTATATTTACTGCCAGTATTTCTGTGAATGAATTTTAAAATTATTTAAAACTCAAGGTCATAAGCTACGACTCTGCCAGAGGTGGAGTGTCCGTGGTCACCGAGCGAGGTGACGTCACGACATCCAGACTTCTCGTACAAAATGCTGACCTGCCAGATTCTGGAAAGTACTCTTGTAGTCCATCCAATGCTGAAGTAGCCAGCATAAGGGTACACGTATTGAACGGTAAGTTTGAGTGTTTTCTATACTAGCCCTACTCTTTAGACTCTGTGTTATGTTTGTGTTTTTTTGAAAAAATGTACTATAATAATTAAATTATTAACCCTTCCCAAACCATGCAGTAACACTGGTCTACCATCATAATTAATCCTGTAATATTTCGGTAAATACATGCAACATTAAATTCATATTTTAGATAATCCTAAAGAAAATATTAGCACGTAGTTATAATTAGTAAAAAATCAATTATGAAAAGGGAATCGTACAAAAACAATTATTTTATCCATTCAATCCGTTGTAAAATTAATACATTGGTAAAAATACCATTTGTGATATGAAAGACAGAGATCACACACTATTTTGACAGTGAAAAGAACAACAAACATATAATTGTCTCATTCTCACTAATTAAATGAAGAGAAATAAGAAGGATGGACACATTGTATAGGACTTAATGGGTGCTCTAAATTATGTTATTAATCATTTTCTAAAAATTGAATGCTCAATATTTAGAGTAAATTCGTGCCATTAAAGTCATTTAAGCTAATAAAAACATTTTTTAAAAACAGTTATTTACGGTAACACGAGTTGACAGCATGGCTGCATTCGGGTATTTTATATCATGGTATGGTAAAGGTTAAATGGTTTAAACGTTTTTTTCAATAAAGGTAGTGACTATCAGTGATGAGTAGCTCTAGTATACATATTAAGGCATAAACTTGTTTTTTTTGCATTTTAATTTTGATTATAAACTGGCTGTTGAATATACATATTAAAACTTTTACAGAAATTTATCTACAGTAGTTTTTCCTCACATTACAAGTCAGGTATTAATATCGAAATTACTATTTGTGATAGATAATTACATTGTTCATCTTATGCATGAGTTTAAATTATTCAGCGTCAAAGGTAGTATTTTGTTACATAAACATGCAAGTCAAATGTTTTATTCGAGATAAAGGTGTCTCATTTTGTTTGTCGATAGAATCATAGAACACACCGTAAGTGATGCTTAATTTTGTACTTAGCAAATTATCTTCAGCGATAAAGCTTTAACTTTTTTCACTTCAGTAAAGTCTCATAAGCAAAATACATTCAATTACGAGTAACATTATGGGGTATTTTTTGGTTAAATTGTATTGTATCGTTCGTATCATATTTTTGTTACTAATTACTTTATAACTGTTGATTCCTGTATTATAATCCAAATTACGCCTAAGGCTGAGAACAATCTCGAAAATATCGATGGTGTTAGGTTCTCAGATACAACATTTTAAGAATAAGAATTTTTAAATGTTTTAAATCAAGCATTTTATTTGCCATCATTGACTTAGATTTTGTATAATAATTAGTGAATTTATTATATTATAATAATAATAAAATATAAGAAAAATTATAATTCATAAACGATTATTAACTTAATATTTTCCAACTTTTGAGCAGCACTGATTCTGACAAAAATAATATATTTAAAATAAAATTAATCGCACATTGAAAAAAATTGATGTTATTCGTTTTAATAAATTATATATGTTGTAATTATAACTTTATCAAAACCGGTTGGTGTATATATTAAACTCAAGTTGGTTAAATACAAACACAATTTATAATTTATTAAAAATGTTAGACATTCCTTTTTCATTATAAGTCGAATATTTTCAACATTAGTTCAACTAGCTAAAAGTACTTTTGAATTAAATGAACCATGAAAATAAATTAAATTAATAAAGTGTAATGCGAGATTCCACTCATGCAGTAATATTCGTTAAATATGTCTCAAGTATTCGTAAATCATTAATGTTTTTTGTGATGTTAAAAATGAATTAGATTTATTAGAATTTTTTTCCTTTAAAGTACATGATTAATCGATTTTAGTAATTAAAATAAGATTTTAAAGGTTACCTTCTTTTAAAAAAAATTCCCGAGAAGTTTATAAACGTTACTCAAAATTACTCTAGCTCTAAAAAACACAACTTATTTTTAGGAGAAAAAATTCTTATTGTGAAGTTGTAGTTATTCAGAACATAGGTCTGTGATATTTTAAATATGAATTAAATATATTAATCAGAAAGATATACATATAAAATCAATTTTATCGAAAAATATTGTTGTTGCGCCACCGGAATACGAACCTGGATCTCTTTCCTAACCGGGGAAGGTGCATTATCCAACTATGCTACAGCGACAATTTTCGAACGTATATGTTACTTTTTTGATATTAATACATTTAATCGTTCCATTATTTGAAAAAGCCATCTACCTTATTTTTATAAGAGAGAGACGTTCAAAATAATATTTAAAATACCACAGACCTATGTTCTGAATAATTACAACTTCACAATATTTAAGGTATTTGAGATTCATTCAGTGCATTATCCAATTATACTACAGCGACGATATTTTTAGCGACAAATTTTCGAACCTATATATTACCTTTTTGATATTAATACATTTAATCGTTCCATTATTTGAAAGAGCCAGCTACCTTATTTTTACGGAATCTCAAATATTTTTGAGTAATCTGATAGCAGACGCTAGAATTATCAATTCATTTTCATTAAATTTTGGACACATTGATACAACCTTATTATTAGGAGAACATATTCTTATTGTGAAGTTGTAATTATTCAGAACATAGGTCTGTGATATTTTAAATATTATTTTGAACGTCTCTCTCTTATCATTTCATCTCATCTCTTATATATTGTATAATAATTTGAAAATATTTGATTTTCTACGATTATTTAAACAATTTATCTAACTATAAAAGATTAGAATAGGTAATATTTCTACTAAAAATTTATTCTTATACTTATAATTTGCCAAATCAAATAAAATTCATAATCTTAAGTAAATAAACGCAAAATTAAAGTGAGCAAAAAAAAATCTATTTATCACAGAACGTTATGGTGAAATTAAAGTTAGTCAGTTATTTACATAAAATTATCAATTAGTTACATTTTACTTGTACTTTGTTTGACAGGAGAGCGACCAGCAGCGATGCAAACAGGATCTGCAGGACTCTCAAGCAGTGCTCGTCATATTCTTCCTCTCCTTTTACTTCCGGTTGTCTACGAAAGATTAAGAGGAATTGACCGGTGACACTAAGGTTCAATAATAAACGAAATATCAGTGGATTATTAATCAAATGACGCATGTACATAAAAATCGAAGAAATGGTTTAATTTTTTTTTATACAAATTATTGAAATTATTGAATTAAATTTAAAAAGTGATTTGTTGATACTATAAAAAATATGGTTTTGTTAAAAAATGAAAAAAAATATTCTTAAAACAATCTATTTACATATATAACATATTGTTTAACTTCAAAAAAATTTTACTAAAATATGTATAATATAATTTATTATATGGATCGATCACAATATAAAAAGATGTCTTATAAAATTTCCCTGTTGATATTCGTTAGGTTAAAGAGACGTTTGTGGATTTTGATAAACGATCAAATCTATATTCTTAATTCAAACATCAACCAATTAGTTTTTATCTCAAAGGAGATTTAAAAAAATATACCATACTTGTTTTGTTTAAAAATTTTGTTACTTTATATTTATAAATTTTAAAACATGAATAACTTATTGTGAATCATGTGACAATGTGAAAATAGGATTTGTAAATAATATGTATTGTAAATAAAAATAAAAATAAATATTTATTACGACTTAAGAAAATGTATGAAGTTATATTATAATACAACAGGGTACTTATACCCCTATAATGAATAATATAATTTTGTTGAAATATTTCGTGTAAATCGACATTTTAAATAATATCTAATTACAATGTTCTTTGTACAAAATTTCACTAAATAGTCTAAAAACACAGTAACCTTGTTACTAGAACAAAATGCACATACGAGTATGTAAGTTAAAATTGTATTATGACATACAATATCTCGTTTGATGAGCCTACTGGATTGCAATAAGTACTAAGCGTCAACCATTCTGTAGGGGAAGAACAGATTTTTTATTTATTAATTTATCTTTTGATGAATCGCATTATTTTATACCTAACTTAGTCACTTTTATGTGTATTATAATACTTTTAGATTGGTCTTATATATGTGTATTTCTTTATATTGTACATAGAAAATGTGTTTATAAACACTATTTACATTATTTTATAATTTGATCAAGAACCGTTTAGGAAAATATGCTTTCATTATTTTAAATATTGTTTCTGAATATTTTTCCTAAAAACTGTACATAAAATCTTCATAATCGAACACATTTTTGATAATCATCTCTAAGTTAAATGAATAAACGTTATTGTAAATGAGTAACCAGATTTAGTTACAAGTACATATACACAAAATTATAAGAATGTTGAATTCAATGTATGATACAATGTGTTTATAAATAAATAAATAAATAAATATGTACATTGACAAAAAAATGTGTCTTTTTTATCTATTTATAATTATAACCTTTACTTTCAAATACACTGAGGAACACAAAACACGTAAAATCTTTTAAAATGATAGAATCATTCGGTTCATACGAAGTAGATTCACTAATATGATATTACATATAGAAATACATGTATAATTTTAATTATACATGTATATTTAACCGTGAGCAACCAATGGGTAAATAATTTTATGTTATTCAATCACTAGTGCATAATTTACTATTATTTGTTAATCGAATCGCATGTTTACAGGAAACGAGATGTTTTCCTTTGGTTACTTTCGATTTTCGTTACTGTTTGTTCTCTAGATCGGTTTTGGTGTCATTATTATATCTTATATTACATTACATCTGATCTTCTACAATTCTGCATACGAATCCAAATGCATCAGCTTGGATACTGAGGATCAACTACGATGATGGGCCAAGGAGATGGGATGCTCGGACGAGCATGGGTCGGAGTGATGCCATCTCTTGTAACATCTGGTTGTCACCTGCCTGCATGAAGAACCCAACCCGACGAAATTAGAATTTGTTAAAGTGAATTGTATTTTGATATTAACTTCATTTATGTTTTTTACGATTAGATGCCATTTTATAACGAATAACACATTTTAATTTATCTTCTCCAGGTATTATTTATAAATTTTTCCCAGTTTAAGATGAAGGCAGAATGTGACAAACTAAGGTGAGTATACGTTTCTGAGGTGAAGAACCTGCGGAACTTGTGTTCACCACTAACTAGCCGATGAGAGGGTAGAACGCCGACCTTCACCCTCACAATGTGCAACATTAAGTTATAATATCACTAAAGCTTGTATGAAGATTGATACGAACATTGTAGAATGAGCGCTTTTCTATCATTTAACTAGATGGTTACTTGAAGGGCATATAGAAGATTACTTGAATTTCGATGCGGTGTGGGAAGCGATGCATTTCGCGTGATGCATTATTGATGTAATCCTCTCGGAATAAGAGGATTTCCGATGCACGTGCTCTGATTTTGATCTCAGGAGATTCAGCACTGAAGTTTGATGGATAATAAATACATCTTAAATGATTGAAAGAACTTAAACGTTGCAGTTAGACACTCAAATTTTGAGCAAGTATTATTAAATAGTAAGAATATTGATAGGATGAACAGTGATCTGCATGCATTCTTTTATTTTTTTAAATCTAAAAAGGATTTAAGGAATTCATGTATTTACTATAAATGAGGCAAGATTAGCATATTATTTTTATATACAAATTTACGTTTGGAAGTGAATCATGGACGTGAAAAACTAATAATGAACATAAACTGAATGCAATAGAAATTAGTAACCAATTTTTAAAATTATAAAAAATATAATAGAGTGAAGGTGAACGTGAAGGAGTATACACGATTTACTAGTGATGTACGATTATGGGTTTGGCAAATTAATCAGAATAATATGAGACGCTCCTTGCAACAACACTGTATATCGGATTTTACAAATGTTGATATATATACGGAGCGTCGTCAAACTTGTAAGAATACAGTGTTGTTGCAGGTAAAATCACATAGAAATTGAGTTTAATAGTATTTTTTATTTATTTTATATGGTTGTTTAATATACCACTCGATGGCCAAGAAGACGCATTCACGTGGCATTCATAACTCAAATTGGCTCAAAACCGATATACAGTGTTGTTTCAGGGGTGGTCTCATATATTGCGGTGCGAGTGCTGAGTGCCCCAATAACTACACATTCACTCTTATGTTCGTTTGTGTGCTAGAGTAGGTTGAAGAAGAGAAACTGCTTATGGTTGACACAAATTTATTGTTGAGCACAGTTACAAATTAGAGATATACAACAACGACAAAAATGACTAGATAGTATTTGGAAGACGGCACCGAGAGGAGATAATGGGTAGGTATTCCAGATGGTTGCGGATGCATGTTATTGGAACCCGATATTGGTACCGGGTGTGTTTCTGCGGTTGTTAGGAGCTCTGGTTTTACGCACCGGTAAATGGTAAGGTGTAAATACAATAAATTACAATGTAATTCGATTGTAGTTTGATCGAATGTGTTATGTGGAATATCGCGTGGTTATGTGGAATGTCGCGTGTTTATGTGGAATGACTAAGTGATAAGAAGGATATACAAACTGAGTATCTATCCCTGTACTGTCTTACCTCTGCTAGGAAATAGCGTGATGTTAGGTAGATAAATATCAAATTTAAATCGTCAAATTTCAACTTTAAAAAAAAAAAGTATGACTTTATGTTTATGAGAAGCAGTAGGATGAAATCGTTATAAAACATTTAGAAGTCTATTTGTTCAAACATATAATTTACAATAACATTCACCTCTTGAAATTTTGTTTAATTTAACAAGAACACATGATAAAATGACAAATCTCATATTAAAATGTGAGAATCATCTGTTCTAACGCGTTTACACGAATGAGATTTATTTTGGAGATTCAAATCGAATGCGTGTAAAGGACAGTAATAAATTATTACCGCACGTATTTTATGCGTAAAGTAGAAGGATGCAATTGTTACATTCCAAGTCTCATTCGTGGACACAAACCGTTACTGTTACTATTTATATATTAATGAGGAATATTAATATATTAATATTAATAAAGAAAAAAAACAATTCAGAAAAATATTTACATTGGCTGTATTATAACTGTATAAAAAAAATAAAAAGTGAATACTCAAACAATAATTACTAACTTAAATAGTTCAAGAAGAATTATCTACATTGAATATATTTATATTAGTTTGTTTCGTTATAACGGATCGTATATTATGTAGTTATATTTTATTTCTGTATATATATATATATATATATATTATATATATTTAAAATAGTTACTTATATATATATATATATATAAGTAACTATTTTAAATTCAGCAATTTAAATTAAAAAAATATTTTGATATTATTATTTTAAACTTGAAAATAAATAATTTTTGACGTCTTCTTCAAATTCTAAGAAATTACGATATAATTTATTATAATTGCTATTACATTTGTTAAATTAATAAGTAAGAGTGCTGCAAATCTACTCAGTTTAATTGAGACAGCTTTCTTGTAGTAAATCTTCACCTTTCTTTGTGCATTTTGTGACGTCAGACATGAATTGTATTGGAGTAATGAATGACTTGAAGAAATTAAAATAATTTCAATGGATGAATTGTGAAGAGTTTCAAGTCTATATTCTGGATTGAAATATTAGCTAGCATATTGTTTAGCTGTCATTTTTCTCGACATCCTTTGTTTTTGAAAGACGGGTTTGAGAATTCAACTCGTTTTATTTTAAGCCCAGTGTGACAAAATTAATGTTCAATCTGAGCTACATCTAATTGACACATGGTTTATTAAATTGTATGAACATTTAAAATTCTATTTACTCATGTAATTGATTCATGGAATTTTAAAATATTTAAAGGTATCCAACCTATGCTTAGCACTAAGTTAACACTGAAAAGTCTTAGTAAATTAACGACGTTAAATATATTAAATTCAAAAAATTGTTTTTATAATTTTAAGATAATCGCGATAATCTAGTTAAATGCTTTTATGCAATATCTGAATTATAAAATATAGTGAAATTAATTAGACAAATTTATTTCATAATCCACTGAAGGGATGTTGTAATACCTTTGATAAAGTTATTTCATGATCTTTGGTTGGCGCTTTTCCACGAATAATGTTATGATTATAATACTCCTTGTACTAACGCTGTTAGAATAATGCGCACGTAACAGTATTTGGAATTAAACGACACAGCGTATCGAAGAAGAATTGACGGACTTTTGCGGCTCTGCTATGGCACCGAGTAGCAGGAACCAGGTCCAGGAGCTGATGGCCACCAAGAGCTCACTTGCGTTCGGCATCGGTAGGTACTTTGAGAATCCCATTTATGTAAACAACCTTTTAATAACATACTTTTGTATTTGAAAAATATTCACTGCCATTATATATATTATATATAGTTTTTTAAATTTTTTTTTATTTTAATTTTTTTTTATTTTTTAATTTATTTTATATTTTGGTATTTTGAGATTCTGTAAAAATAAGGTAGATGGCTCTGTCAAATGATGAAACGATTAAATGTATTGATTTCAAAAAGGTAACATATAGGGTCGAAAAATTGTCGCTAAAAATAATGCCGTTGTAGCTTAGTTGGATAAAGCACCTCCCCCGGTTAGGGAAGAGATCCAGGTTCGAATCCCGGTAGCGCAACAACAATATTTTTCGATAAAATTGATTTTACATGTATATCTTTATAATTAATATATTTAATTCATATTTAAATATATAGTTTTCTTTATTAGAGACATGCATAACTAGGCCCAGCATTCAATCAATGATCGGATATCTAATGTTGAATAAGATGTTGGTAAAAACGATCGTAAGTAATTAGTACTATTATATAATGTATTTAAAATTATTATAAACATACTGTAGATAGAATTGTATCAGAATTTTAGAATTAAATCTGAAAGGACTATATAACAGGGTGGATGGGATTAGTTTTTAAATTTATTTTAATGAATTTGCATTTTATTTTTACTTTGCAATTTAAAAACATAGCTTTTCGCTGCTTAATGTAAATTAGAATATCAATAAGACAAAATCCATCTATCGAAAAAATATTTATCTATAATATCAAAGATTTATTTGATTAAATAAAATTAATTGAATAATCCAATCGTCACATAGCGCAGCGTGTATTATTCAAAGGTTTTTGAGGTTCATTGTAAATATAATTTTGAGTGCATTTAAATCGAAATAATAAACGTCTCATTTAATAGACTACATATACATTATAAATCTAAATTAATTTAAATGGTTAACGTGGCGTAATGTTAACGCATTCTCCCGCCAACATAAAGTTCCGAGTTCATATCCCGGTGGTAATAAAATATTTTCTATTGATTTTTTCTGTATTTCTTTCTAAATGATTAATCTAATTTGTTTTAATTACTATTTTATATTAATATTAGAATTAGGTAATATTTTTGATAGCATCACATAAAATGCCGATCGGGTTTAATAGACAGATATATGTGGTATATAATAAATAATAATATACTGGGGAACCAATCGGATACCCTACGATCTGGAAAGGTTAAAAGTGCCATTCATACTCCGACTGCCTGACTCACGATTTGAACGTCAAATACGAGGTGTCAGAAGGTTTACAATGCCGTACATGAATCGTATCGAGGTCGAATTAGTGAATTGAACAATGACTGAATTCACTTTGCCATTTTCATTCCAGCGAGTTTTTCTTCGATGTTTTATTATATTTTATTTGCGGTAGTAAATAACAGGTTGTGAAATATATAGAAAATTATATTTCATATATATTATACGAGTATATATTATTTTGGTTGTTCTGGTTAATGGGCATCTTGGCAATTGATTCATGGAGTGATAAGTATCTTATTTTTAATAATGTATTATTTACATTAAATAAAATTCAATAACTCAGGACGTATTTAAAACTAATCAGACTAATCTAACTAACAGAATACATATGTATGTATGTATCGTATTATATATGTATTTTATCTCTCTCTTTCGCACATAATTTTATATTATATTTTCCTCTTTATGTATATATAAGTGCACTCTTTTTGTATTTATGATTAGTTTTAAATAAGCCCTGATGAAGCTTGAGATAAGCGAAACCGGTTGACGTATAATAAATTTGGTGGTTTCATATAAAGTTATTGTATTTTATTTAATCTAATATGCCACACCACAAAGTGATTGCTTTCTATGAAAATATAATATTATTTACGTTTTGATTAGTTTGCAATATTTTGCACCTATGCTTATTTCGTTAGGCAACATACTACCTAACATATAAACTTTATGTCGATAGTATCCCAAAATTGTACAATTATTTTGATTAATATATAGGTACCTTAAAATAAATATTCCATTGCATAGATACATTTTTTGTCATTTTTGGAGGATTAAATTACGAATCGACGGTAACTAAAATTAACTTTGAATAATGATGGGAAGTCTAGAGCCAGAGCTGTATTTGTGAGAATACCACGAACCGGAGCCTACATTTGTAAGAATTAGAGAGGCGAGAAGCGAGAAAGCCTGGCTTATAATGACTTTATTTTATTCAGGAACACGGCATGGTTAGACCTGAAAAATGATAAGGGTGTATGAAAAAAGACTATCTGGATCGAGAGCTAGTACAAATTAACGTTAAATTCCTGATCAGTACTAAACAAAAAGTAAAACATTATTTAATTTTTTTTTTTTGTATTTTTCTTAGCATTTACATTAATAAATGATTACTTAGGAGATTTGGTCATACGGAACGGATGAATGAGGAGAGAATAGTGAAAAAGATATATGACGCAAGTGTCGATGGTACCAGAAATAAAGGACGTCCGCGGAAAACTTAGCATGACCAGGTAAACCAGATACTTGAGAAGTTAGAACCATCAATAATCGGAGGGCTTGGATGAAAAGATGTATGAATCTGGATGAGGCAAGAATTGTGTGTCAGGACAGAAGAGTGTGGCGCTCTATCTTCTCTGCCTACACTCACGGGGAAACGGCGAGATTTTGTTAAATGTTGTTTTTGAAAATAATTTTAAATGTATGTTATTAAGGAAATCGTTGTCCAAAATTTATTAAAAAAATGTCTCGTAAGCTGTCTTTGAAATCCAACTACGAATATAAAAAATTATCACGTCACCACAATAAGTCAAGAAAGAATCACACTCTCTAAAATTGATATTGTACCACCGTGTGACTAACTGCGATGTTATCTGCCATGAAAAGTAAGGGATCCTTATTGACAGACGCTACTTTTTATGCCAGAGAGAACTTTTACATGCGTGAGATGACGGCGGGTGACGTGAAATATTATCTTTTTTTAATAAAAGAATTTTCAGAGATATTTGTGACGTATAAATATTACTGATGTTACTATGTGTTAAAAACAATTAAATCATTTTTATTTTATAATATTTAAGTTATGGAAAAATGGTGTGATCAGATGGTTTAACAGAGCTAATGATGAACCGCTTCCATATTATAATGTATTATTCGTGTTCATTTGGGGTTCAAGTAACACGAACATTTTAGAAAGCTAACAAAATTATATACTTAGAAGAAACACTAACTCACCCTGGTTCGTCAGAAACACAATCATTGTCAGAGATTTAAAAATATTCTCACTCAAAAGTCACGACATACCTTTTAAATTGATTTCAATTCCAAACCCAATCATCAACTCCCTCGGCCTTCACGATCTTTCATCCGATCCCCTCTGTCTTTGCCCCATTTCACTCTATACATAACACTATTGAATAAATGTTCTTATTTGCTATATACATGACATTATTGAAAAAAATTAATATAAATATTGAGTGTTTTAAAAAATATTACAAAATCCAACGAATGTAACATCCTTGCGCTGGCTGGATTCCAGCTGTGTCAATTTGTGACATCTGATATCTGCTTGCGGTCCTTATTGGGATTAAGGTAGTACAAGATAACCTGATGTGGTAACAATATACTTTATTATACTAAGCTTACATTTATAAGTACAATGAAAATATGCGTTTTAAGCCACGGCCCAGATGCGAGAGATCGCGTACAAGGCCAGGCGATCCCTTTTGCTTGTGTCAGTCACGCCAACATGCGCGCGTTATGCATTCGATACATTCAGATATTTTACAATAAAAAATACGACATTTCAAAAAAAAATATTTTATATAAACTTTACCCATTATTGCTACTACCTTTAAATTATATACAAAATAAAAAAAATATCTGAAATAAAAATCCAAATTTCACAATGTTCCTCGTTCAATAGGATCCCCTCAAAAAATATTTCGCCATTGGTAATAAATACTTCATTTGTTGGATATAAGAAAGCTCAGTCCTTATCACTCCTTCTCTTTAACAATCGAATCACACAATATGATACAATATTCAATTTGATTTAATAGTGAGGAATGCGAGAAATTAAGATAGGCGTGGACAAAGTCCTTAATTATTTACTTAATTAATTCAGTGACTTACAATTAGTGATGAGTTAAAACGTTATTGTGTGATTGGTATTTGATTTAGAATAACGCTAAATTGGTAACTATTGTAAATTAAGATTTTAGTGTACCAGTAATTAATTGTTCGCCGAATTACGAATAAACAATTACCAATCATCGTTATAACCGAGTTCTCGGCGTCACGCACAAACCTGCACTACGTCATTAGGTGCGGTTGTTACGACGTGATGCATCTCCGTCATCACTAGATATTCATTATTTAATGAGTCTACTTTATTTGAAAATAAATAGCTTTGAGAAGAGATGTGAGCGATATAGTATATATATATAAAATTATCAATAGCATGTTGGACTGCCCTGAGTTGATACAAAAATAAATAGAAAATTTCTTGAACGTCAATGGTATTAACTTATAACGCAATATTCTCTATTCTATAAAATTGATGTACTGCGTTCTAGGAAATAATGTTTTAACTTGCTTAATGGCACAAATCACTCTTGAAGGGTGGATTGCCTGTTTAAATGAAGAAGAAGAAGAGTTGATATAAATGGTTTCGTATAAAATACCAACTCAAACGAGACAACATGAAGTGTTCTTTGTAGGTACACATATAAATAATTATGCTATTAACTCGCCAATATCGCGGATGTATCGGCTTGGTAACAAAATTAATTTCGTTGACATTTTTCGTTACGGGAGCATACCTGTTGTACTTAGTTTTTTTTTATGTTATATTTAAACTGTTATATCGAAATGTTAATTAAAAATGTACTCGTACTGTTATATTAAAAAAAATATTCTTATGTCCCACAAGGGTAAATAAAATTTAAAAAATTAAATATCATTTGTCGGCCACACCATAAAATCATCATCATTATCATCCGTCATTGACCGTGTCCTCTTGATACAGGCTTCTCCTAATATTCGCTAGTCTTATTTGTCTTATGCGTATCTAGCTGCTTCCGTCTAGCCACCTCATGTTGTCGATGCGTTGAGCTGGTGAAAGACTAACACTTATTATTCCCGTTCAACACTGTATCATAATTTCATTCGTTTTATGCTATCTAATTTAAAAAAATATATCGTTATGTTGGACACGTCAACGTAGTTCCTTACCACTCACATACAATGGAATGGGTTTAACCATCCGTCTCTTTGGAGGCTGGAAATCATAATATCAATTTACACTTTAGATATTGTAATACAACATATTTAAATGGCACCGAAACCAGTATCTTAATTTTGCAGTCACGAATTTTATGGGTTCATTTGACATCTTTTGCCCATTTAAAATATTATTTTCCTATTGCAGTTTGTTGTAATTATTTCCTCTTATGATATGACCGAGGTATTTCGGTTTTATTTTTCTTACTGTGAGCTTGATTTCCAAACTTTTATTAATTTTTAGTATTACCTGTATGCTGTGTAATTTTTTAATCTATATGATTTATAATGACATTAATTTAATATAAATTATATTAATCAATTAATTAGAAAGATATATAGAAAAACTCTATTTATCATAAATATATTTAGTACCTAGCTACCGGGATTCGATAAAAAGATTTTTTTCTGTATATTTTTCTAATTGATTAATTTAATTTGTATTAAAAAATACCAAAGAATTATGTCCTGAAATTGCAATGTCATAACATAAATATGTTTTCATTAAAGATATATATTTGTCTTTATTTTTTATATAACGTTGTTTTTAATAAAATTGACTATTTCATCAAACCATTGATACCTTTACACATGTCTTCTTCTTTATAAATAGCACGTGGATATCAAACATACATTATTAAAAAACAGCTACCAAAGTACATATACACATTACGAGAGAAAGAGATTTCGAATTCAGTCAAGGGTCAGATCTGATTAGACCGCTGACTCCTTCTCTCCAGGGATGGATTTCTCCACCCGTTAATTTATTAATAAACTATATGTTCCTAGATTTATAATACTTGAAACGTACCTTAATCTTTCAAAGATTCGTATACATAATATTATCAGTTGGAATTGACACCACCTTTAATACTGGCGAATTCCTTACTTCATAATTTTATTTTCTTCATTGATAAATTTAAATATAATGGGTAATTATGAAAAATATTTATTTTTAGTTTTTTATTACAACTAAAGAGAAACTCATTAACATAATAGAAGAAATACTGATTATTACAATTAGAAGTGGTATTAATTATAACTAATTACAAAAGTGTGTGCCAGTGTATCTGTAATAATAATTTCAGTAATACTAATTATAACTAATTACAGAAGTGTGTGTCAGTGTATCTGTAATAATAATTTCAGAAATACCAATTACAACTTATTACAAAAGTGTGTGCCAGTGTATCTGTAATAATAATTTCAGTAACACACTGAAAAGCATGTATTATGAAAACTGTATTTTATCTTCTTCCTCTTCATCACTATCTCCTTTATCCTAATTGGGTCGGAAATCTGATGCTTGGATAACACTTTTTTACTACTCTCCGTCCTGCGTTGTGTCGATTACTTAGAGCTACTGATAGTTCCATATTTCTTCACTGAGTCTCTCCGATTGCCTTTTCCATATTCTGCTAGGTCGTTTTACAGATGTTCTCTCTAGCACTGATGAGAAAATTTATTTAGGTAGTCTTTCACTTTCCATGCAGAGGATATGTCGAGCTGAGATTTTTATATTTGGGGCAGCAGCGGGATTATCCCAAGATCCTCTCGGATGATATCCTGATTAGATCTCTTATCACCACTTCCGCTTTCTTAGGCCATAGTTTAAGGTAGAGGCATAAACTGACTTGAAAAACGTTAGTTTTGTCTGTTGAGATTTGCTTTCCTTATTTTTGAGCTGTACAGTGACCGTAGAATGCTGCTAACCGAGCCTATTATTTTATCAATTTCCTTGTCCTATCGTTTATGCATTGCTGTTCTTCATTTCGGCCGAATGCCATAATTTCGGTTTCAGTTTTACTAATCCTCATGCCTACCTTTGTGGTTTCTTTGCTAAAACGATTAAGTCACTTCTTTGTCAATGGTTTAGCTCCGCCTGCTTATTTCATCCATGAAGGCAGATTGAGGATAACGGATACCCTTGTGTATAAGGTATGGGGTGGGAGAAAAGGATATGGATTGCACGGGAACAGCTTTAATATCTCACTACTACTCTATCCCACTCTGATATGCTGTTGCTCTGTCTTTTTAACCTCCTATTTAAATATCTGTACATAGGTTAGTCTATATATTACATTGTCCCGAAGAAAGTTAGGTCCAACTGAAACTAGTTGACTTTAGTATAATAAAGTGGTTTAAATCTGAACATTATATTATTTAATTATAATATCAATCCACAACGTGATTATTTCTTTGAAAATTTAATTAGAATTATTACTACAAATCAGAACATTTCATTGACTCACCAAAAAGATTTTTATTTATAATTAATTTAAAATTAAAATTTCAATAAATTATTTTATTCAAACAATTAACTGTTCAATAAATCATTCACCACTATAGCTTTACAAAAAAATGCAATAATCTTGTAATTTTTAATTAATAATGTGCAAAGTATTTAGACACAAATTGTATTAACACTTTGGTTGAAAATGCGAGTTTTGACAGCAGATTTGTTGGTATGGTTAATTAAACAACACATATATGTTATGATAATATTATACTTTAAGTGTTTTTTGCGGAATCTTATATACATTTGTGATAATATACCCTTTCCCAACATAGGACCAGATATCTGTATTAATTTTCGCCAAATAATTCGTTTGATAAATAAGTGTATACGTGGGTGGAATATAGTTGTGGTGTAAGATCACTAATTGGTATGTAAAGATTACTTAATGATCGTTTTAATGATTACATCTGAATAGTTTATCTTGTCTGACACTAGTGAAAACTATTATTATCTAACATATTAGAATAATCATGACTTTTGGCACAAATAAAAATAAACTATATTCTTATCTTAAAAATATTATCCGTTAAGGTGTCGGAGAGAAACAGATATAAAAAAAAATCAGTTGTAGTGTTGAAAAGTATAAAAAAAATGCAATTTTATCCACGTTAGACGCTGTTAACTCAGCGATGTTTAAAACAGTTAGAAAGCAATTTTATCCTATCCTGTTTCAGTGACATTTTTTATTTTTTTAAAGTGAAAGGCGTAATAGCTTCCGGCTATCCCGGGTGTTTACAAGGGCGTAAATTAGGGGTGGTAGCGTCAAGGGTTGGATCCCCAATGGAGATCGATGTGGAATTAAAAAAAGCATTTTGGAGGCTTTAAAAAATAAAAACTGTCTTTAATTTCCAAGTACATTATTTACAACAAGAGGAGTAATTAAACAACATGGAAAATGTATTATTTTATTTTTATTCTTATATTATAATACGAGTTGACATACAATATAACTTAAATAAATATAAACAACATATCTTCAGTTTTAATATTAATAAGTGTGTATCAAAGAGAAATAGAAATAAAATGAATATGTTCTAGTAATATGTTAGATTTTGAAACAAATAGGATAATTTTTAATAAAAAAATATTATATATTTTTTAATAAAAATTTAAATCTCGAAGATGGATTCGATATAAGTGAAGGCTTCAGTTTAAAAATGATTATTGATTTTGTATTATTTGCAATTCAGGATTGATAATTGTTTAAATTGATTATTTTTTGTACAGAAGTTTTATAGAAAGCCTATAATGAAAAAAAAAGTGTTTTGCTATTACCATTAAAATCATTAGCTATTGAAGGGACAAAGACATCCCCCGTATTCGCGTAATATATAATTTTTGTATTATTAAGCGTAAGTATCCACATGTTATTTAAAAAATATATATTTTAAGAGTAAAAGATTGTATATTTTATTTGGTGAGAAGATTTTTTTTACATTGTAATTAAATTATAATATTATTGCTAGAAAAAAGAAAATCTCGGAGTACAAAGGTCACTGCATGCGTGTTTTATATTTTATTTTTATTATTATGTTTTATATATTCATCATTCTAGTGGAAAAATAAATTATGAACATTTTTAATTGACATAACAGATTTAAGAAAGAATTGATAAACGTACATCTTTATCTTTAATATAAATCTTTTAATATAATTAAAATAATGAGCTATATTAGTCATAATAAACTGCTCAGATTATGCCAAATAAGGTACCAAAAGAGAGTTAGGGACATTGTGAACAGGGTTGCCTGATTGAAATTAAAATCGGGAGAACACTTTGTGAAAATAGGTAAATCAAACATCTGCTCTTGAATCTTGGATTTACGAAGTAGCTTCGAGGAAGAGTGCTACAAAGATAAAAAAACGACATTAAAAAATTAACGGGAGTCACAAAGAGGATAGAGGAGGCAATCTGCAATAGCCAGATGCAGTCTGACGATGATGATGATAAATGACATGCATAACTGCTCAGATATGTTAATAACTTGCCGCAGTATCAAAATATTTTTTTTTCTTATCATAATAATAATAATACGTGTTGAACACTGTCAATGTTTGCATGGAATAACGTAAATTTAGTCTAGCGGTAAGACACTCGCTTAGTGATTAAGTAATCGGAGGTTCGAAGCTCATCCTACGAAATCACCAAGTTGAAACTACCATACTACATTATTTTGTTAATCTGAAAATAGATATTGACGTGACACATAATCCATATTAAAAAATATATTTTTGTATCTGAATTTTATTGTAAAAAACATTTAGATTTTAATCTTCGAAAAAGTTGCTATTAATAATATACTCTTCACTAATTTACTTCAAATTTTATTGTTTCATTCAAAATTCTAATTTTTTAGACAAAAATTAATTTCCTTGGTGAAATTAAATAGATTTCAGTAAAAATCTATTTTAATACTTAGGTATTAGGATTATTTTCTTTTAAACTTAATTCGTAATTTGTTTAATCAACTAAGTTCATCGTATATTTTTAGATTTATTAAAGTAAATGAATACTTAATAAACACTTATACATGTTATTAAAAGGCGTTAGATTAAATGGTAATTTATGAAAGCTAAATAAGTACAAACCCACATAATTTTCAATAGCGTACTCGGAATTATAATTCCAATTAATATTGCATATTAACAATATTTTAATATGTCCATGAACTGGATTTTTACCTCCAAAGGCATTGTTATTAAACAAATAATATATATCTCATAGAGACGAAGCTACTTCCATACTTCCCATATAATATAATATAAATTGCTTCGTCTCTATGGGATTATATAATTTGCTTATGTTTGGATTACTTCTTGAAATTCAGAAAAAAACTTATAATTTTAGAAAACTCAGAAAATCAAAATATAATAATAGATTATCAAAATATGCGATAAATGATACTGTACTCTGAAACAATTAAATATTCTTAAACAATTTAATTTAAGCAATACCCACTATTTAAATATAGATGAACACATTTATGGAGAATTAAACATATTTTTAATAATAATAGTGTGTTCGGGTTGTTTGTGAAAGTCTCGTTTCGCCATAAAAATATAACACTAGTACAACATAAAAGTTCCATAACATTTATGTTAAAACAACATAATATTTATGTTAAAAAAAAGATGAAAAAATTCTCAGATATTATTATATCTGAGAATTTTTTTTTACGATTGTTATCATATATGTAGCTACTTTGCAGTCGATGCCATTCTCTGGTCAGAAAACCAGCCTTCTATTAGAACGCAGCTTACACTAGAGTTGGTGCCGAGCTCTAGCCGCAGTTTTACGCAAGCAACTCTGTCTCAAAAGCGGGACGAATCCATGCACATGGACTTCGGAAAATGTTGTAGATACGCTACAATAACGCGCCAACCCGAACAGTATTGTGGATGTGTTGTTATATTGAATTTGAAGGCGGTTGTACGTCACTTGCTTGTATTTCAACCAATGCTCGCAGGTATACATGCGAATAAAGATCGATTTAAAATTAATGCTCTTTACTACCTTACTGCATCGATATAAACGCGGTAAATGCCAAAAATTTGTTATAATATAAAGATTGCAAAATCCAAATTTAGATCAATATCTGCAATCGGTTAATCACAATATCCTATACTATCTTTTATACTATATTGTTTTGATGTGATTTTTCTCAATCTGTAGAATATACACATTGTATTACTACGTGTCTATATTTCTTCTTATTTAAACTTTTGTTCCAACTTTCCCATTTGGATATAAAAATAAAGAAAATATTTTATTTGTTCTGGAAATAGTATTCTATTTGTAAAAAGGATATCACCGGGTATATAAACTGATTGAAAGAACCAGGTGTGGATATAAATAGTTCGATATAAAATGATTCTGTTCAGAAAGAGAATTTAATGAAACCAGTTGCCAGACTTCTTGTCCCAAGACATTTCGTCCAATATAAAGTTTAATATAAAGTTAATTTTTTTCAGTTTAGCGGTTTCAGATTTTTCTAATAAATATTATAATAAAATCAATTCTTATGTCTATTGTATTTGAAAAAAATGGCCAATATTATAAAGAAATATATAAAATAAAGTTTTTGTTTTTTCCTTAGAAATGTACGATACAAGATTCAAAGCAAATATTGTTATTATGAAATTTATTTGAAAAGTTAATTCGATGTTCAGTTTTAATAAAATATTTAAGTGCGCAAAAAGCTTTCAAATTGTAAAAAACGACACCATTTTGAACAGCAACATTGTCGCGGTCATTAAGTTGAGCTCCCTATTTCCGGTTTCGCTCGTGAGTAAGAAAGTTCCAACGGAAGCGGAAGTGACGTCTAAAGGATAATGAAAGCTCATGATGCAATCAGCACCCAAGATGTTGTGACAAATTCTCTTAAAAACTGGAAAAGTGTTTTCTGGTGGTTTACCTTTATATAAAATTATCACTCATAAAATAATATCTTACATTTACAGATGGTAGTCTAGACTACGTGTTTCAGAAAACAATGTGTTTTTAATATAAAAATGTTTTTAATGTTTAAATAATTATTAGTCTTAACATTTTGTAAGAATGTAATCCTATAATATTTAAGTTATCGTATAGCTAGAACCTACCTTTATTAATTAAGAATTAGTACCTACTACAGTGGAAATATTGTAAATAATCATGCATTTTATTTTTTTAAGTATACTTGAGCGATAATTTAAATAAAAATCTTAAACAAAAAAAAAGAGCCTATACTGGTTCATTGCTGTAATAAAATAACGCGATATAATTTTTAAAACAATAACTAGGCATATTTTGTATCGTAAAGGCTTAGTTGACGAGAAGAAGTAATGTGTTTGTGATCTCAATTTTCATAACAAATTAATCATAGTTTTTACGAATCTCCCGAACTTGTAATATTATATTCGTGGAAAATATCTATATTGTTACAATAATTTCAAATAATTAAGTGCAAATTCAGAAATCGTATAAATAATATTAAAAATATTTTTAAACACATCAACAAATGTAAATAAGTAATAAATAATCATAAAATGAAAATAAAATAAAAATTGGATTTGATCTACACGTACGTACTTGTATATTATAGATTTTATGTATTTTTAAGAATATGTACATTAGTTTAAAACTTTAAAGTAAAGAAATAAAATTAAAATGTTATTTAATATCCGGAGTATTAAGTGAAAAGTTAAATTTTTAACTAATCTTATGTGTGTTATTGTTAGATATTTTTAATGAATAAAACGATTCTGTTTTTTTTTTTACCATGAGAGTTGATGCCATTATATGTTTTAAAACCAAGTTGTTTTAAGAATGTTCAATAGAAAAATGTTGTGAAATAATTTAGTTACCATAATTAATGCACAACGAAAGCTAGTTTACAGTGCACTCAATCAATCATTAAACATCAATATAATAATAAAGCACACATCAATAGAAAATAATAGTACATTTTTATCAAACACTGATATTTCTTTAAATTCTTTAGAATCTTAAATAATGAAGCTCAAGTTTTAAAATCTCTTATGAATCTCATTACCTATTAGAGTTAAAATCTTTAGATCATTATAATTAAATGGTGTTTAAATTATTATTTAATAGTTATTCTTTAAAATACACATTATTTTAAAATCGTCATGAATTACATAAAGTAGTATACAACAATTCGAAGTGACGCTCAAGAAGATTTCTCTCTGCTCTGTCGTCGACCTAGAGGATATGCAGGTCCTACGAAATAGTTTATAAGAGTTGTTATTTTATATTGTGGTAAAATATTACAATGTAATTTTCAATCATGTGTTGCTCATTTTTTAAGAAGTTTAGTTTAAAATTTTTGAATTTTGGAGATAGTCTAATCTGATTAGTACGTAAATATAACAATAAATATGTGATGCTGGTGATCCATGTTATGCATGTCCTGAAAATAAAATTTCAAAGAATTTTAAATTGATTAATACAAATTAAAATGAATCAACTAGAAAGATACATAGAAATTTTTTTTACTAAATAGAGATACTAAAATATTTTTTCGATAAATTGATTTTTTCTGTATATCTTTCTAGTTGATTCATTAATTTTTTTATTAAAATACCACAGAACTATGTTCTGAAAAAACTGAAACTTCATAATATTCTTCATAATATTATGATATCTTTAAAAAAAGATTTACCAAGACGTGAATAATTCATCACATTTTTTTTACAAAAAACAAATATTTTCACTAATATTGTACTAGAATAATTATTTAAAAAAAATCATTTTTGTGGATATTATGATGAGAACAAATAATATTGAATTTAATTAAAACCATTTAAAAAAAACAGAGATATATCTTTAAATACATTCCAGTAAAAAGGTATATAAATCAAGATATACATTCCACTTTTCTTGGAGTATATTATTATTTGTCTCTTTTATGTCCTGTAATGTCCAAAACGATATCCCCGATGGACGAAAATCCTTTACAAATTTGATAGAATCATATAATTTCTTTCAGCCGCTTCCGCCCTTCATTGTGATGAGAAGTTAATAAGAAGAATGTTACGGTCCAGCAATAACGGGCTTTATTGACTCGACTTATTGTATATCATTGTGAGAATTTTCTAATAAATGGTATAAAAGAGGCGAAAATCAGTATTCTTCAATATCTATATCAATGTTTCCACATATTTTACTGTCGTAAAATGGAAATCAATTTTTTACTTAAATGTATGTAGGCTCTTACATGGTTGTTTGAATAAGAATCAACCGCTTGATAATTCCACTAGAATAAAATGCACGTCATACATATTAGCATTATTATTTTTTAGTGTTAATTCTAGAAGCGAACTGAACCCTTTGACAGCATGAATCGAAAATTCAAAACCCATTACCATGACGAGCAAAAAATGTGAATAAATTATAATCATTTATACAGTCATTTTGAAATTTCATTTAATTATATTATTTTATAATAAAAACATAAAAATCAGCAATCTTTATATGTATATTTTGTTAAAAAAATTGTACTTATAATATTATGTAATATCCATGAAAAGTATAATATTATATGCAATAATAAAAGTCTTACCTACAAAGTCCTTCAAATGTCATCGATATCGATTGACCCAAGAGGATGTGAAATATGAATAAGATTTGGACCTTAGGGTTTCGATATGACCGGTAGGGGGTTAACACCCGCAAGAGGGGGTCCGGCCGGAAATTAAATTATGATTTATTGTTTGATAGATGCGACGGGGTATGGTCCCAAGGGCCCTTTCATATGATTTGATGTTCTCAATTGACTTTGTGACATAGGTGGAAATGGCTCACTTTGGAGTCGATGTTTATGACGAGAATATTGGGGGAGACTGGGAAAGATTGGTGATATTCATCTTTCATTAAATACTGATAAATGTGAATTTGAAAAAATATATATTTATGAGAAAACACATGTCAACATTTATGAGCGGAAATGATAGATTGTAAGTAAGCAAGTATTTTGTACTTTATTTATGTATTTAAAGTATTATTGATTTTAATATTAAAATTGTGAACTCTACAGATGATAAATCTCCATATATTGGTATCCTAACAAACGTATTTAGTTTTTTATACATAGTAACGTACGCAGCATATGTAAACGCGTCCACCGGCTTCATCCAGTGTAAAACATGAGATCCGTGAGTGCTATATACAAATTTGGCTATTAAATCTTTTACCTGCCTTCAACAGTCATCCTTAAGGGAAAATAAATAAACATAAGAAAGAAGTTTATAACTTTATACTTGATAAAAATGATTACATATTGAATTAAAGTAGAAATGAATGTTAATGTCATTATGGATTTTACAACTAATAGTTTTGTTAAAACTACATCTAGAATACAGAATAGCTCCTTACAAAGATATAAGAATAAATAATAATTGTGCTCAGCGAAGTGAGTCAAATTTTAACCCATGTTTAGCAATATCACCGGTAGGTGTAAAAAATAACTAGCGCTCGAGGAGCAACCATAATTTAATAAAAGTTTATTGTGTAATTTATCAACAGGTTGAATTCCACATGACAAATATGCCATATGCTGAGTAGATTATTACAAAAATTTGGGTTACTTGTGTCAGTTGACGTTGTCCACAGTAAGATGTCGAAATAATTTTTTTCCTTCCATACGGAAATAATGTAGAGCAGATGTGATCCAAATCGTGATCTTCCATCCTGTCCTTGTGCATGAGCAATCTTCCAAGACTTTCATTCTAACCATTACATTGCTAGATGAAGTGGTGATATTTGGGATAAAATGGCGTCTTTCCTTGTGTGTTAGAAAAGGATTTAATACAACAACAAATAAAATAACATACACACTTTATGTAACACGGATGCCTAATACATCTATGTTACACTTTTTCAAATGAATACATCTGTCGTTCCATTATTTGAAAGCCATCTACATTGTTTTTACGGAATCTCAAATACCTTTGAGTAAACTGACTGCAGACGCCAGAATTATCAATTCATTTTTATTAAATTTTGGACACATTGATACAACTCATATTATTAGGGAGAACACATACTTTTTGTGAAGTTGTAATTATTCAGAACATATGTTTAAATACTATTTTAATGTATTAATTATAAATATATACACATAAAATTAATTTTTTCGAAAAATATTGTTTTTGCGCTACCGGGATTCGAACCTGTATCTATATTTCCAATCCGGGGAAATACACTACAAATTGTGTTATAGCGTCAGTATTTTATGTATTATTTTGAAAAAGTGTAACATATGAGTTCGAAAATTTGTCACGAAAAATACTGGCGCTATAACATATTAATTGTTTATAACCACTGTTACACACCAGCAGGTAGAAACAATCGCCAACCGACGAGAAGATCATATGCTTCAATGGATATTTGTATTTTGGCTTTGTAATGCGTGAGAATACGTACATTATTTGTAATATTTTTTAATTTTTAACTTTAATTTTTTACGGTACATCATGCCATTTCATTAAATAATATTTAAATTAAAATATTTATAAAAAATCCCCCACCAAACGGTTGAAAAACTGAAAACTTGAGGTGGGTCTAAAATGACCCACCACCGCCGGACGTGTTTTGTTTCGACCCACCGGGCAGTAAGTGTTAATGAAGGCTAAATGATATGATAGTGATAATAATAAAGATATTTATTTTTACAGACTCAACACCTATAAAACTACTGCGGTAAAAACGGATATTATTATTAAATTAAATGTTGTGATGATCAAACTTGAAAAATGACGCACAAATATTGAAAAGTTACATTATTATTGTACAAAGAGAAAATGCAGTATTTTAAATTATCTACTTCATTTTTCTCAAAACTGCAAACCTCTTCTGTAATAGGCAGTAAATAAAATCCCAGACACGTGTATTGAGTGCCCGACAGTTTGTTCAAACCCATCGGTAAACATAATATATCGATGCTCGGGAAACTATCATAACAGCTACTGGCAATCGGCGACTCCCCTGGAGAGTCGACCACCTCCAGGTACCTCAGTTACCGAAGCAAACGGAATATTGATAAAACAATAAATTTCCTTGTTGATTTCATTATATTCCATGTTAAAGTGATCGCAAACGTTTCCACAGTGTTATTTATTCATACATATAGATAATGTACCGTAAATTACAGAATTGTATTATGGACAAAATAAATACTGTATTTCCTTGTTTTCGTATTTTTTCTCAGGTGCTGTTTTTTTCAATCTTCTGGATATTTTAATTGATTGATAGTGATTTGTAGAAAGATGCGTGAAGATTATGTATTACGATTTCAAAATGTACTACGTTAATAAAATCTTAAGTTGTTTTTATTCAAGAGAACTGCATACACAATAGTTACCAGAGTCTTATATAGGCTTTTTTTCTGAATACATACTATTTACTCGTGTACGGCGAATGTGATATAGTCAGGCCTTTATATTATAGGATAAGACATGTATTTTTGCTCATAAAACACGTGGTAAGGCTTGCAGGTGTCATTTTTTTGATCTTGCCTTTTTAAATGTGACCCACAGAAATTGTCATACATGGCACATTATGTATTCGTTTGTTTGTAGGTACACATACATAGATTTTCGGATAATATTGTTATCCATCTTCGTAACAAGATTTATTTATTCTGGTCATGTTCTTAATATATGTACATATAATACATTATAAATATACTAAAAAGGCGAACAAGCTTCATATTATAAGAGCCACTGTCTCCTTAACTAGACCGAAGTCTGTACTAAAAGAAACAGGTTCATCCGTTGTCTCTCATATAAATATGAAAACCATTATTATTATTAATATTTATTTTTACTTTATTTTGTTTTATCTAAACCAAATATATTAGGAATGGAGTAAACAGGGTTTTAAAAGAATTCTAATAACATAATAAATAAGTAAAATACTCTCGCTATCTCATGATTGAAACACTATGCAAAACAGAGAAACGAATATGAAGATATTGTGTTATCCTACCTTCCGGTGTGGAATAAAATTAATACATAAATTGAAAAAAAATGCATCACCATCTACGAAAGAGAATTTATCATTATACAAGATTTATGCGTGATACATTATATATGGGTTAAGTATTTCATTTTGAATTACTAATTATTAGGAAAGTGTTAACATAAAATAGGGTTTAAGGTTTTGTGTAAAACAAAAGAAGATAATTGATTTTAATAACCTTTTCTGATGGCATCTTCAGTAAAATATGTTTGATCAGGTTAGATCAGATAATAGTCTTCTATTTTTGTACTAATTCATATTAAGAAAAATGTCAATTAGATACATGACTACGGAATGGACAAAGATCCTACAATTATACGCTGAAAAGTATTTTTGTAATTACGGTAATGAAATTGCAAATAAACCCACGAGGGATCTTAAATGGAAAATAACCTATCAAAAAATTCAATAAGTTGTACCACTCCATAATGCACCCAGTCATCAGCCGTGAGAGCATCTAGAATTGATTGCTTCCTTCTTTGTAATTGATAAGCAGCATCCAATACGAGATGATACGGGTTGATAGATCTTAGAAGAATTGGTGGCTTTAACCTTTCCGTAACGGTGCCATAAAAATTTCATCTGTGCAAATATGGGTACTTAATACTATTTTTTTGTATGTATGGTTTTGATTAGTTTTGTGGGTACTATTATTTATAACCACAGCATTGTTTCAATTAACTATGTTGCTTGTATTTATTTATTTCCAGTATTGATATTATTCCAAACCATAACGGAAAAGTTAAGCCTTAGACTAACATAATTTTGTAATTCGTTAAATAATTTTTTCACTGAAAATCACCAACTGATACACCTGAAATAATAAAATAGAAGTTATTTCATAGTAAATTTCCGATGAAATAAATATCGTATTAAAAATAATTGATATTATCTATAAAACACACGTAAATTTTAAACAAACATCGAAATTATTTATAATTTAAAGATTCATATATTTATTACCCAATTATTATAGTCTTGGCTAAAGGTGAGTGAACTGGATAATTGAGTATATGCTAGTAGTTAATAAATATGTATGTTTTTTTTTTACGGTTGTACCGTAATTTTTTGAGGCAACTTCTTGACAATGGCATGTGTTACCATTCCGAATCTTCGGCTTAGGTTTCCTAAAAAAAAAACAATTACGAAAGATATGCCAGTTACATATTATGTTCCATGTGGAATTATAATAAGATGGAGTGTCTCCAGATTTCTCCTCACACTGCCGCTCTATCTTAATCTGAATTTTACAAGAATCGCTGTTCTTTTGAGATTGTTTGATGAAAATGCTATCATATACTCGTTAGCTGCAGTTAACCATTTTTTTTCAAAACACGTTAGATTTAACTATCGAGGTGCATTTCTTTAGGAGTAAGGATGAATAGATTCGCCTCCTGCTGAATGCCTCATCAATGAGTGGGAGTTAGGAAGAATCGTCTTAAAGACGGATGGTACATAAATAAATATAGCTTTTAACATTAATTCAAGATTTTAAAATGATTTTCAAATAAATTGAAGATATCTGAGTTGACTTTCCGGTCAATGGTTTATTACTAAATTGAATTTTTTATTATTTGAAAATGAATTTTTCATGAAATGTTAAAAAGATGAGATGTTAAAAAGGAGAAAAATTGTAACGTAGAAAGATTTTTAATCTCTGAATAATATCGAGTGATTTTTTTTCATTTTGATTGGGTATATCAAAATGTTGATTCCGTATTCTTTATTATTAATATATAGGTACAAGGTCAGCTAAACGTTTTATAATCTGCGTTTGGCTTGTTCATTTATTAGTGTTGCACTATGGTGCTCAGTTACTTTGTTCAGTTCTGTTAGAGTCTCATCCGTTTATGATAGTTGGATAGTGGATGTTCAGCAATTTACTTAAGTATTGCACGATAGATAGGCCACTTGAGCGGTTAAGCTGTGTATACTTGCGTTAACTTTTCTTCGCTCCTGAATATTTGAAGTCCTTCTGCATGTTATTAATCTAATCCTGGTGAGAACTTCGTATTAGTTAAGTTTCATTTAAAAGTTCACCTTTTTGCTGGATTATTAACTTTTATGCTTGTAGAAAATTGGTCGAAAATACCAAGTCAACAAAGCGAATTGCCAATATGTGAAATAATAATAAGTCCAGTGGTTACTTATGGTTGCGAAACATGGTACCTAATCTAAATCGATAAAAAAATAGCAGTTTTTGAAAGCAAAATACTAAGAAAATTGTATTGTAATGAAGTAATATCACCCTTTTTAAGTTTTCATACGGATGAATTCTATTTTTAAGTACGCCAAGACAGCAGTAAATAACTTTCTTCTCAATAAATTAAAAAAGTAAATATTCTCTTTCCCATGTATTTATTTAATTCTTAACATAGTGCATATATAAGCACTTCTATATACGCTCTAATATTAACAAATATTTTATTTTACTGAAACTTATATTTTACATATCTGGCCAGTCTTACTTTAAATCTTTTCAATTTCTCCTTTTTATGTTTTATAGAATTTCATTAAAAATCTTCATCGCGCTATACATCATCGATTTCTGAGATTTGTCCTTCTTCCTGAATGCCAGTCTTGGTCTGTCCATTCCTCTTGTACGATGCTCGTGCTCATGTCGATTTACATCAATGTTTCGTATAAATTCTGCCAATATTTTTGTCACATATATGCCGTTGCGACATGCGAATGAATCATCACCAATCCTAAAAATAGATTCTACGATTCGATGCCCATATTTGGTAATGCATAAGGCCATTGGCTGTGCCTTAGGGACAACACGCCTTCTACGTTCCGCAGAGCCCCGCGGACGCACCGGCCCGCCTTCTTTCACTGTCCATTCACTCCAATTTTGAATTTTAATACACAAGACGCTACGTGGTCCTTATGGATTATCGTTAGAGCTTCGGTGATCTGATAATGTAGTTTTAAAATGTGTCTTTACAAATAACAGTTTGCGGTTAAATCTCACATCACATGGCATTTCAACCAGTGAAAATCTTATAAAATCTGGATGTACTGGTACAAGATAGTTCCGCTTTCATATTGAATAATAAAGAACTTATTTCTATCCTTGGGCGAGTTGCATCCATCACCCCATATTATACGGAGTATAATCTCGATGCCACGGTCTTTATATAATATGTACAGGCCAGCACCCACAAAGTATATGGAATATAACTTTCGATGTCTAGGTCTTTCTTGATGATGAACGGCTCGATGAGGCGTTATTCAAACTGAAGCCGTTAGCTTGAGTAAAAAGTGCAATTATATACATGAAGTCCCGTCATTTTATGCTCTTATTAAATAGCCGACAAACAGGGGTAATTATTTCATTAATAAATAATAAACAAATAATAAAAATTAATTAATTAATTTTCCCGAAAGAGTATAAATGACACAATGAGAATCTAATTATTTTTTGATATTATTTAAAACAATATTCTTTATCTGTAAAATGTTTTTAACACATACTAGAAATACGACTGAAAAATTTTATATACTTTATTATTTTGACCAGCATATAAAATAATATCAAATTTAGTCCATAGATGGCGATAGTGTAGTTGTACTCGAAGTGTTACAACTTACAAAAAGTTGATAGATAAAAGTTGGAGATTGATTAATGGGTGAGAATGGTGAACGTTATATTTGTTTATAAATTGCTCACTTAAACCAGCCGAAGACAGGTCGTAATCCTTTTAATTACCCATACTTCAATATCTTTATGATATCTATTATTTGTTTAATAACAGGGCCTTTGTGGGTGAAAATTAAGTAATTGTGTGTTCTTGCATATATACATATAAAATCAATTTTATCGAAAAATATTGTTGTTGCGCTACCGGGATTCGAACCTGGATCTCTTCCCTAACCGGGAGAGGTGCTTAATCCAACTAAGCTACAGCGGCACTATTTTTAGCGACAATTTTTTGACCCTCTGTGTTACCTTTTTGAAATCAATACATTTAATCGTTCCATCATTTGACATATTTAAAATATCACAGACCTATGTTCTGAATAATTACAACTTCACAATAAGAATGTGTTCTAAAAAATATTTAAATATTGCTAGAAAATTTAATTAAGAAAAAATTAATTGTTAGATTCTGTAGGTCCCAAGCACTTTAATGGGCTGGCCATGTTTAAAGAATGTCAGATGATAGGACACAAAAGTTCATGACCAAAGAATACCCCAGCGGATGCGACATAGAGGCAGATCAAGGAAGAGGTGGGTTGAGTTGACTGGAGAGAACTGGAGCAAGATGCAATAATCAGGGAACAGGAGAAAAATGGCCAAGGATAGGAGTTGAGGAGGAGGCCAAATCCCGGAACGTAGCGCCGTGGAAGAATTTTTTTTTTTCTCAAATTTATTAAATCCCTCATATTCCACACATTTCATTATAATCTCGAGATTTCATAACTCACGGGTATTATTATGCTAATATTATAATTATAGGTTGATATTAATGAATATTGTTGATCACGAAATGTTCATGGTTTATGAAGAAAATCTTTACAAAGTAACCGCGAGACGAGTGGGCGCAATAACCCTTTGAATCATTATAAGCCTTTTGTCTCTCACTGCATTCAGCGCAGACAAATGAAAGTAATCTCCGCTGATGATAATTAAAACACTTCACCCTTAAATTAAATGACAGAGGTTTAGGGACGAGACGCAAACAGTTGTCTATTGAGGAGCTTTAAATAATTTAAAGGTACTTGTGCATTGTGCACTCTATGTTGATCTGTTGAAAAAATAAATATTTAGTAGACAGATAATAAGTATCCTGTAGAATATGGTTCTGTTAAACTTGAAGTATTAATTTCTTATGAAACTGTTAACACTCACAGACTCTACGTAATAGTAAAAAATAGTACAGATTAACATTAATACATATTTTCAATAATATTTTAATTTTGTTTGATGCTATTTTGGGCTTTTGACATAATTTATATAAAATATCTTCACAATCTTCGCCAAATTTGAGATTAATCTGCTGTATATTAAGAATATATAAAGATTATTTTGATAATATTAAACTAAAAAGTTAACATTTTAAAGAGCTTATATTTCATAGAATGATTAAAAGTCGCTAATACAAGGTGTCCCAAAAGTCTTTACCATAATAACAATTCTGTAATAAAATAATACACGAGTTTAATAAAAAAATGTTTATTTTGCATTTAAGTACAGTCCCTGAGAATTTTCTTATAAATTATGTTTTCTAAATGTGATCCATTATTTCGCTGGCACTTTTCTAAACGAGAAGCAAAATTGATGAGACCTGCTCGTCACGTATTCTCCGTGATCGCTGCGATTTCTTTTAATTAGTCTAGAGAGGAAGGAATGTTACTGTATACCTTTGATTTAAGGTATCCTTATATTAAAAAGTTCATCGGTGTCAAGTCAGGGTAACGTGGATGCCAGTCTATGTCACCTCATCGGGATGTCAATTTTTCAGGGAGAATTTCTCGAACAATTGTTAAGAATACGCTCCATATGGAAAGAATTTCCAAGGACGCAGCTAGCGATCGGCATACCCTCCGTCTCTCTCCCGCTCGTTGGGTTGGTACAACGAATGAACCAAAGTGAAAGACGGATAAGGAACAGAGTAAGACAAGGGCGCGTAATTTCACCATTGCAAAAAGCAGAATGCGAGGTATTCAATAGGCTATATATTTGGGCGTGCTGATCATGAACACCAAAGACTCATCATTCACGTTGGTTCCTCATGACTGAGGATTATAATCTACATAAACTACCGTCCTCTTGACCATGCTATTCTACTTTTCTTGGCATCCTGCAGATCTTAGGCTGCCACCAGAGAAGTACCTGTTGTTTTTTCCATTTGATCGATCCAACGGATGGGAGATTTTCGTCTTCTTGGTCCTTCGACGTGGCCCACCACAACAAGTTTCTCAAAGTTATCTTCCTTTCTCGCAAGATGTCAAAAACATTGAAGAATTCGTCTCAGGCAAATGTTTGAGAGTCTGTCCTCGGTGTTCAGTTCTTGCAGAATGGATACATTCATGCGATTTGCCATCCATGGTATGCGCAATATGTGTCTCCTACATCACAACGAAAAGGCATCAATCTATCTTCTCTTCCATGCCTTCGGGATCCATGATTCCACACTATCAAAAATTTAAAAACCAAATAATTTAGATTAATTTAAGATTAATTTAAGAATAATTTAAACTAGAATATCGAAAGACAAAGACATCGAACAAGTAAACAAAATAATATTTTACACTCTTATTCTTACACATTTCACGTACGCAATAGAGGCATGGAATTTGATGTTCGCAATAGTAATTATTTAAAAAAAAACAATATTATTAAAAATAATAATTAATTATATTTTTAACATCATTTTAAAAACTAGACCCATAAAGCATTAATTTGGATGGTTATCTACAAAATTATATTTTCACTTAATATAAGCGTACTAACATTCATTTTTAAAACTGTTTTACAAATAGGTATACAGTATTTTCAATGAAGATACTGTAATAAGAAAATAATTAAATATTAAATTTTAAATGTATTAATTAGAAAGATATACATTAAATCAATTTTATCGAAAAATATTATTGTTGCTACCGGTATTTGAACCAGGATCTCTTTTTCAATCTGGGTAAGGTGCATTACCAACTATGCTAGAGCGACAGAACTTTTGACAAATTTTCGAACCCATGTGTTACACTTTTCAAATTAATACATCTATCGTTCCATTATTTGAAAGCCATCTACTTTGTTTTTACGGAATCTTAAATACCTCTGAATAAACCGATAACAGGCGCCAGAATTAACAATGAATTTTTATTAAATTTTGGACACATTGATACATCTTATTTATTATTAAGGAGAACACATTTTTATTGTGATGTTGTAATTATTCAGAACATAGGTCTATGACATTTTAAATAATAATTAAATGTATTAATTAGAAACATATATATAAAATCAATTCTATGGAAAAATATTGTTGTTGCGCTAATAGTTACAACTTCACAATAAGAATGTGGTCTCCTTAATAATGTTTTAAATAAGCGGTGTCGGTAATTGTCGGTCAATTATTTATTTTTGCCAAAACACGTAGGTAATACAGATATTTTGCAAGGATGCCAGTAATATATTTATGTAACGATAATATCTTTATATTTTGCTCTATTAAGATAGATATAGTGATTAAATATGAGATTGAAAACAAAAATATTTTTATCCATTTTTCATTTATGACATTTCAAGGTTATTTAATTTGGTATCTACTCAAAATCGGTTATATTATATAATTGTTTAAAGAGGTCTAAAAATCTCTCCGGAAAAATAACTTTTGCAATAAATGTCAATACAAAAATGATCAAAAGAAAACAAAAAGCTATGTCTTGACACCTGTCAAAAAAATCAAGAGAACCACAAAAGTTTTAGATTACTTAAAAGATTATCCTTAATGAAGGCACTTAAACTGTAAAATTTGATAGATAAATATAAAAAATATTTGAGTAACCTAATAACCCAGCGTATTTTGAATATTTATAAGCCTCATTAATAAAATATTTATAACGAAACTTTTGTGCATTATCAAATTTTGTTTTGATTTCATTTATCTATATTAGTATTTTTTATTTTTTGCGTTATTTTTCTTCATTTTAAAGAGATAAAAATAGTGTACTAAAAATATTAAAAATTAAAGTAAAGTACATGACATCGCATAAACTGATTAAAGAGTGGTAAAAGGGGATGGCGGTGAGTGTATATGACGTAATTAGTTAGGTACATTCAAAAAATCTATTTTAAAAATAAAAAATTGAGAATTTTACATAGGTGGCGGTAAATAAGTTATACTCCAAAATTAAAAGAATTGATGTTTATTTGAAAAAAGTCATCTAAAAAGGACACTCAAACATAAAAGTATTCGATCAAAAGTACCGCAAAGAAGCATAAAGTGTTAAATCGTAATAAAATGCTAAATCCATGGGCGGCTTCGGGCGTGTTGGCGCAGCTGTCGAGTAATTACTTCATTTCATCTGAGGCCGGGACTAATTAAAATTAATGGAATACAGGAAAAACACGTCACTCTCATTAAATCAACCAGCCCCGGCCTAGGATGCGGGCGGAGCCTGGCGGGGGATGCAGCCACGTCAAATGAGAGGGAGCATTTAGAAGTTACAAATTGATTCAGAAATTCCGTGTTATTAATTTATTTCATGACTTCACTACAAAAACTTTAGTTTTTAATATTTGTTTTTTTTTTTTTAGTTTAGTATGAAGACAGTTTATTTTATGGTAATATATAATCTTGATGATTGATAATTTATAGTGTGACGTCACATCTTCCGAGTCGATAGTCAATACTCGACACTAGTACTAACAATATTAGTACTGGCCGGTATGTATGAAAGATATGACGTTACAAGGTGGATAATGATAATTCAAGCGTTTTTCAACAAGCCCAACTTTAAAGGACCCGAAAGTATTGTACATTTTGAAAAAATTCTAAAAGCATGGTAATTTATATTTATTTTTTAACATACTACATAAGCTCATTTCTGACGTGCTCTACTACTTCATTGTTTAACTGCAATCATAATTTGTATAGTGTTGTTTTAGTAATAGTCTCATTTTTGATCTACCTTGCAGGTGAGCCGATAAACACTTGTGATGTCCACGACAGAGTGTCAGCGCGTCCTCTGGTTTCACCCAAGGTAGAATATGAGATTGTGGGTACTATGAACAGGATTGGCTATTTTATCTCCCACCTGCTTTCAACAATTATTCTTAAGGGAATATAAATAAAAATTAGAAAGAGATTTTACAACGTTATAATTTAAACAAATTATACTATGGAAACAAATAAACAAAGAGAAAAACGTTGTCAAATTATTTACGAAAAACCACTCCATTAAATTGCATTTTAATGCACAAAATAACATTCATCAGCAGCATAAATTGAATTTTTTCATCAGTTCAAACACAGCTAAATAAATCAACTTTCACTCCTATTTGAAAATACCACTGGTAGGCGGAAAAAATATGATCAGCGGTTAGTTTTGGGGGTACTTGTGAGTTGACGAAAGGGTTTTTCCATCCATATGAAGATGATACGAGCGGACTCTCATCCGCCATGCCATGCCAGGACTCTCATCCGAGGCATTACAAAATCAGCTGAAGTGGTACATCATCCAGACAATAGCGCTTCTTGATGTGGAGGTCCATTTTCAGGAAGGGATTTTTATCCTGTAAGAAACAAATACAATACAATATACTTAGATAACACGACGCACGTAACACAGATGCCTAACATTAGATATAATTTTTACCCTTCCTATTAAATATTGAATCACACGTTTATCAATAATGCGTTCTACGATATTCCGACAGTTCTGGTCTTCTTTGTCAACGGAAATACTTAGACCCTTTCGCGCAGTAGTGTTGCCATTTCCATGATATGTCAACCATAGAGGGCACTATCGGCGGGTACGTACTATAACGTAGTGTACACTTTGATGTCTTATGAGAAGGCCGTGTTTTCTATCCCATCGATAACAAGAGAAAGTCTGCTATTCATTACATTGGATAGTCTTTTTTTTTTAAATTTTACTGATTTTGGTTATGCTTGGCTTTCTGATTTTTGATTTAACACAAATATGAATATGCACATATATCGTATTAATATTTTTAGAAACCTGTTATTTATATATTTTGTATTACATTCTTGTTATTTATATACTTTTTAAGACCTGGTTGAGAACGCGGGAGTTTAGGAAGGACAAAGCTAAGGAACGATAATGCCTTATATATCTGTCTTAGAGATTTAGAAGTGAAGTGAAGTAGCTCTTAATAGAAATCAATTAAGGAAAATCATTGAAGAAGCCAATACTCATCAAGGGTTGAAGATTGTTGGTGACGATGGTGGTTTTTCAGAGAAAAAATAGATGATTATTCAATTCATATAAAAGTATGCGTGAATAAAATATAATGAAGTTCAAGACATAGTCAAGAAATGTTTTGTAAATTGTGTTAAAACACTGTTTCATTCCACTACATTTTATTGTGTTTAAACATTAGAACGTTTTCGGGAACATCTTCCTATTATCAATAATCAAATTCAACTAAAATTAAAAACATTTTTAGACAATAAATTAAAATGAATAAGAGAGGGGATGTAATGGGCGGTACTTGAATGTTTATTATGTTTTTTTTGTTATTATTATTAATAAATATTTCTAAAATATCTAACTTTCATCCTTTGGCGCAACTATGCATAAGTTTAAAATCACAGTTGTACCGTATTTTTGTGCTGGTTTTAGAATATGAATTTTAACGTAGATCTTACGACAATAAGCTTCAGTAATCGGGCTATATGAAGAGGGTGACCAAACGTATTTAATGAATGAATATAGATGTGTATATGGAGACATGGATTTATTTTATTATTAATTGAGTTTACTTATTTATTATTTCAAGTAAATCTTTTTGATTCCCCTGTCCGTCTTCGCAGAAACCCGGCGGAATGTTTATTCAGACGAAACAGCACTTCAGAAGTTGACATTAAAAAGTTTTTTCGCAACGTGATTTTTTATTTTTTGTAGTTTCCTTTGACACGCATTTCCTTAACCGGATAAAAGTTTTCTCAAAGGAAATATATTCCAACGTTTTAAATTAAAACCACACTGAACAACATTTTTCTAATTTTTAAACGATCTTTCAAAGTGATTTCTCCTTTTCCATCGTAATTTTGTACAATTAGTTTTTTTTTTCAAAGCAAAGTTAAATTATTCAGTGAAGTTATATTTTCTACCAAACAAATATTAGATTTGTTTGTTATTTCTTCGAATATCAAATTAATTTTGATAAAAGCAAGTCAGCTGGAGTAGAAGAAATATAAGTAGATAATAAAATAAAATACATCTATCGTACTCTTATCACAATAATTAGCTTCGGAACATACACTTATGCAGTGGACGTATATTTTAATGAAAACACATGTGATCTTGCAATATCAGAATATAGTTTTTATTTTTTTATTATTGTTTTTTTATTGTATTTTACCAGTTATTAATAATAATGCTCGATCACTAAGATGATCCTGTGTTTACAAGTTATTCAAGTGTTTATTAATATTTCTAAGAAAATTTAATTCCCTTTTTATCATCTTCATGTCAGATTTTTAATCCATTGTATAACTAGTTTCTTAAATATTGTTCCATTTGTTGTATCTTTTAAATTAAATTATTCAATTAGGTTTGTATCCTGGTATTTTTTCGTTATATATTTTATTCTCTGTCTTTATAATTTATTAATTTTTTTTTTTGACATATAATGGAATGATTGATATATCAATTTGATAGTGCAACATACAAATTCAAAAATTTGTCGTCAACGTACTGTGTTAGTTGACGATAAATTGGTTATTGCATTTCCCCGGATAGGAAGAGATTCAGATTTGAATCCCGATAGCGACAACAACGATTTTTTCGATAAATTGGTTTTAAATATATACATATCTTTCTAATTAATACATTTAATTAGTATTATATATAATGCTGTTTAAAAAATAGTATATAAATAGGTACTGGCCTCTACAAATAATTATCATTACTCCGATCCGTCTTCCGCTATTCTTCTCTGTTCTCCTTGTTGACTCGGGTCTTCCAACACTCATCCGCCTAGTTCGTTGTACTTCAAGTGAAATCTTCACTGGTTAGTCTAAATCTATTCATTTAACCCTTTGTCGTGGTGGTACCAATATTATTAAACCTCATATAGGTTGTTTTTCAATGTTAAATAAATTCTGAATCCCTAATGCTCATTATATCAGTACCAAATACACGAAAGCAATATAAACATACATGCTCATAATTATATACTATTTTAATAAGGTAATACAAAAATTCGTAAGTTTATTTTATTTTTTATCTCTTTCTGTTAATGCCTGTGTAATATATTCCCACAATTGTAACTGTATATATATACTGTGATAAAACGGTGCATTGAGTTTGCAAAAGTTATCAAATCTACTGGGAATAAATATTATATTGTGATCATATTTGAAACACTGTATCAGTAAAATTGGCATAAATCCAAAACAGTGAAAATATGACGATACTTTAGCGGAACTACAAAACTCCTTCATATTATAAATGAAGTATATTAAACTGTTAATATGCAAAAAAATATGAATATATTGTAATACCTGATACCTAAACATAATATCAGTTTTATGTCGATTCACCCCTGCTTCATCTCCTCTCCTAACCCACCATCCTGACTATAATTTATGAGGACCTCGGCCCAGGAGTGCCTCTAATGATTGCCAGTAGTACATCTGTAGGCAGCCCCTAATGAGAAGGCTGTGTTAAGCAGCAATTAAACACACTCACTCTGAGGGTAGCAACCCCTCATAAAAACGCCCCGACACAACCCCGATTCTTATTTATATTCGTTATCTTTTGTCTGCGGTGCGGATCAACCAATTAATTGGTGTAATTAGGGGATGAAAATGTGGGATAAGATTACTATTGAACGACTTGGGAATCAAACGGAATCTTAAGAGAGTCTCGAGATTATCAGTGATTGTATCACTGTAATTTGTTTATCTGGTATCCTCAAGGGTGCGAAATTCTCAAGATTTATTTGAAAAAATGAGATTCACTAATCATTGAGTACTTTTGCGATGTTATTTTTTTAAGAATTAGGTAATCATCATGTGTTAAACGAAATAGCGCTTACGAGTGGTCGTGATATGTATTATTAATATTTGTTAATATTACCAACTACTGTAGAAAAAATATTTTTAACTCCTTAATTTAATCAGGGTACTGATTAAACTCAGAGTTTGTACTAGATTCGACAAGAATGTACAAAAATTAAAAATGCATTGAAATATATTTAGAATATATTATTATTATTATTTTTTTTTTTTTCGCTTTTGATACCAAATGAATACTAAAGCTAAAATTTTAAGATACGTTTTGTTTAGAGGAAAATTGTGACTAAATACGTTATTTAAAGAGTTTTATCGGTTAATATTAACAGTATTCAAAATAAAGTTAACAGTGTTTACAACTCAACTTACTTACTTACGCTTATAAAAGCTCGCCAATTATAGTGGTATCTAACAAGACCATCTTTCAGTATCTGGTCTACTTAGTAGTGCCAAGTCTTTCAACTCAACGTATACAAAAATAAAAGTAAAAATTTCTTAAAAACATAACTACGTACAAGTATCTATACTACACAACAATATATATGTTACGAACGTGGATAACAATATTATCCGGGAATCTATGTACGTACATTTACCTACAAACAAACGAATACATAAAAAGAACACCTGCAAACCATACTTTCGACTAATTACCACGTTTTTCGTATGTAAAAACACGTGTCTTTATTATATTGCCTATTTATCACGTTCGTCATATACGAGGTAATAGCATGTAGACAGATCTGCCAGTAAATATTTTGCAATAATAATAATAAATCCAACGTGAAACAACTTGATTTTTTATTGATGGAGTACATCCTGAAATCGTAATACATAACTTTAAGCATATCTCTAGAAATCGTTACCAGTCAGTTAAAATATCCAGAAGATTGAAAAAACCAGCATCTGAGAAAAAATACGAAAACAAGGAAAACATTATTTATTCTATCTATAATACAGTCCTGTAATTAACGGTACATTATCTCTATGTAACAACACACAAGTTGAATAAAATATATGGTTATAATTTCATATATGCAATACATTTTGAAAATTATTGCCCACTGTACTCGGACTCCAATTGAACTTTGTTTAACAACTCTTGAATGCTTTTCACGAATTTACGTTAATTCTAAAAAATCCAGCTTACTCCACTGGCACTCAACCCATTTTAGCCTTTAGTTAAATCCATTGCTGTGGCAATAAAATCCTTAAGTGGAGATTGTGGCTTTTGGTATTTGCAGAGGATACTGATTTTGCTGAAGGTTCCAAATCCATTATTTTTAACCGTTTAATTCCGTTAATTGTCCTTAACTCTACATTTGGACTACTTAAACGGTACACTTGCATAAGAAAAATGTATGCTCAGGTTTAATCTGTGAATTTTCTCTCCAAAAATAACAAACACAAATTTAATCCAAGATTCGAAAAGAGGTAAGCATTATTTAAACGAATAATATGTACGTGAAGGTTCTACTTTGCACTTGTTATCACGTGACGTGTTTTGCAAAGTTGGTGACCATGTAAACGATACTACTCAATTCAGGCAACAGCGCGGGTCAATTTGTTTGGAGCGAATATATAAACGTGTCGAACGTAAAGGAAAATGTGCATATGCAAGACGCTGCACGTGGTACGATGTGAGCTACAGATATTTCTTTACACTTTTGTTAGTGACTGGAGGTCCGTGCTCGGCGCTACCCGCGATCCAGATTTAGTAATAATTTAAAATAATAAGGTTTATAGGATGGGGGAGGAGTTCTTGCGCAGGATCTAAAAAGTAACAATACGTGGAATGAATGGACACACCTCGACGTGACGACAGTACCGTATGGCAACACAGCATGCCTCCGCAATAGCCCGCTCCGCGCGCTCTTTATTTATCTGCCGAGTCAATCAAGGAAATATAATTCTTTATATTATAATTCTCCACCTCGTTAGTAAAATGTAATCGCGCATTTAATTCTAAAATCTATATTTTTAGCGATTAATGTTGCCTTGATCTCACACGCCCACTAAGAGTAAGTATTTATATTAACGAATCTACCATGACTAATAATTTAGGTATTGTTTAAGCCAGTGAAACACGATTCACAGAAACATTACCTTCAAATTATGTATATAAATAGTATATACATTTTAGATTTAATAATTTATGATTCAATTATATTTAAATATTTATCTAATCTAAATTAATTATAACTTTGTTTTTAACCATTCTTATGAGTTCAATTTAAAACACCGTGATGTCAAATAAACTAACTAAAACCATATGTCAAATTGTTATAATGCTTTTAAAATCCATTTAAAAATAAATCTGGTAGGTAGGTACCTAATTTAAATTGTTACTATGATGAAAGATGGGGAAATTGACTTAATGATCCAAAATCATTGGAATTTTTTTTTAGGATGTTAATAAATTTAGTTGGTTATTTATAATATTTTGATTAATTTTACACGCTTTAATTATTTATAAAGACAAAAAAAATATGTAAAACAGACAATACCAATTTTTTATCAAAAAATTATGAAAAATCATTACGATACCAATTTTTTATCAAAAAATTATGAAAAACCATTACAATTTAAACATCTTAAATGGTTGTTGACTCTTATATTATTTATATTAAAATGAAAAACCTCAATATAAAGTTTTCAATAAATGTTCAAAATATTTATCTAATCAATTTAAAGATAATATCATATGTTTTTTTAAATCACTACACGTTTTGTAAAATTGTGTAATCTTAAGACATTGTAAGAGAGGCTGGGTCGATTTGATACTCACATTTAGTTCAGAGGTATAGCGTATTTAGGAGTATACCGAAACTATGGAGCGTTTCTATATTACACTTTCGGAGAGGGACTAACTTGTTCAGCTTGTGTGGTTAGGACGCTCGCCCCTGGCACTAGAAGTGGATCCTAGCGGCCAACCAAACTGATTTTCTTTTCATTGCAATAGCGATATGGTTTGCTAAGAAGATGGTTTACTAGGTTGTAAAATAATACTTCATTATTATGTAGAGTTGTACACTTGTATCTTATTCATTCCTATTTTATGTCAGGATTGACATATAGTGGCCTCAATATGAGATTCGGCTCATAAATCACCTCCAAAAGTTCTGGTCCTGGGTCGCCCTCTCTTCGGTTAGATTTATTTATTTATTAGACTTTATTGACATACATGTTATTGTTGTAACATAGGTGAATACATTATAATATAACATGATACACACAAATATATCGCAATTAAGCATATACTCGTAGTTTATTGTGTGGGATGTAGTAGACTCCACCTTTGATATATACAGCATTTTCCTGGTTGCTTTGCTAGACTGCCATCTATGTTAAAGTAGCCAGTTTTTTTCATGCTGTTGTGGTGTTATTAAATTCAAGAAAGATAAAAATTCGACAGGAATATTAATAAAAATGTTGTGACAGTGTTGTAGAACTAGCGAATTATTAATGTGGACACTGTATAATGATTATGTTAGATTGTTGAATAGCGGTACTTCTGATTGATATCTATCGAATTGAATCATATATTTGTGTGATCTTATTGGAAGTGAACGATTTCCAGTTAGTGCTGAGTGTGTTGTATAGTTTCGGAGCTAAGAACATGTAGAATCTTTGATAAAATGTCGTTGTTGCTCTCGGAACTGGCGTGTAGATATTTGTTGTTTGTTGTTTGTCTTGTGTTGTGTCCAAGATGTATTGCTTGGGGTGAGTTGTTATTTGCATGAAAATATTGGACAAGTCTCAACATATAAATTTGTCTTATATCTAGAGTATTGTACTCATTAAATATAAGCTCTGATGCAACGCATCTATCCCTTATTGACACTTTTTCAGATCTTTGGCCTTAGTTATTCTCAGGATAATCTTATTTTCAAGGCTTTATTTTATTTGTAGATATGGCTTGCTATTATTGGATTAGTTACAGGATCGAGGCATTTTTGCATTTTACTTTCTACGAGATACGTAACATCATTCACAAGCTATATATTTTACTACAAATTAAATGTATCATTTAGAAAGATATACAGATACTTCAATTTATCGAAAAAATATTTTTATTTTCTTCCATATTTCTCATATAATATAAATAGTTTCGTCTCTATGATATATCTATAATTTGTTTTAAAAACATTGCTTTTGGATGTAAAAAGAAGGTAAGAAATATATAAAATTGTCTTTTCAGGCGTATTCAGAATATGTTAAACATTCGTCATATATACAAATAAAGAATATAGCTTTCATATTTCTAATAAATAGGATTCTCATTAGTGACATCTAATCTGTTTCAGGGGAATTAATATCAAATTAAAAAAAAATAATAAACATTGATGGCGATAGCAAAGTTGTACTTGAATAAACATACATGTGTGTAGAATTAGTGAACGTTACTTAGTGTAAAGTGATCACTTAAGCCAGCCGAAGATAGGTTGTAAGCCCTGTAATACCCATGCTTCCATACTTCCCATATAATATAATATAAATATGTAGCTTCGTCTGTATGAGATATCTATAATCTATCTGAAATATTTTTGTTATTACCGGTGTTCGAACCTGGATCCTATCCGGTGAAATACGTTAACTACACTACACCAATATAATTAGTTCAAACTTATATGGTGCAGTTCTTTAAAATTAATACTGTTATTCTAAATTTAAATGCAATCACATTTCATTGAGAAAATCTCAAATACACATTATTATTGTGAAGTTGCAGGTTTTTCAGAACAATTTTATTTTATTTATTTATATTTTTTATTTATTTATTATCTTCGTTTTATTAACCATTAAATTGAGTTTAAATACATCTACCGGTTTCGAAATATATTAGTTATGACATCTTAAAGAAGAAAATTGTATTTTTAGAAACCGGTAGATGTATTTAAACTCAATTTAGTGGTTAATAGAAGAAAGATAATAAATAAAAATATGAATTTTAACCACAAAGATAATATTGCTAATTTTAAAAGTATAATTTATTTTTTAGTTTATGTCTCCATTGGACCCATTATTGGAAAGACATGAGTGTGAACCAATATAATTTAAGTTACTTGCTTGATGTTACTGTCTTTTTATTTTCTCGTAGGTTGGTTCTCAATAGAAATTGACTTATTTATTTTTTACTTAAAAATGTATCTTCAGAAACAAAATGTTACATATTCATCTAATTAAAAAAAAACTAACTCTGTCTACATTTGTCTACTAATGTACTGGTCAGTTTTATTTTAAAATTTTCCTATACGTTATTTCCTACACAGAAAGATTTTGGAATTAAATATTTAGTAATAGGTCAACGTACTTTCCCGGACAGGAAGGGTTCCTGATTCGTGTCTGGGTGGCAACAAAGTTTTTTTTCGATAAATTGATAGGAATATATTTCTAATTGATGCATTTAATTTGTATTAAACATATTGTTAATAAGATTGCAGATAATACTAACATTTAAAATTATCTTTTAATAATATATATTTATATATTTGTAAAGTATGCCTATTACATCAGATATTCCATTTATTTTCAAAATCTGGTAAAAAATTATACAGAGTTTTAACTGAAAACACTGTTTTATGTGATAAAATGCATGTAAAAAAAAGGAATTGGGAATTTAAAAAATACCAGTTCATTTTTCGCATTCATGTATTACTTTTGGTACTACGGCCATACATTGCATACCCCTTCCACTTCAATAATTTTGCTTTCTAGTTACTCAATCCATATTACGTTAGCCTCGTGATTGTTTGACCTGTTTAGATCAAACACTCAATACTGGGAGTGATATTGTTCAATACATACTGCGGCACTCGCAGTTGTGTATCGAAATATTGGGAATTAATTAATTAAATCATTTTTTATGTTTCCGAGGTAAGTTTGTAGAACTTTAAAATCACGCGTGCGAAAATAAAATACATCTTTTTTTAATCCAGTCATTTCATTTCATTGAGACGCTTTGTGCCTTATGAGGGCATTATAAATTTAATAATTTACTAGACCATCGATACAATGTAATAATCACAATTAAACAAAGCAAATAATGTTTTTATGAAAGAGAATATTATATGAGATTTGTTCTTAATAATATTAGCACATCTTATATATAATACAGGCAGCCCCCCCATTTTGCATTCGGGGTCAATTTTTTAAACTACGCCACTGCAAACGTTATTTAAAAAAATTGGGTTAATATCGTCGGTACTTAAGTTGAAAATAATCACATATAAGTAAAATATAATAATATCGGTATTTGGGGTATATAAGCAATGGTTATTTATTTTATATGCTACGTGTAGTTCTATTATTTATAAACTGCTAGCTGTAAGTTTTATTAGGCTTAAACATTAGTATATATATAGAAAATAATAAGGTATTACTAGACTGCCCGCATAGCTACCGCCCGGTAGCAGACGTATTCTGCAGAGACGTAGGACTCTGTTGTCAATTTGCAGAATAAAAAAATAAAAAATCTTCAGTACAATTCATTAAACTATAAAAAGTGTTTTGATAGGAAAATAAGAAGAAAAATTTTTCAAATTTCAAATCGTACTTGAACTAACCAATATAATCAAAAAACCCAGTGTGGTGGCAAGAGAAGAAGTGATAGAAATATGAAATCATTTTTTTTAAATGCATAATACTTTCCGCTATCAGTGGAATTTTTCAAATTTCAAATCGTACATGAACTAACCAATATAATCAAAAAACCCAGTGTTCATATAAATTCATAAATAGGGCTATAATAATATATAAACTCCTGTTGTATACTAAAAACTAACGCTAATACTATTTCAATAGCAGTCAATCAGGCGTTTCTCATTTATACTCGTAAATTTTTTAATTTTATTATTAAAATCAGGTTTTCTCCATAAAAACTATACGACAAACACTTGTAAGATAGAAACAGTACACTTTTGTCGTCTCCAGAATGTTTAAGAATTTAATAATTTTTAAACTCAGTAACTTGTATTTATATCAATGTTAATACATTTTATTGTTTTATTTTTACTACATTTTTAAAATTACTTTTTTCTATGTTAATCTTTTTGTAAATGTTTTAGATTTATTTATATCCTTAATTAAACTGTTACTGTTTTAATATTAATTTGTAAGGATATTTGTTGTACCGTATATTAGGTGCTTTAAAAATGTATGGAATTTTTATAAACATATTTTTCTATGGGGCACCTTTACATATATTTCCATACTTCTAAAAACTTATACAGTATTTTTTAAGATTTTTAAAGGGGTTTTAAGGGTTGTTATCAGTTGTAAAAATATAGGATTTAACCAAAAAATTTAGAAGTTGGTATTTAAACTGTAAGCATTTATTTTAAGCAAATTTTTACAAACATGTAGTTGAACACAAGAACAAAATCAATTAAATAATTATTAGGAGAACACATTATTATTGTGAAGTTGTAATTATTCTGAACATAGGTCTGTGATATTTTAAATATTAATTAAATGTTTGAAATAGAAAGATATACATATAAAATCAATTTTATGGAAAAATATTGTTATTGCCCCACCGGGATTCGAACCTGGATCTCTTTTCAAACCGTGAAAGATGTATTATCCAACTATACCACAGCGACATTATTTTTGACGACAAAGTTTTGAGCCTATATGTTACCTTTTTCAAATTAATACAATTATCGTTTCATTATTTGATATATTTTTATATACAACAATATTTTTCGATAAAATTGATTTTATATGTATATATTTCTAATTAATACATTTAATTAATATTTAACATGAAATAATTACATGAAACATTTAAAATTAAACATTATTAAAAGGAATAATAATTATTCAAGATGATGTCAGCGTGTCTTTGAGATTTCCGTCGATAATATTGGGCAACACACATTTTGGTGCCAATGATTTTTAACTATTTTTAGGTAATTTTAGGGTGCAGAATTTAAAATAGCTTTTTTTTTTAAATGTAGGTCAATGGTAGCGAGTAGTAAAAAATATTTAAATAAAATAAAAAATACGTGTATATTTTTTGGCTATTGAAAGCATATAAAAGTGAGCTTCGATAAAAAAAAACTTTTATTTTTTAAAGCACCTACCACATATACAAACAAATAAATAAATAAATATAAAGGACAGTTATTTACTAGCTTACTTGAACAATTATATATTATCTAGCATGGAACACATAATAAATAAACAAGTCAATATTTATAGATCCCCTAATAGATATTATTAAAAACTTATAATTTTTATTTTTTATTACAGACATCATCTTAAGGATTTTTGACCTATCGAATCGGAACAAGACCAACATTATCATTAGTGCTAGAACATAATTATTACGAAGAATCATTCAAACATTTATATAAACTCTCAGAATTCCAAAATGTCTTCCTTGCCTTTTCTTGTCTTTTTTTCTTATGTTATAAAATGATATAGCTGTTCTTTTCTTTCTCGGCTTTGTTGGCACATTTGCGTTTGATTGACGAAATTTTCAATCACAGTTTGGCATATCTGTGGCTGGATTTCAGTGATACAGCGTCTAATCTCTTACTTCAAGGCTTGGGTGATCGTGGACATATTGACTTCTAATAACCACAGAGAATGAGATGAGGTCCAAATTAACTAGGCGGCCAACTCTCGTCGCTGTGTATGGTCTGTAAGCTTGAGTTATTGAGTCAGTTCGATTTTGTAGGCACAAAGACGCAAATCTTTCATGAGAATACCCTGTGTAGTATTTCTTGAAATGTTCAATTCTTGAGCATGATGGTGAATGGATGTTCTCGAACTCTTAGCCACATTCTGGCGAACACCGTGATGTTTTCTGCTGAATGACTTAGACGAACACGTGGCGATGTTCGAGCCAGTCTTTTTGAATTTTTTGATTATTCTCTTCACAGTTGATAGAAAAATTTTATTACCAAAAATTGGACGCAATTTGCGAATCGTGGCTGTCAAACATTAATAATTTAAAAAATAATGTTTAACACTGTTGTGTCAAATTGCGGTCCATTTTTAATAATGGCAGACTGTCTACCATCGAACTGTTCTAATAGTTTGACTGTCAAAGCACAACAGCAAAAATGCCGCCAAATTTAAAATTTCCGCTCTTGTTGGGACACCATTTAGATATTGATTCTACATACTTCAACTCTCCATGGTATTCGGATTCAAAAATATTCATTTTACAGGTGTATTTTTTAAATCTTATTATGCTTGGCAACGAGTTATAAGAGCAAAATGCAGCGGTATAAAATTAAATTGGGCTTTGTGTGCGGTGTTTGGAGAGTGGATTTTTAACATAAAATAAATTACTCAATAATTTCGTGGCACTTTGTCTGGATACAAAAAACTATATCTCTATGGACGTTAAATATTTTTTAAATAAATCAACTTATTCATTCCATGTGCACATTTAATAAATTCAATACCCAACTGTTTTGTAAATTTGAAAATAGAATTATTTATTCATATATTATTATTATAATAGCACAAAATAGTATTTATAATGCCAGCCTAGAGAGGCTTTACCCATGCTGAGTTAAACGTTTTTAAATGTAAATGCTAGTTTATAAATCAAAATTTATAAATATATTATATTAAAATTTTATTTGTAACTCTATAATACAATGTAAAAATCTGTTTGGACTGTGAATCATTTAACAAATAAAAGTAATGAACAAATATGATTTTAACACAAAATTAGTTTATTCAGCGGGTAACCTAGTAAAATATTTTTCATGAAAACTACGTTAGAATAAGCACATCAGAAAATATTGCATCATTTTAAAAATAATAATGATAAAAAAAATAACTTCATCTCTATGAGATATCTATTATTTGTTTAATAACAGTATACCTTTGTAGGTGAAAATCCAATAATTGTATGTTCTTGGACATATTCAAATATTTCTCATAATATACTGGTCAAAATAAGAAAATATATAAAATTGAAAAATATTGAATTTTCAAACGTATTCTAGTATAATGTCTTAATAACATTTTACAGATAAAGAATATTGCTTTAAATAATTAAAAAAAAAAAATTAGATTCTCATTGTGACATATATGGTGTTTCAAGAAAATGAATTCTCAAATTTAGTCCATAGATGGCGATGGTGTAGTGGTACTCCAAGTGAGCCCCCACATATTAACATATATACAACTTTCAAAAATTTGATAGATATGGAGATTAATGTGTGAGAATGATAAATGTTATATTTATATAAAGTGATCACTTAAGACAGCCGAAGACAGGTCGTAAGCCCTGTAATTACCCATACTTTCATACGTTTTCTATTAAATATAATAAAAAATAGTTTCGTCTCTACGAGATATCTATTTTTTGTTTAATGACAATGCCGTTTTAGATAAAAATCCAGTTAGTGTGTGATGCATATAAAAATTCTTCATATGTTTTAGGTTACTCCTCATTGGAAAAGTTATGGAAGATGGAATGCAATGAGTTTTAACTAGATACTTAGATATTTTGCCTCTTTGCATCTATCCATTTTCTAACACCCATTCGTCGGCTTCACTCACCACACACTGCACAGTTTCCTTAGGTGTGTTCACATACATTGCCTTAAGTGCTCATTAACAAACTGGAAAACTGCCCGGGGAGCTTTCGGCTGCGGCATCAAGTGCAAAAAAGAACGAAAGGACTGCGCAGTAGTTTTGGGACTTGGCGTGTAAGAACCGATCGTATATAGCCGCTTTATTCAATTAGGATGGTTTCACACAAAGTGTGAACATAGAGTAACGAGGCATGTGAACACGTGCATACGCCACTGCACTGTAATCATATTTAGTGTGTGGTCCGTCAGTTGAAACTTGTTAATATGTATGTGTACGCCCGCGAAAGCGCGGGGTGATATTTGACAGATGTGTGTGTGTGTGTGTGTAACAGAGGCTTTATAAGGCGCTGCATCTTTGTGAGAGCGCTCTTTTTGCCCGGTTGCGATTTAGTTAAGATGATAATCACACCGTATTGATATCAAAATAAATGTTGTAACTGACACATTTTAGAAGATTTAGTATCCGACATACCAAGTAGAATGACTTCGTGTACATTATATTTGGCAGCTGATATTAGAAGTAATATTTTACATTTAGTTTCTGTGTTTCGTTGAAAGTGGACAAAATATTTTTTAAATACCGCAAAAAAAACATTTCTATTACGGCGACGTCAACAGCAATTGCAGACCCTGACAACCATGCGTAAATAGTTGATAACTAAACAGTTTCCTGTTTTAAATGATGATTTTGCGTGATACAATTTTTTTTGCCATTTCATAACGGAAGATGATTATGGCAATCACACATTTCAATGTTTCACACCAAAGTAAAATATTATTACCGATGTTACTTCACCACACCTCTCATCAGTCGCGCTACTCAGTATACACAGAGTGACGTGTAACGCCTAAACGTTTCAACGCCAAATTATTAGCTTTTTGTAATCTCATTTGAATACGAAATAAACTCTACGACCACATACCAGTAAATGGGTAGACATGAGATAAAGTGTAGTTACATATAGGAGAGATGTTTGGAACATTAATTGCGAGACAGGAGCATTCTACATATATTATTTGTGAAAACATAAATCCGATAGTTTATTACAACAGTAAGAGTATTTACTCTTCGAAAATTAAATCTTTATGTAAACAAGATGTATTTTTTATATTAATGCAAATTATATTGTCAGCGTTACGTTTTAGTTCCAATTGAGTAATATATTTAAAAATGGTCGCGGAGCTATTTGATTGCGTAAATGGTACCAAAGTGATCACGCGAGTGACACTAAAATGCAAATATTGAAACGAGGAATTTGCGTTAGTTCATGTCTATATATGTGCTAGTGTGTGTCTACGACATTAAACACATTTAACGATTTCATAAAAAAAAAAACAATTTCATAAAACATGCTATAGATTTATTTAATTCTCATTTCTATGATGCTAAATAATCAAGTGACGTCAACCTCAACAGCGCCGAGTTCATTCCTACGATGTATAAACATTTATGACATAAAATCTTCAGGTGTATTGTTACATAATAAATAGAATATTTATCTGCATTAAAATATCCGACTAGCAGTAATTCGTCAGTGCGGAGTCTGAGTAAAAATGATTTTTTGGAAAATTAGCAAAAAGGCGGATTTAGTCTATATTATCAATACCAGACATATTACTCAAAATAAATTACATTAAATATTTACATATGTGGTGAGCACGGTTCCGAGCACTTACACACAGCGACTGAATGTATCTGGAAGAACGTTATCAAGCTCACATTAGTAACACATCGCAGTACCTATGTGTTGGGGTGTTCTCCATCCGTTTGACCATTTCTCCGGCGCCATACATACTAATTAATTTGTTACTAACTCCACTTCCACCGTATTATGGCGAACATGAGCCTGAGAGTGGATCTGAGTATTGAATTAGAAATACTCTCACATACATTAATCCTTCCGATACAACATTTAAATTTCGGTGAATACAATTCTGTGATTGGCGAGTAAAACTTCTTATGTGAGTTTTGTTGAATCCAAGATAATTGGCAATGAAATATATTTAAAAAAAATTTAAGGATAACACATATTTACATACACACACAAAAAATATTTCTGTTGCTGCCGGAATTCAAAACTGAATCTTTTCCTATCCGGGGAAATGCATGCATGCGCGGTAGCAACAAAAATATTTTTTCGATAAATTGATTTTATCTGTATATCTTTGTAATTGATACATTTACTTTGTATGAATTTTTTTTGGAATTTATAAATGTTATTATGCATTTAAATTGACTAATAATATTTAACGACGTTAGATTTTCATTTCAGGTGGTTAATACGAGTAGGTTGAGAGAGATCGGAGTTGTTATTCACCCATATTATGAGGTGAATGGATGTTTAAAAAAAATGTTTTTTTGAAATAAATTGATATATGTATTATTATTTCTCTACTTACTTTTTCACTGTTAACTATGATAATTTGTATTTTAGTTCAACATATATTATTTATTGTCATGTATTTATATATATGAAAGTTGTTTTATTATTGTAAACGATATAAGGGAATGAGACTGCCTACCTCTATATGGATTCTGATCTGGGCAGGGATCCGATGAAATGCATATGTTATAATGAATAATATCAAATAAATAAATAACTGATAATATTTTACTCTCTCGAAATAATAAGTTTTTCTCATCGACCATATAATAAATTATTGCATTATTTTTCTATCAATAATAATATATCACATTTATTTTAATAATAGCCCATTATACAACATCTATTCACAATCTTTCTAACTACATCCGTTATTTTACTCAGGAACCGCTTCAATTATTATTCTGGTACAATGCAATCGGCATTCTTGTAATTGTTTTTAATTACAGACAATATAATTTTACGAGAGACATTTTCGTTTGCTTAAAATCTCATCAAGCGAGCTGTTAAAACGTGAAAGTTTCCTTTGGCACTAAATACGTAGCCAGCGGTAGATTTCAGCGAGATAATGCTGAATGTTAGTTATGGAAGTGCATAACTTCCCCGCTGCGGGCTTTTAACCGCCTCAGCGTTCTTCGCCCTTAATGAATATCACGGATGGTACGGGACGTACGTGCTCCAGCCGGATATGAAGACGTAACTGAGAATCTTCAGACGCTTTCTTCATATACCTGAAGATGAATAGCTGCTTTTAAAACGAATATTTGAAAGGTTGTCTCATCGTTGCTAGTCTAGCACTATTTTTTCTAACACATTTATCAATGACTCAACCCGTGAATTCCATGTATAAGGGTAAGGTACATGTAGCGCTTAATTCCAAAACCCCCTAAAACGGCATTATGTGTTATGTATAAAAACGTATATTTAAAAAGGAAATATACAAAATGTTTGTTTTTACATCAATATTTTTAGAAGAGACAATTCTGTAATGTAATATATTGTTACATTACAAATTAGGGTCACGCTCAAAATTGCCCCGTCACTTGTTTTATTGCCAAGCACCTCAAAACATAAATAATTGCCCTTACGTTGGTATCGCAATCCGTTTTTAAGGTTATAAAAACGGTCGCCGTCCATGGTTCTTTTTCAAGTCATCGAACAGAGCTGTCAGATTTGCGCGGTGGATTGTCACGATCAGCATTTCTAACATCTAACATTTACTAAAGGGTAAATAATTTTATGTTATTCAATCACTAGTGCACAATTTACTATAAATTTGAACTATGAATTTCGCATGGCGAACAATCTTTAGAGGGAACAAGACGTTTCCCTTTAGTTTTTATTTTAGTTTCTTCCTTTGGTTTCTGTCTTTATATTCTTCCTTTGGTTTCATCGCCTTCGTTATTCTCACCGTAGGCTATGTTTTATGATGTGATGTGATTTTCTACAATTCTGTTTACGAATTCAATTGCGAAGATCATCTACGATGATAGGCCAAGGACATGGATTGCTCGGATCGTCATGCACCGGAAGGATACCATCTAGTGGAACGAAATTAGGATTTGTTAAAGTGGATTGTATTTTTATTTTATTTCCTTTGTTCATGTTTCTTTTTATGATTAGATGCCATTTTTATAATTAATAACATATTTTTATTTATCACCTCCAGTTATTACTTATAAATTTTTCCCAGTTTAGGGTGAAGGCAGAATATGACAAAATAAAGTAGGCATGTGTTTTTGAGGTGAAGAACCCGCGGATCTTGTTTTCACCACTGACTAACCGGCGAGTGGGTAGAACCCCAGTCTTTACTCCCACAACTTTTTTTTTATATATCGTTCTGGCAGCCATAGATTTTTAGATCACGTGATTATTAACAAACGTTGTGATTGGCTGATTTCAATTAAGGGGAAATAGAAACTTATGCTCTGTCTGTTTTAAGGTATTTTGGAACTATCCCTGATATCATGCATGCAATATCAATGAATTTAAGTGGCTCTTGCGAGAGTGTAGCTGGAAAAAAAATCTACAAAACTGCAAATTTAATTCGAATTATCCGAAATCCGTTTTACGGTGTTTTGGAATTAGGCGCTACACATAAAAAGTAAATATTTTGAAAGATATATTCACAAGACGTGCTTGTGGTCTCGTGGTTACGATACTCACCTAGTGATCTAGTGATTGGGAATTCGAGCGCCGTTCCAGGAGGCCATCAAGTAATTCTGTTTTCATAGCACAAGCGTTTAGCTTATTTTGAAAATAGTAGGAATATTGATGTGACACGTATTCCGTGTATCTACGCATACTATTTTTAAAATAATGCAGATATATAACTATCAATATAGAGAATTCCGAAAATTTCACTTTCAGCGTTAAATATGTGTAATTTTTTTTAAAGGAAGCAAGAAAATTCATAAAGACATATTAAATATTACATTTTTATTTTCACGGATTCGTGATCTTAATATATGTACGGATATAATATACATATAAGTTGATTATGTGTTTTTCTAATTTCGATATAGTTTCTCGAAGGTAGGTAAGAGTTAACATACATAGGTATAAATTAAAGAAATAATAAATAACCACATATATTACCACAACACCAACAGTATCATATGGTAACAGCCCTGATGATGGACCCTACAATGGGACTCGAAACGTTGGCCAGAAAGGTATACAAGCCAGATATATGCGACTTTGAGTTGTAAACATTAAAAAGGTACCCGTGCGTCAAATCGATACCCTTTCTATTTTTAAAACCAAGTTAAGCTCGCTGAGTTCTGAAAAATGTATTTTACTTACTGGTCTCCCGAGACGAGGGTCTCTAGGGGAATTCCCAACTTCTTGGGTACATCAAACAAGCTGGTCACAAAGTATTATTATATCACTTTAAATAAATGAGAGAATATTTTTGGGTTAATGAACCGGTCGGCATTAAAATATAAAACAGAATGGTTAAATTCAAAGGTCATTCAATATGAAATGTTGAAGTTTCACTGTTATAAATAATCTAAAATATAAAACGAAACGCTTACGATTTACTCGTCTTGATGCGAGATCTTCTGTGTATAGCTTTCTGGGCTAATCTGCCGTGTATATGTCTTTGTGGCCAGAAAGGTCAGATATATCTCAATCATATTGGAAAAAAAAACGACTCTATTTAAATAATTATTTTCATAAAATAGTTAATTATGTTAATAATTATATTATTTCCAATACATAACATTTTAAATAATTTAACTCATCTAGTATATAGACCATATACTTTCATGCATAATGTGCAATGGTTCAAAGATTCATATGAATACAATGGTATGTGGGTCTGAAAATAATTTCAAGTTACGAAGTTTTCGTTACTAATTTCGTTAATACGTGTAATAGTTTACGTTAATAACTTCAAGTTACGAAAATAATTTCAAGTTACGAAATTGCTACGAAGGACCAAATATATTATCAATGTAGATGGCTTTCAAATAATGGAACGACAGATGTATTAATTTGAAAAAGTGTAACATATAGGTTCGAAAATTTGTCATGAAAAATACTGGCGCTATAACACAATTGGTAGTGTACTTCCCCGGATTGGAAATAGAGATCTAAGTTCGAATCCCGATAGCGTAAAAACAATATTTTTCGACAAAATTGATTTTGTATGTATATATTTATAATTATTACATTAAAATTAGTATTTAAAATATATTATCGAATGCAGCTAGATTATGGTCTACTGTTTTGTTTTATAACACGATCATGGTCAGAAATCGTCATAATGTAATAAATTCCTATTTAGAAAAAAAAATTGGGGCAATATTAGGCCAGCCAACAATAATTTTAAAGGAAAAAGTGAGATTGAGAATCCAAACTGATGCAATGAGATTTCTTCGAGGAGTGGCGGAGGTAACCCTAAGGGATGAAAAATATTTTTTTATATTGAAGAAGCTCTGCGCGCTGAACCTCTGCTACTATTCATTGAACGATCTCGGCTTAGTTGACTGGGGCTTCCTCAAAAGATGCCCCCAGAGAGGATGACCGAAAAGATGTAAAGGAGACAAATACACGAGGGCAACCACAAATGGATAACTTATAGGAGACTATCCTGAAGAATCTGAATATCTAATATAAATAAAGATAAGGAAGAAATGAAAAATAAAGTTAAATCTAGTATTTCACATAGATTATCCAAGAATATTATTTAAAAAACTAAAGAATAGACTTTTAAATGATTTCTAATACAAAAGACAATAAAATAAATGAGAAGGGTATCGGACGGTAGTTATTACGTATAGAAATTATTTCTACTCTTTCTCTACTCTTTCTCCGGTGTTACTTTTTTCTATCTTCTGAATATTTTAACCGACTGACGATAATTTGTAGACATGCGTGAAGGTTATGTATTACGATATCAGGATGTACTCCGTCAATATAATTTCAAGATGTTTCACTTTGGATTTATTCAAAAGAACTGGTTTTAAAAAAAATGTTATTCACTCGTGTACTTTAAGTGATGAATGTGATATAAATAGGCCATTAAACAATACCTGTGAACAAATATAAAAATAATCCAGGTTGGCTTATTCGAAGGTGGTCCGCGAGGCTAAACGCAGCTCCTGGAGGGGCCGTGTCACTAAGATTGGTAACTTTGATCCCTGGGAGGTTTCTGGTCTCATCAGGGGTACTGGCCGTGACTCGGCGCGCCTTCTCTCCGGGATCATACTCAGTGGGAAGGATATGTTGGACCTACGGACGACCCTTGAGGGATTTTTGCAGCGTTTAATTCTTCTGGAAGTGGCTACTGGTAACACGACACATCATTGGCAGTCCGTCTGGTGCCCCACCAGTTCCATGATCTGAGAGGATACGGATACTTCTCTGATAACAGAGGCCATGGTGGATAAAATTATCACGAGTGTTGGCTCATCGATGGCGCCTGGTATTTTTGGTAAGAATGTTTGGCCACGAAGTTTTATATGTGTTTAATGCTCTTTCTGCACAGTGTGTTTCCTTTTGACTAGAAAAATGGCTTGCTCAGTATCATACCCAAAGACAATGGGAAATTTATAAACTCGAGTTCGAGATATGATCGGAGCGTTGTTACACATCGCCTACTAAACAAGGCATAGGATCACGTGAAGCGGAGGCAGACAGCGCGCGCTGTAGAAGTAGACCAAAGAACAACATGTTGACATGTTGGACAACAATATGAACAATTATTTCTTTCTAGTCGTTTCATTTGTTCAATTCAATCAAATGAGCTGTGCGTATCGATCCTAGGTAAGAAGCTACTTCCCATATTTTCAATAATAATTTAATTCAATACCATAATGTAGGTACCTACTATACCATCTGATCTGCGTACATTTTTAAATATTTTTTTTCCAGTATTTTTCTGTCGGTTTTTTCCTGTCATCATTAATAGTCTTTCATCTAGTTATAAAAAATTTCATTACGATAAATAAATGTAATATTAATTAATCCTGGCGGTACAATGAGCTTTGTAAGTGTCATAAATTATTAATTATAAACAAAGTCGTGTTAAAATATTAAATATCAGAGGAGTGTATAATATTAAATAGGAGTGTAAAATATTAAATATCAGAGGAGTGTCACAAAAATAGGTAATTCATTTTAGGTACAAGAACTTACAGGAATTTAAACAGGAAATAATATTAATTGATCTTATTGCTTTAATTATATAATTTTAAATATTATGTAAGTTCATAAGTAAACATATATAATACTAAAGTGATTTTGTTAAGAACCTATGTCTTAACTAATCTATAATATGTATAAGTACGAAAATGAAAAATTTCATCATTATTTAAATTTACTAGATTAAAATACCATTATAATATGTTTTAAAATAAAAACACAAATTTATTACGAAGTTATAATTTTCTAACTATTGGTAAAATCAACTATCGGAAAAATATACTGTTATCACTGAGACTTGAACCTGGAACATTCTCTTACTAGGAGATTAAGTTGCATATGAAACCACGGAAAGAATTTACCTTCTTTTCGGATTGTGATATGTTATGCTTTATATTATAGTAAGATACATATTATTTTTAATTAAAAGTTATTATTTAATGTTCCGGATTCGAGTATCGGTGATTTGTTTATGTTTGTTCTTATAAGTGATACATATAATTTATTTTAGTAATAAAATGTCTTTGTTAGCATTTTTATTGATTATCCATCATTGTTTATATGTTCCTTGATTAACCATCTTTGTTCACATATTTATTGATTAAATATCTTTTTTGTAGAACTTAAAGCATCTATATATGCTGTCAAATGAAAGTATTTCACAAAAAACATATATGGTTAAGTGTTGAATAATACGCTATATTTGGTAATAATAATTGAGAAAAGCCGGATATGAAAGTTAGTAACATTACTAGGTTGGTTGAAAATTGATTGCGACTTATGACCTTCAAATTCTAATACATTTTCTCCAGCTTATAATTATTTGTATTAATTGAAATAAACACTATTAGAATCGACATATTTTTGCCAATTAATTCAGTCTGTTAATTCCGGTAGTGTTAAATTCTGGAGTTCTCGAAATTAATTTTTAATAGTAGCTTGGTTGTTACTTTGTAAGAAAACCTCAATCTGCAAACACTTATTAAAATACTTAAACATGTGGTATCTATTATATAAAAAGTATGTCAGATGAAGCAATATTTCATGGCTCAATAAGCATCCACAACGTAGAACAAATTTCGTAATTGGTTTTCTTTCAGTTCGTGCGGCACCCATTTGTTAAGCTGTTTTAAGTATTCCAGAATTGTTGAATGACTAATATCTTACTAATGTTCAAAGTCTTGAATTGTTGTACGTGATTTTGATTCAGCAGATGGCTTCAGTTTGTCATTTTCGACTGAAGCATGATGCTCACGACCATCTTCATCTTCACTGCTCTCATCCTTAGCATAAAATGTTAACCATATCAAAAGCATATTCAGTTTACGTGTAGTATCTGCTGCCTTACTATCCATCTTGAACTCATGCTCAAAAATGCTTTTTTTGCTTATTTTCAACCATTAATAAAACCGAAACCGATAATACCAGGATCGTAAAATGTTAATAACATGCGTACCATAAAATTACACATTGATTGAAAAAGATTACAGTTAGAAATCAGAAAACAAAAACCACCTAATATAACTCCAAAAAAAAATTATTGTTATTATTTTGGTTGACCAGAAGAATGATATACGTTTAAACGTAATTTAAAAAAAAACGTAGCGAAATATTTTTTAGATTATTGGTGGTTCACTTCTTGCAAGCAAGTTTTAATCAATTTTTCTCCAAAGCTCGTTAAACGAAGAAAGCTGATTTTTACTCTTTTATCAAATTATTAAAAATTCCAGCCGTCTTGTAAGGAGCTTAAAAAGATAATGGCAAAAGTTTGCATAAAATTACGATACAAGTAACGATGCTCTTAAGATTTTTTTGTACATGACTTCGTGAATTTTCAACAATATTATCGTCTAAATATTCATGAAGGTAAACAGTTATACTTTTAATACTAAACACCAACGTTGTTTTAAAAATATAATTCTCTGTTTTTATGTTTTTTATGTACATGGGATATTTAAATCTTAATTTTAAAAAATAATTAATATAAACAATACCTTTTACTTAATTAAACATTTACTAAATGTTTAAAATATAACACTATGCATAATTATACTTAAAGATACACGAACTTTGTTAATTGAAAAAAAAAAAGATTAATTTGACCTCGACCGGTTTCAGTTCCTGTGTGTTTACGTCAGGATGGATGTTTGTTTAGAAGAGTTTAGAGCACTTGAGTTAGTATATATATGATGCAGTGGTATCACAGCTGATAGAATTTAAATTATGTGCAAAGTTAGCTATTTTCTAAATTAATAATTGTATCTATATAACTAAAAAGTTAACGTTTTAAATATCTAAATACGTGTAACTTACTACCTTATTTAATTTATTTAATCATCTACCCATTATCCAAGAAGGGTCGAGGGCCTATTGCCTTAGTAAGGCATCTTCTGGTATATCTATCCTCCGTACCGTGACTCTATCTAGCTTATTGTAGGCCAAGCCTCTCTTCATATAGGTTCTCCATATGTTTCCCCAGCTTTATCTGGGATGACCCAATGGATGCCTTCCTTCTAAGAACGTTGAAGGAAATTCATTTAATTAATAATTCTACGTATTCTAATTAATTGTTCAAGTTAGTTAATCTGAGGTTTCTGTAAAAAAAAGTATTTTTTTAAAACATTAAAATTATTGTTAGGTAGGATATGTTTTATGTGAGGAAAAAAAGGATAAAAGGCCTAGAAAAAAATACATCCACCAAATAATGAGCAAGGTAAACACCTACAGGCTTTTGGGTGGTGTCCTGGATAAAGATACATGATAAGCATTACACCGATATGAGTTTCTTCAATATGAAACCGAATGATAATGTTAAAAAATTTTAAGCTGGCGTAATAGAAGCATCTGGCTATTCAGTCAGCGACCAATCACTAATCTTAGTTTTGAACCGGAAAGATAATGTTTCTAATCAAAATATTTAACGTTGTTCGTTAATAGTTATAATGTGTTATTTGATTTGAAGAAAATGATAATTAAAATATATGCATTGTTAAAATGCAAAATAACCCAAAACAATATTTTGTTCAAGGCTACAAAAGCACTTAGCCAAAGTAAGGGACGGACAGTCATAAAAACTCGATATTGTTAGATGCAGGTGGACCACCGACACAGCTTGGGTGCAGCGGCGGTAATCCAGCAAACATGAGTAGAGTCACGTCCGAAAAATGCACCTTGAAGCATGCATCGCCACAGGCGAGCAGTCTCCTGATATTCTCCGCCGTGGGAAGTGGCTCCGGCCGAGTCCCCTGATATTCTCCGCCGTGGGAAGTGGCTCCGGCCGAGTCCCCTGATATTCTCCGCCATGGGAAGTGGCTCCGTCTGAGTCCTTTGATATTCTCCGCCGAGAAGTGGCTCCGTCTAAGGCGAGATTTCATTTTCAATTCGAAAATGAAATCAATATAGTCTCTAAAAGTATCAAGTAAGCGCTTGCTATAGCTATAGATTGTAATTCTGGGGAAAGTTTAAACTGTGCACCTCGAGTAAAGCTTAGACTGTGATGTTCTCCGCGTTTAATTGTAAATGAGCAAGTATCAAAAAGTTGATGAATATAATTGGTGTAGCGAGAACAGACTGTCGCTATAGCATCACAATATCGTGTCCAGAGTCCCGATTTGCCTGGATAATTGGGCATCATCTCGTCACCCTATGCTGGCACCACAAGGAGCTGACCAAACTTCACGTCCAGGATCCAGGACCATCCTACAAGGTAATCCCTTACGTGAGGGACCTGAATAATCAACATCAGAAAAGAGTTAATAAAGACAATTTGGCAGAGAAATCAATGCTGGCATGATGAACATAAATATTTAATGTTCATTTAATTGTAATCATTTTTGAATAGTCTTATTTATAAGTATTAAAGTAAATTGCTCATTTTCCACTTTCAACACATGCAAGTAATTAAAATATAGAATATAAATTTTCTTACATAAAAATATTCTTTCATTTCATAACCTTTTGACTTGTTAATATTTAAAACGAACCAATTAGGCTAGATGCCTTTCCCCTAAACATGAAGCCGAGGCAGAAAGAAGATGTTACCTAACAGCATATACCTAATTGTAATAATTGATTGTCTATAAAATCAAATGCTATTTTCCCATCTAAACTTAATTTTGCTTAGCTAAACACCCCACTTAGTCCCCCAAATCCTTTTTAAGTTTTCTTTAAATTCTGGAACCCCAATAAAATATAAAACTCTTTTCTACCCCGAAATAATAGTTTTGCTAATTTTATAATTAAAAGAGATACAATGTAGTAAAAGACTTCAATATTTTGATTAAATTGAAAAAACTGTTAAAATTAACAAGAAAACGTGAATTTGTTTTATACTTTATGATTTTAATTTTACTTTATGACTGTAAAAAACATTTTTTTACGAAAGTGATTTTTTGTCGATGTCTCCAAATATTCCACCACAGAAATGGCTATATTCAAATCATGACAGATAATAGCAGGTGTTTCGTGATTACAAGACGCAGTAGCATCCCTTGTATAATACTTCCGTATGAAGTTTTTATTCGAATATCATCTTTAAATCGTTCACTAAATATTATTTCACAACAATCCATAAAAAAATGAATTAGTTTAATAATGTGTTCTAATTAATTCTGACCAAAAATACTGCTGTATTTGTATTTAAAAAAAAACACATAAGTGACGTACTCTTAGCTGAAGTGTTAAAAAATTCAATTTGCAACGCGGAATATTTTATTTGATTGTGTAAAAAAAACGGAAGAGAATTTTCGGTAAAAATAATTATCAGCTTGAACGTCGTAAAACTCAGTGCTTCAAATCTACCCTTGATGCCTCACTGAACTAACGAAAACGACGAGTAATATTATTTTTATAAAGTGTAATTATGCAACACTGTGAACGAATATCATAACATTAATCTTATCCTGCTTTTATTCCCCTTAATGGCAACACACTTCTCCCATAAAATAATTATTTCGATAACAAAGTAGGCTCGTGATGGGGTAGAAATTTTTGTGGTGACCATAAAAAAAAGAAACCAAAAAATAAAATTGTATGTTTTGCCGAAAAGAAAATTATATTTGAAAAAAAAATTATACTACGCTTGCCTCGATGCCATGTGTTGTATTACATTTACAGATAATTTAGAAATAAATTAAATTGAATAACCTATTTGAAAATATGCTAATAGGTACATGAATTTCATCCCATAGTTAGCGCGCTCGCTAAACGATACATTAAATAATCCAGTAATATGATATTTTTAATGCTCTGATCAGCATTTAGTATCGAAACATTGATTTATAATGGCTTTTATACGTTAATTAAATAATATACGATTTAATAATATATATATTTTTAAATATATATATTTATAAAGCTTTGGAGAGATGCAATGATACGAGAACGCTTACAGTTATTTTGTATAAAAAATTCCAATGTTATAAAAATCATAAAAAATATTTTTCGAGATTAAAAAGTACATATTCAGAGAAAATGATGACATACAAAATTTTATAAAAATTATAACATTTTCAGCACTCATCTATGTAAATGAAGTTCATCTATATTAACTAACTTACTTACCATCACGTCGTTTCCCTGCGGTAGTAAGCAGAGAGGATAGAGCGCCACACTCTTCTGTCTTGACACACAATTCTCGTCTCATACACATTCATACATCTTCTCATACAAACTCGCCGATTATATTATTGCCAGTATATATCATCATCATATATCTTTCTTATCATTCTCTCCTCATTCTTCCGTTCCATATGACGAAACGACCTAAGTGATCCTTTCTTAATTTTATTCATTATACTAACATCAGCTTTACATTATTTTTTTATTTATTCATTCTTTACTCTGTCATAAATTGATTTGCCACATATACGCCTAAGTGATATCATTTCTACTGCATTCAGTCTACTTCTGTTCCTCTTCTGCCAGCTCCAGGCTTCACATCCGTAAATCAGTGTCGGTACCAGGAATCAGCTAGTTTTGCTTCGGTTGACAAGTTCCCGTTAAATATAATTCCATTCAATGCACCGTTCACTCTATTCCCTGCAGTCTCCCTCCTTTCGATATCATTCTCAGCTTTTCCGTTTCTATCAAACATACTTCTCAAATACACAAACTTGTCCTAAACATTCATCATTTGACACTCTTTGTAATCTCAAACCACGGTGTGAATGTATCATTGATACTTACACACAAAACTTCCTTCATATAGGGATGCGATTGCGTGTATAAGTTTACTATTCATCTATATATATTAAGACATTTTATTCAGTTACACACTGAAATATGCATGTAAATAAAAATACACGTTAGTAATTTAATTTAAATTTTTTTTTAACCAGAATAATATTTCAGGGTGAAAGCGTTAAATGAATCTATTTTTTACTCTTTCATTAGAAACATCGCGTCATCAACAGTAGGTATAAATGAGAGGGCGTGGAAAAAACATGATAACACTTGATTTAAAACATGCTTGTCTGTGAATTTTCAAATCCGACAAGTCAAAAAATAATGAATGAGAAACTCGACGAATATAAGTTAATTATTATTATTATAATGAAGTCAGTATTCCAGATTTTCATCCTTTATTATACTCATATAATTTCTAATTTATTAACGCATTATTATATTTAAAAAAAATATTATTCGATTAAACATAGATAGTCTAGAAGTATCATTTCCTTTGAATACAAAAACACAAATAATTGTGAATTTTTCGGGAATAAAACCTCAAAAAAGGCTTCGAATTATTTTAATTTATAAATATTTAATGAAGGGAATCAAAAATGTAAATCATGCCACAATGAGCGATTATTATTATTATTATTATATGCGTTCATAGGCTTCATAGGCATATTCCACAATTGAACATATGTATCGGTAATTTGATTTCGGTATGTGATGAATAATACGCACGCGCAATCAGAGCCACTGCATAAGATGACATATATGTCTAGTTATACATAGAAATGTCTAGAATACATATATGTCTAGTTCGAACTAGTCGCATATTACATAGTTTATTTAATAATATTGAGGCGGGCATATAGCGACATCTAGCGCCGCGTAGCAGAGACGCGTTAGCCATGCTGAATACCATCGTACTAAATACTTTGTATTTAGAATCACCAACTACTCGCATCTTAATTTATTCATTAAGAAGACGTGCAAATAAACATCTTGACAAGACCGCATTATGTATATTATTTACTTTTACTATATCCCTGATGTAAACTTAGCAAATGCTTTTTTGAATAAATGAGTCTAGTAAGCGAATTGTAACTGATCAGCCTGAGTCAACTGAGATCTCCTTAAAATATTAATGACCTTCAATTATCAGCCAAAATATTATTACATTTTATATAACATAATATATAATTAATAGTTTTGAACAACACCTCGTAGAAAGCTGATCACACGAAGTGTTCAGAATTTGCAAACGTCGTAAAACAAAATATGCGCATAATTTCTCTACGTACATTTAAGTATTGCTGTCATATTTTCTTCGCCTACCTACTTGACATGTGTAAACGATAACAATAGTTTACAGTTTACTATTGAAAATAACACTACATGCTATAGATGCCAATGTTAAAGGAATTTGTCAAGTCACTTAAAGGACCATTCGATGAAGAATATTACTTAATATATTTTCGTCTGCATTAAATAATTTTCTAAAATTTTTGACATTAAAAATACATTTCATTATACAAAAAATAAGTAGATATATGAAATATAATAAAATAGTAAAATTTTGATACGTTCAGATTGATAATATAGGAAGATTAATATAGTTATAATATACATAGGTAATGAATATCATATCATTATTTTGAATGTAAGAAAGGTTACAGTAACGCAATTAATTAATTAAATGATAGTAAGGAAATAGAATGTTAAACACTTTAAAAGTACCAATTCTATGGGCAGTTGGAAAATATTATTTCTTTATTCACGTTCACATATTCTAATATTTAATATTAGAACCTCATTTGATTCAAGTACATTTCTCAAGTATTTTTCTGTTCTAGCCTGGATGTGCTACTAAAGTCAATTATCGAGTGCATTTTATATTAAGATAGGATATTATTAAAATTAATGTATGATGAGGTAATTTCTTCTTTGGCCGGAAAATTTTCTTAAGGGTATTGACTGCTCTAAATTTCAATCGCTAATTTTTACGCCATAGTACATACTCTGTACATTCGCATTAATAACTGGCCCTATTAGTTCCCTTGCATAGATAATGTTTTTCTGGTATGAAAAAATATTCATAAGATCAGTTAAAAAAATAAAATAAAAATCACCCTATTGGAGAACCGAACTCTCGTCTCCGGCATGATAGCCGAGGATGCTTACTGCCAAGGAGTACGAATAAAATGAAAAATGTAAGTTTTCAAATGTCTTAAGCTCTTTATTAATACTAGCGTTTTACAAAATACACCGTGGCTAACAATTTTACGTATAGAAGTATATAAAAAATGAAAGCAATTTAATTCTAACACAAAACAATCAATATTAAATAATTTTATAAAAACTTGAAACCATAGTCTATTAGAGATTTAGTTTAGATAGCAGAGGGCTGCTTTAGTTTGTAAAACATACCGGGATCGGTAATCGGCATCTACAAAATATTTTTGAATATGAATTAAATATATGAATAAAAGTGAGATAATTTCTAGTTTTATTGTAAGGATTTACAATAAAAAATTAAACCCACATTTAAAGCACAGTTTTGAATTAAATCAAGAAATAAAAATATTAATACAAAAATTTTGGTTCCTACAATAATGTTATGACTCATTGACGGGAACCGTTTATTCGCAATAAAATCATGAAATAGCCCCATCGCACGCCATGGCGTACCATGCAGTGTCACCTTGCAAACAAAACTCTAATATATAAAATGAAATATAAAACGGAAATAAGTCAATTCGACTCCGTTCCTTTGATTCGAGCGCCACTCCGGCCCTGGTGAGAGAAAGGTAAACCAATGAAGGCTGCTTTCGGACGACGTAGTAAGGTACAGAATTTTCCATAAGTCTCTTCATCTATTTGAGTGTATTCATTTATCAATCACTCGAAGAGAACTGAAAAAATAACACATATTGCCATTACCAGTAATGTCCTTGATACAGAGTCGTAGATTTTTCCGCGGGACGGACATAGAAAGATGTATAGCCAGGTTATAGATTATTGTCACACATTTTTTTATAATAGCATTTCCCATACGGTACTAAAATAATAACGCGTGCTCCTGTGCTGTAAATTCAGTGTACAAAGGGTTTTGTGATTTTTAAGTCGGATAAATATGAATATTTTACTTTAATTACTTATATTAATCATTAAAATAATAGTTGATATGTATATATAAGTGAATATATACATTAATTATTATTAAAAAGTGCTAAGAATGAGAAAAAACATTGGTCATATGGAACGACAGTACAAAGATGCATAAGACACGTCTAACTCGGCCAGTGTACGCTCTGCCACTAATTTAAGTGACAATCGGAATCCGGTATCCCGCGCCCCGCGCTCTACGCCTTCCACAACTTTCCGCACGTACACTTATGGTACATATATGAATTGACAAATTCACGTCACGTTCTTCGAGAAAACATTTTTTATTTTTGAGTATGGTAAATACTTATATATTTTAATAATTTTATCCTACACATAAATATATTACGGAGAAATACCTAAAATGTGAACTCTGTATTTAGTATATTTACAGAAATATTCACATAATTAGAGGCAATGTCAACTAAGTTTACATCACCGGAGAGGAAGGGTACACCGTTTCTCGGCTAGTTTCTTGTATTATAATTTTTTTTTATAATTACTTTTATTTATTTTTTTACATAAAGTTAAATGCGTGTAAATTTCTACAAAATTTCAAACCATGATAAACACTCGTGCTATGGAAAAAAATGCTTCCACCACTGGTTGCAAAAACAAGAAGATTTCGTCTATTTGCGAAGGTATGCTCTTACCCTTTTCTCTATGTCCAATATTAACGGAGTCACGAAGTGACTGTAGAAGTAAGTGAATGTTTTATATATTTTTCTCAAGAATTTTCATCATATATTTCTTCTTCTAAAGATTCTTTTATATTTTTAAAAGGTTTCTTTAGAATATTTATATATGAGAATTCATAGACATATGAAGGCAACGAAAAAAATCTGATCTACATACAAAATACATACCTTCCGGGCTACGCTATTTTAGTTCCCTTTTTATTGCAATATTTATTTTGATAATGAAAATTGTAGCATAATCTTTAAAAACACCACATATTATTTATTTTTAGGATTTTTGTACGCCTAACATTTGAACGTTCAGCATTCTATATGTTGTATTTATACGATCACATATATATTTATATGTAATATATTTTGTGTGCCAACAATTAAAAAAAAATGTAACTGATAAAATAAAAATAAATAAAATTAAAATACTGTTTGAAAAAAAAAATTAACCTACTGTTTAAAAATCTCCAACATAATAAATACGACGGACGCACAAGATGTACTTTAATTTATTGACTACTTTCAGGTCGAAGCATCATTTCCATCATCAGCTCAGGTGCTTTTAAATGAACATTTAATTGTTAAATAAAATAAATAAGACATGACGACATATTTTACAATTGTTCAAATTATTTCACCAGAGAGAACATGTGGATAAAATTTATTGTGAAAGAAAAACGTCGAACGTCAAAAAATTTTTTTTTCAGTTAAACATACTTTATAGTTTTTCATTTCATTTTTTGATATTTGTATCAAGGATGTTCTAAAGCATATCAACATCGCTGAGCCTAATCAACTAAGCTTAAAAAACTAACGTTTGCGTGATAATATTTTTATTCCGTGAGATTTCATATATTCCGTACATTATCTTGCTTTTATATTATTTTATTGTATTTATGATAACACTGCCCAAAAAAGGTATTTTTAAAAATCATATATTTTATTTATTACAGTGATGCCCAAAAATGACCAAGGGCGCGACTTGCAAAACAACGATTATGAACTGATAAAAATGCAGCGAGACAGCCGAATGAGAGCCAAACGCTAGATCGCCTACGAGCTCGAAATTCGAAAAGCATGGCTTATTTTTAAAGACGAAGCAATAAATTGTGTTAAGATAATCACAATTTCAATTATTTGTGATGTCTTGATTTGTTTTCAGCTATGTGAAATCTATGATAATATTGCGCTTCCCTGTCTTTTATGACTTTTAGGATATATAGTATTTTATTAAACGGCCAGGTCTATAAGACACGAGCAAGGAAAAAACGAACTAGTTTTAAATATCTCTAGGTTAAGATTACTTAATTTTTATATTTTTTATATTGTATATTCAATAACAATACGTAAATATATTTTCAATTTGAAATGAAATGTACATTGTCTTCATGATTTTAAGGCGGCCACAACAGTTGTCCGCAGTAACCTGATTGCTTATATATACTGTACAATAATTCATATCACGGGCGAAGTAAAGCTAGTTGCTGTATATAGTATACTTTCTGGAAATGCTTAGCGTATAAAGTGCTGAACGTATAAATTTCCATTCGTATAAATGGCGTACAAAAGTTCGCACACCGATCAACAATATTCCAACACGTCATATATCAATGTAAAAAACTGTCATACAGCAATGTGCACAATAACTCTCAAATGAAAATCAATATCTGTTTTAATACAGGAATTCACACAATGTACCTTTAGGAGCGTGTTGATGATATTACCTTTTAACGATTTCTGAATACTCAAAAGCGAAGCATAATTCATTGTACATTGCAATATTTGCAAATTTGTATTACTAACGGCTGTATTTTGCCTCGTAAATCTATCGCCTTCGTAATAGCCATCGAATGGAAAGTGCCATCGAAAAAGAGATTTATTACAATGGTTTGCTATTGTAAATAAAATATATCGCAGGAAGATGTGCTTCGCGCCAAATACTGTAATAAGATAAACATTCGAAATTGTAACATCTTGAGTAGACTTAAAATGGATCTGAAAGATACAATAAAACCCTACAGAAAAGATTTAGTTTCGTATAAAAACACTTTATACTCTGTGTAAAGCGTTGTAAGTAAGTCTAATTACATTGTACGTACATTTTTGTGTAAATTTATGGGAAAAGAGCAGGGATCGTTGTCGTGTGGTTTTAGCCCGATTAATTTGAGGTTTTTCTAAAAATGTTCGTAATTTTTATATAATTTATTTTTTACTGCTGAAAATATAATATCGTATCGAAAAAGTATCGTACCTAGAAAAGGAGTATTGCCTTACATATAAATTACTTATTAAAAAAAGGAACTGAATTTGTCACATAATACAATAAAAATATAATGGTAAAGACATAAAAAATACAAAACTCAAAAATATTTTCCCATAGTAATTTAAATATGTTACGTACCTTGTGTTTTTTTGAAAGTACTTGACGGATATTTGGAAAAAAATATAATGCGGTTTATATCTTAGCTAAATATATAGATACGTACGTTATCGTTACTGGCGTCAGCATTATAAAATAATCTAATATAGATTATTTAAATTTATTTTTAAAATGATTGATTTAAAATAAAGTGTATAAATAATTAAAATAAATTATATGAATCTCTTTTAAAGACACACAGAAAAAATGTATTAAAATAAAATAACTACCGGATCTCGAACTCGGAACTTCTCTTTCTTGGAGAATAATTTACCAATTACACGATTTATTTTCACGTCAAATTTTCCATCATTATTTGCCTTCTTTCCATTTTAGTGTAACATTTATTACTTCCTATGACGTATTTCTTTATTCGAAAGATATATTTTTCCTGTGTATATTTTTAAGTTATTCATATAATTTGTTTTAATTATCAAACAAAAATGTGATTTCTTTACAAAAATATATAAATTTTACATGTTTTAAAAAAACACCAAAGTTAAGAAACATTCGCAGCCGATTCTAAGTTAAGTAGGGAGAATCTGATTTCTAATCGGACGCATTAGACGTCTGATTGGAAATGGCTACGGCTGATGAAGCGAGGTGCGTATCCCATTATATAATTGCACTACGTCGCATCCTCCATGACTGTTGCTGTTTCCTATGTTAGTATCATTGCCAGTAAAAAAAAAATACCTAAGTAGCGAATATGTCAAACGTGTTTTTAATATCTCTAGGTTAAGATTACTTAAATGTTTTTTTCTTTTATACATTCAATAACAGTACGCAAATATTTATTCGATTTGAAATATAGAAAAAAACATACATTAGTGAAATTGAATGAATTTTTACGACTGGCAAGTAAATGTATTGATCATTTGTCATCCCGCTTAGTGAATCATCTGTCAAATATATGTTCGGAATGTTTGAGTTTGTATAATGATTATTTATCGTTAACATGATCTCAGTTTTTTCAAGAATGTATTTAAGTCGAATGACGAAGAATAATAATAGGATACTATATAATTCAAAAATTCAGCTGTCGCCGATTGCTTTTCTGCTAGCGATGGTTTTGCCACTTTATAAAATAAATAATTATGACACTGTAGCCGTAAATACTTCGATAGCTAGTTCTGGGTTTTGTATAGGTAATGTTGAATACAGTAATTCAATCTATGCAAATCCAAAATAAACAAACCTTTGTGAACCTGTGCTGGTAGACGTCGACGTCGCTCTCTTTGTAGTCTGATGATCTTTAACTCTGCTGGTCAGCCACCGAAAACTTTCTCAAAACCGATAATCCGAAAATATATAATGCAAAATGTTTTTATCTCGCCGCCGTAAAAGTCCGCCCGAACCGCAAAAACTGTCTCTTTCCAGTAGCAGTTTCGCTTTTGTTTTCTGTTTTTAAATCCACACAAAAAGAACACACATATTCAAAATTTTATTCTAGGCCTACCTATCGAAGTATAAAAGTGCGTAAACAAGCACAATTTGAATATAATATTGAACAATACATACTCAATTGCTAATATAAACTGCATAGATTTATTATAAAGGTTATTTGTAGAAAATCTTTAGATTATCCTAATATAACCAGTAGTAAATTTAATATACCATAAATTGATTATGTCCGCAGAGAAAAACAATAATACATACCAATAAAAAGTGATTAATCAAAAGTGTTATTAACAATATTTAGAAAAACGTCGGGTTTTTAAAAATCTGTTTTAATATTTCAAAAATAGTCGATAATAAAATAAAAATATCGCGAAGACTTCTGAAATATTGCTTTGTTTAGACATTTGGCAGCTCTAGAACGGCGTGATTATTTATTCTCCCAATGGGTTTATCACATTTTAGAAACAACTTTGTTACATTTTAAAATATGTAATATATGTTGGTTATAACGAACAAATTAGATATTGAATGCTAATAAAATTATTATTATTTTAATAAAAATCTTTTAACAAGCTTCAGGTAAAATAATATTGATGCGTGCCCGAAATAAAAGCTCATTATTAAAACGTATTAATTGGATTTAAATGTATATAATTAGAAAATAATATTAAATTTTTTAAACCATTTTGTTTATTTTATTGAACGGAAATAAATTCAATTCAAAAGCTATATGATTGTAAATTTGTTTTTTTATTATATAAAGTTTTAGACCCCTGGTATTGAAGGAAGCTGCAAATTGTATTCATTGAGCAATAAACCTTAAAAGAGGCATGTAGCGTGATTCTTTTACGCTCTGTTTTGTTCAAAAGAATTCAGAATTAAGTATGTTTGTTGTTCATATAAATAATACATATAATATCAATATGTATTATATCGTGGTTAAGTGTAACAAAAGAAACGATACTTTACGATGCAATATGTTTATTCAAAAAGTAACTAAACCTTTATATATATGTTATATTTAAGGATTTCATGGGTAAAATAAAATAGATTATATTCTGGGGGAACCCGCGTCAAATAGTCATGTCGTGACCCTGCACGCGCCACACTGACATGACCGTATTTGGACGCACCCATCAACCATATAAATCCCGAACCAAAACAACCAATCAACATACGCAATTTAACATTAAGCACCAGAGACGGATACTGCCGAGCATCTACCGACCACTTCTTCGTAGGCCGTCTCAACATCAGCATCGCTACTCGACAGCATCTCCAGCGAGCCACTCCAGAGTTCCAGCCGCGTATTTAATTGTATCAATTCATCTCTTGAATGAACGAAACCTTGTAAGTCCTCTTTCATTTATATACCCTGCTCTAGTTACAATAGACATCCTACACTGCGACGCACAAACAACACCCCTGAGTCAAGAAGAAGTTGGAAGTTTCTGTCTCACAGAATCTTAACCTTATAATATTTAAATAACTTCAATACACACCTAAACTCCTGTACTGGTGACCCCCGACATGAATTAAACATAGTCATTTAATTTATTGTTTTTGAATTTCAATCCTACAGTCCTAAACAAATAACTAAATTACAAGTCACCTTTCGTTACCATTAGATACAGTTAATCGCGACGTCAACTAACAATATTAAGCACATACTAAGATTTTAACAAACTTTTATTTTGGTTCTTCCATTGAACGGTTGAGTTTACTCGTCAGTTTAGAGCAGGATTCAGGATAAAATGCTCTTGAGAATGAGTAGTGATATTTACTCGAAACGTCAGGAGTATAAAAGATCTTCTTAGAACTATTTGACGCGGGTTCTCCCAGAAAATAATTCGTTATATATATGCAACCGGTGTCTCTTCTGGGTTAGATCGCGTTTTTTTGTATATGGTTTCCCTGAGGAAACCTAGGACGATGTTTCAGCACGTTCACACGTTCCATTATTTAAGACGTTGCCTCAAAAATTACGGTACAACCATACTTTTTTGCAGGAGATATAAATCTCACACACTTGAGAGTATATTACACGCATATTAGTGATGCTGACAATAAGTTTGTCAGACATCTTATATAAAAAATATCTTTGAATAAATAATTATTAAAATTAATAAAAATTACATAGCACAAAATAGTATTATATTTATTGAAAATAGAAATACAATATCAAAATTACATTTATGTATTATTTTTTGAATCCCAAAATTATCAGAAAAAAATAATAATAATACTTTTTAATATTTCATTATTAAGATTCATTAAAACTAATCACTCTGTTATTCAGTGATTTCAATCCTGATAGAAATGACCCAGAAAATGTGATATAAAACATCATTTAGAGAAGAAGAAACAATTTTTCATCAAGTCACAATTTATGTTGGGTATTCAATTTTTTTTAAAATAGTATATGTTATAGAAACAATATTAGATATGTTTTTGATTATTTTATGACATCCTAAAAATGAATATGATATTTTTCGAAACCGGTAGATATATTTTATTCATTAAGTGGTTAATAAAACAAAGTTAACAATCTAAAATTATTTTTATTTTTGTTTAGTAATCGAGGAACGACATATTCCCAAGAATAGAAAGGTCAGCAAATAAACGTACATTTTTCTGCTTTTCATTGCTGTAGGTACACATTTTATATAATTTCTAGACTCAATTTGAATATTTCAACTAGAACTTACCGATGGCTTGAATTAATTTAAATGAACAACAACAGTAATTATTATTGACCTTTTAATTTTGACCTGACGCATTAGTTTTCAAAACTGATAATGCAATCTGTAATCTTCTATCTGTTATTTCCTCTAACAGTCAAGCAGATTAACTTGGAGGATGCTTTTATCTGATGAACTCCTCTTTCCGTTTCCCTTATCGCGGTACAACTCCGGCTAACTACCGAGGTAGCATCCCTACACCGGGACCGGTTACCGCCCGAGGGCAATCTTTCGACTTTATCGACAAACTACGATACTACACCTTTCAAATGACCACAGATGTTCATAACTATAATAATTCAAATAGTAATCTAAGACTAAAAAAATATGATATCAAATTTACATTATTTTTGATATGAAGCTAGATTTTTCAATCCTCACACACAACCTTATTGAAGTAGAAGTTGTTTTTCTCATTAATACGTTACCACCATGAATTTTTTTGAAGTCAAACACCTTTGGAGCTATAACCCTATAATATATCTTCCCTGTTGAACGTTTTGGATTCCATTGCAGAGTCAATCATCAGAGCTGATGTCAGGGCAGAAAACTCAAAAAAGAATATTCTAAATGGCAACGAAAATTTGAGAAGATAAATTATTTGTTCATGGAACCGAAAATGCGTCACATGTCCTCCACATCAGCGGCTGGACCTGACGCTACCCTGCTAGTTTGTGTCAGGGGTTTGTCTCGAGCGCGAATCATCTCCAGTTAATATCTCTAGAAACAAAACAACAGTTTAAAGAGACGTCTGAACAGAAATATCTCCAGAAACAAAAGATAAACCAGATTTTTTTGCCAATGTTCAAATTCAAAAAGAAAGGAATTAAATAATTTGTATGAACATAAATATTTTTATACCTATTATTATGTACGAGTATACAAATAATAAAATATACATGTTTTATTTAAGATTTCTGTAAGCACTAGTGTATGGAACTGGTGTCTTTCCTGAAGTAGATAGGTTTCGGCATGGTAACACGTGCCATTGTTTATGCTTTAAGGTTTTGCCTCAAAAATTACAGTATTACTGTACTCGTACGTGAGGGATATAAATCTCCAATAATTAAGTCACTAAATCACACCATTCTCCGGTCCTCATTTTACTGATATTTTAAGGGAAAAAGTTAAATATAATGTTTATAATCCAAAACCGGCAATAATTAAAGAATTAATGTAAGCTATTGAGGTAAAATGAGGTCAAATACAACTGAAATGATTCCCAATATTTGAAATTCCATTGAGTTAACAGTGCCTAGACATTTCTTCGAACACTTGCGGTAATTCTACATCATCTTTAAATTGAAGTTTGTGTATTTGGAAAGTATATTTGATGGAAACATAAAGGCTCAGAAAGATATCACTGGAGGGTGACTGTAAGGAACAAAGCGAATGGAACGGCGCATTGAATGGAATTATAGATAATGGGAATGTATCAACCGAGGCAAGACTAGTCGTACACAATGGAGTCTTGGTACTGACACTGATTTATGTAATTGAGGTCTGGCGCTGGCAGAAGACGAACGAAAGTAGATTGAATACAGTGGAAATGAGATCGCTCAGGCATATATGCGGCAGATCCATTTATGACAAAGTTAAGAATGAAGAAGTAAGGAAAGAATGTAAAGCTGATCTTAGTATAGTAAATAAATGAATAAAGAATCACTTAGGTGGTTTGGTCATATTGAACGGATGAATGAGGAGAGAATGGTAAGAAAGATATATGACGCTAGCAGGGGCGTTCAGTGCATACATGCAAAAAATCTGTGCATAATTATAATTCTGGGAAATATATATAAATTTAAAAAATTGGTGAATCATTTACGAAAACATTATTTTGTAATTAGTGGTATTTGTGTACCAGTAAAGACTTTAATTGCTTAGTTATAAAAACTCACCGCTGTACTCATGGCTCTCTTTTTTAATTCGCCGCATCATGCTATTTACATTACTCAGTTTTGTGTAAGCTAGTGAATTACTCAAGTCATTTAAATGGCATTGAATGGTATGAAGTCTTAACCTATGCTGTTTTTTAACAGAATAACATTAGAAAGGATTACAACTACGTGCAAATCATTGAAATTTCTACTTCCTCTTTTACTTATTCGCGAATTTTACTATCTTACTGTTTTTAACGTGTTGATTTCATGATTGTTCTTTAAATTTGATGCATGAATTTGGAATGGAAAATGCCAGAACTATTTCTTACGTTAACCTTTAATAGAAATACTTATTTCCTTTAGTAATTGCGTGGTGGATTTTCAAACAATAAATGAATCATGTTCAGTCATAGAAAGTGTTCTTAAAAACGTCCTTACATTTTTTATATGGAAGAAGGTATTATTTTACGTTAAAACATAAACTTTAAAAACACTATTATTAGTACTCTAAAATTACAAATAAATACATGGTAGGGTCGTATAAACGACGGATTTATTTTGTCTAAAGACGTTAGTTAAACAAAAGTACATATATTATATATGATTGTATAATGTCATTGGTAATGCATAACCTAAATCAATACCTACTGCACGCCACTGGATGCAAGTATTGATGGCACAAGAAATAGAGGACGTCTGCGGAAGACTTGACACGATCAGGTAAACCAGATACTGTAAGATGGTCTTGTTAGAAGCTTCAATAATCGGTGAGCTTGTATGAGAAGATGATGATAAGTTAGTTAGCTAAATTGAATTTTTAAATATTTATTTAACTTAATCATCTTTGAATTTATATTCCTTTGAAATGTGTGTGCATTTTTGGGACAATCTGATTTCGAAAAATAAACTACCCCCATCTCCCTAAATGAAACCTCTTCACTCTGCGTAAAGCTCGAGCAACACCGGGTAGTTCAACTAGTATATATAAAAAAAAAGTTATAGTAAAGTATGTTGACAACTAGACATAGATAAAAAAAATATAATATATTGGGTAAATAAATATAATTTAAATTGCGTCAATTGTCATTTTGTTCACCGGAAAGAGATTTTTTTTTAATAAGAGATTCAACTGGTCGTTTGAAATTTGTGGCTTCTCGTTGCAATTTCCTCAGCACTGCAAAGGCGAGAACTCATTAAATAGTGTTAACCGTCTGGGTGAAAAGAAGTAGGGTGGTAGAAGTGACGTGTGCTTAGAAAACTTCTAGCAGAACAATACAGAAACGCTTGAGAGAAATATGAAATCAGTTCTTTGTATTTGGACGATGAGACGCAGACAGACGGTGTGATTTTAGTTCGCGTATTTTACAAGGGTATTCTGAACAATTGAATTGCTTTGACGTGTTGATAAAGTTTTGATGGAATTTTTCGTTATTGGACATTTACGAAATTTTACGAAATACGATTTTCTATGCTAACACGAAATGTTTATTTACTGTATTTTATAATACACTATAGAGCAAACATAAAAAAGCTTATTTGTGCTTATTATAAAACCTTTCATAATAATAAATAGTTTTTATCTGTTTTTATTGCAGTTCGCTGAAAACTGTAACACAGGCGGACACTAATAATTAGCTTGTTCATGAACCACAAATACTATAAATAAAACAAATTATTGTATTTACATAAAACACAGAAAACTTAATAAAAAAATTAAACTAGTTAGGTTATTCATTTTTCAAACATAATCATTCTTCCGTTAACCATAAGCTCAACTTTCAGTACATACATCATACTATATCCAGTAATATTATTGAGCTACGTTGCATTCTTCATCGTTAGTGTATTTTTCTTAGAAATAAGCTGGATGGCAGTACAGATTAGCAAAAAATAATAATGAATTTTAATATTTATTTACATTCTTTTTGCATTGTGCAATAGAAGTTACTGATTAAGATGTCATATTCAATTAAGATTTTAAGTTATTTTTTTTACCTTTTCGTATTGTTTCATTTCTTTAAGTTCACTATATCCTTCAAGTTTATGCTTTTAATAACATTGTGACGAAAATTATATTAATTTAAGATAGGTGTAGGTGTACATAATGTTAGAATGCGAAATTACCCAAAACAATATTTTGTTCAAGGATACAAAAGCACTTAGCCGAAGTAAGGGACGGACGGTAATAAAAACTCGGTGTTGTTAGACGCAGGTGGACCGACACATCTTGGGTACAGCGGCGGTAATGCGGCGAACGTGACTAGAGTCACGTAGGCAAATGCACCTAAAGGGATGCATCTCCATAGGCGATCAGTTCGGACAGAACCTCAGCCGGGAATACTGGCTCCATAAAGACGAGATTTTATTTTCAATTAGAAAATAAAATCATTATCGTCTCTAAAAGTATGAATTAAGCGCTTTATAGATGGTAATTCTGGGGAAAATTTAAACTGTGCGCCGCAAGTTTAAACTTAGATTGTGATGTACTCTGCGTTTAATCGTTGATGTGAAAGTATCAAAAAGGGTCCCGCTGAATCTATAAAAAGTTGATAAATATAATTGGTGTAGCGAGAACATGATTAAAATAATATTCGATTGCGTATAATAAAAGATGGCTAATTTTACTCTTAAACCTCACCAGTAAACCCCAATTTAATTTTTTATAAATGGTTATTTATTTTGATAAATAATAATTTAAATTTAATTTTATGAATTCAATAAATAATTAAATAAATCCTCTTAAAATAAATTGAACTACAGGACCATTTTCTGTCCGGTAAAGAGAAGTTAATTACAATTAATTATGAAGTGTCTAACGTCTCAATAAAGTATAGAAGTCATTTAATTTTTTTATCTAAATAATAATGATCGTGATCGGTGATCGCTATAGTCACATGTTGGAAAACTTCTTGGTGGCCGAATTTGATTGATTGGGCCTGCAACACATCAAGTTTCAACATGACGGTGCCACCTCACACACATCCCGAACTACGCGTGAAATTTTGCGAGAAAGTTTTCCCGGCCGCATAATGTCGAAAACTTGTGATATTGCTGGTCTCCTCGATCACTTGATTTGGCGGCTTTCAACTATTTTCTGTAATGGTACTTAAAAGGAAAGATCTACGCTAATAAGCTTACTACAATACCGATGCCACAGGATATATTCGAAATGTAATTGCTGTAATAGCACATGAAGTATGCGAGAATGTTATGAAAAATATGGTTAAAAGAGCACGCCACTACCAGAGACGGCTACTTGATCAATGTATAGTTCATACATAATTGTAATAAACCAAATAATTGATAAATGAAAACCAAATCAAAAAATGTTGTTTTTTTTCCTAGTTATTTAAAAACAACATCAATCTGGAACATACTATTCACCTTGTATAATATTACCAGTATATATCCCTGGAAACTTTTGTATTGCCAGTTAGGTGGTACGTGAATTGATAACTGCTCTATGCTGATTCAATCGGTAAACTTTAGATTTTGTTTCTTACATTATTGTAATTCTTTTTACTCACACAACAAAATAAATAAACATTTGAAAGAACCGTGTCGTGGCGTAAGATAGCATCCCTCGGGTGGTATAAAATATGTTATTGTTCAAACAGTAAACACATAGTGTTACCCAAGGAGGCTAACGACTCAATAGAGCCTTCGACCCGCATTTCCAATCGCTCTGGGACCGAATAGTGTGAACATAGTTCCTGCTTGTTGTGCAGCACGGGGCGAAGGTTTAACTACCCACTGTTATCGTGATTCGCCACGCCATTTTGCGAAGAGGCTTATCCGTTAAAAAATGGGAAGGATTAAATCTTAAAGCATTAATTCAGGATTTCTGAAAGAATTGTATTTATTAACATTGATTTTAACGAAAAGAGAAAACAATACATGTCATATATACGTAAAATCTCGAATATTCTGTGCACCCATGTATAACGCGCAAGCTTGACATAGCCCAAATTATTTGGTAAAAGAAAACTGGTACGATACAAGATTTTTAAGATTTTATTTTCAATTGGATATAACATTTTTGAACAAAAGTTTTAATAAAAGTCACAATAAAATCCAAAACGCCTAAACATTAGGTACTGAAAAAATCAGAAAAATATTTGCATCAGTCACTAGTAAGATTTTAACCGATTTAACGGTTAATACTTCGTCCATCAATTCTTTTACATACAACGGGTGTGTACCACCTGTTCAAAAATTTACTTCCAATGAAACTTTTGGAAGAGTAAAATATTTCTTCGCTTTGTGTTTTTGGACCATTGAACTGAAGATACGCATTTTTTTTCACTTCAATACTTTCATCAGTGATAGTATATACTTTGGCAGAGGTATTCGACTCATTGACTTTTCAGCCTATCCACTTTTTGAGTAAAATCGACTACTTTGGTTTTTTAGTGAATCGTTTCATTTGTCATGTGATTGTTTGACGAAATACCAAGTTTTGCTCATAATATTTCTTGCTGGACTACTTTTAGCTTATGAATTAGATTTTCACTTTTTGGTTTTATCGTTAGCAGAATGCATTGGTTGAATCTTAGTTTTGGGGCATTGTGGGATATTTGATTTAAATATTCCTGTCGATTTTCTGAATGATACTCAGCTTGGTTGTATCTGTCTCTCAACTTCCTTTAGATTGAGTATCCTAAATTATATAGTCTAGTCAAGATATACATTTTACTTCACTTTCTGTATAGGATTGTCTTGTATTATTAATATTTGTTGGTATGGTTGTTCATAATTACTTTTATTTTGTTCAAGTTCATTTTCAGGACGATTCTTTACTTTTAGTAATTCGTATAATATTTACTGAAGTTAATTTATTTTTGAAATTCTAGCAGAATATATATATACTAGATATAACACACCTAATATATAATATTTTAGGGAATATATTCAAAACATGAGTCGAAAATGTTCAAGCCGCATATGCCTAATTTTAACAATGTCAGAGATATTTATAAACATTTAAAAAATCGTAGTGTTGCGATTATCTCGATCAATAGAAATATTTTCAGTACAGTTAATATAGTCAGATCGCTTTGTTAAATAATTTAGGGCCTGAAGCAAATATATAAAATAATATTAATTTTGCAAAATTTATTTCAAAGAACGCAGACAACGAAATAACTTATAACTTTGTTTTGCAAAAATAACGTGAATGTCTACGATGGTACAGAAATTATACATAAGTACCTATAGATTGAATATTTTTAACTATAAAATTAGTTACATATTTTATTTTTAATTGTATAAATTTGGATGGACAAAAGTTTTAATAAAAGTCACACTAAAATCCAAAACGCCTAAATATCAGGCACTGAGAAATTTATAAAAACACTCACATCAATCACTAGTTGATTTAATTTATATGTAGACTTGGTTTTGCAAAAATCTCGTAAAATGATATTTTCCGTGACGGTACAGAATATTATTGACTAGAAAATTAGTTACGCATCCATCCATAAAATATAGTGTTACATCGCCAGCAAATAAGTTGCACACAATTGCATAGAATTAGTTTAATTTTAACTTTTGGCACAGCTTCTAAAACGAAAACTGAAATAAAATTACTACATATTCAGAGACATCCCTGCAGCAGCTGTATTCGTATATTGGTCTTTCTCGTTAGTATACACATCGGATCCGCATTCAATGAGTGCCGAGGAAAGCTTACCCAGTGAGTAAAGTGCAGAATATTGCAAAGTAAGTGTCACCGTACGTTGTATAAACGAGATAACGGTGCGAGACTGTCTCACGGAGATCTCGGGTGCCATCGTACTATTCGCAGATCAAGTCGATAAACAGTCGGATATTGATTGGGAAAATAATTGGGCATTTTTATTCAATATTGTACAAACAAAAATAGTATAAAATAATTCGTTTTAAATTTCACGGCAGTCTGATGATAATATTTATAGAATATCTATTGGTTTTATTTTAATTTTTTTATTGGTATGATAATCACAAAATTGTTTTGCCCCTACAATTCGTCAATGATGTTGAAAAGTTAAGAAATACCGTGGTTTTCTAATATGTTACACTCGTATAACTTATTCATAGGAAAATATTTTTCTTTCGTAATTCTGTACTTAAAATTAATCTGTATTAAATAGAGTTTAACAAATTTTCAGGAAGGATTAGACAGAGATTTTAATGTAATCATTAAAAATTTAATGCGTACCATATTAAATATTGAAATAAAATAATTATGTAGGTTTAACAATAAATATATATTAGGCCCACAAGTAGGAAAATTCATACAATCGAGTTCTAAAAGAAATTATGAAATAGAAATCTTAATTTTAATAAATCTGTAGAATAAATGAATTCAAAAAAATATATATTTGCTTATTTATTTAAAATATTTAAAAAAAAAATCACATTAGAAAACGTTTAAGCGTGTAACTTTTTATAAACAATATATACTTATATATAATCATACTATATATACTATCACATTGTATTGTATTTATTTACAGCATTGAGTTTGTACACCAAGACAGGTTAAACAATACAACTAGGGAAACGGAATCAAGATGGTAAAATATAGATATGTATAACATTTAGATAACTTATTTTCAAATATTTAATAATAAAAGCACATTTTCAAAATCAAAATACTATAATTAATAGTATTTACCACGGAGCCGAAATGAAAACCCTTATTGTTAATGCCATATACAAATTAAAAATGGTCTCAAGAGCAATTGGAATATCTGTATAGAATATTGAATACCTAACTTACAAACTTGCAGGACACCGAAGATAAGAGATGTAATATTTCAAAATACTCGTGATTAACTTTGTGGAAGTCTATTGTCCAAACTTTTAACAAAATTTTAAACTTTTTGAAAAAATGAATTAATTATTAAAATAAAACACAACGTTGTTTACTTCACCTTCACACAACACTATATTAAAAAATCATATTACGTCATCGTCAGTAATAAACTAAAACTTAAATTAGACGATAGACCATCGACTGCATGATAAAGGGGGGGGGTACGAGGGCGGTATTAGGGAGAGGAAGGTATCGGTAAAAATCGGTTGTGGGCGGGGCTAATATGGACAGTAGAGAAGATGTATTAGGGGATGTTTGTATGTTAAGTACATTTTTATTGTTAATATTAATCTCTATATTTTCTTGAATGATTAATTTTTTACCTTTTCTGCATATATGTAGTACTTTTTCGTTGTCATGAGCGAAATAATACGTCCAAAAATATGTAAGGTCAAGTGGAAATACGCTGGATATATTTGTTGAAGAGATTATGAACCGTACAGAAAAATAAATCTAAAGAAGAGGCCTCGTACTTGTAGAACAAGTTTTGGACAACCTCAGTAGAGCGACAATATCAGAAGAGATGGCTGAGAAGGGCTGAAGTCTGAGAGAATTGGTGATTCTTGAGAGGAGTCTCTATCCAACAGGCTAAAAATGACAATGATTGCGATTTTACTAAATAACTATCCTAAAATTTTAGTAAATCTGGTACTTCATATTATCTAATGCAATTTTCACTCACATATTTGATCTTTATGACGGATACATGGATCGCCGGTCGCCGTGCGCGTATCTGGATGCACCACTATATAGACATAATGATCCCTGTCCTAGTACTTATCGGTTTCCCGTCCCCCTTCTCTATACCTCGGAGCACGACTTTATGTGTGTGTATTGTCTATGACTTTATAAAGTATATTATGTTATTGTGCGCGTGATCGGTCTTCCGATATTGTGGGTACTGAAAAAAGTTTCATAGTGTGTGGTGCGTGTAGTGCTTTGTGCGTATCAGCGAAGTGTGTGTTCCTGCAGACGGAAGATCTGTAGCCACAGCAAAACATTAATCCAAACAATAAAGCATTACTGCAGGTAGGTCGTGTACTTTCTGGCGTCTGGTTGGTCCTTGAGACACTCTTGTCTTGTCTTTGTACCAAATACTTCCATCCATCCTACATCGCAATTCCCAATACCTTGTGTAAATGGAAATAATAATCTTAATAGTTTTCTTATATGAATAATTCCATTACTTTTTGCATTGATCCATAAAACATACATTACACACATTTTTTTTCATAAATTTAATTATTGATTAATTCTCATTATCGATTATCATAAAAATGTTGTGTTAAAAAAAATCAACATCTTTTTAAATATTTAAATAAAATTACAAATAGTTTTACAATATATTAATAAAACAATTTTATGGTGAAATCGCTCATCAAGCTCTGTAAACGAGCTAGAAACACAGTCAGGATATAATCTGAAAGTTTAGTTCACGTTTCGTTTTAGAAACTTTTCCATGTATGAGGATGCTGCATAGCTCGAAACACTTGCATCAGCTCATGCACAATTCAGTGAACTGACTAGGGAGACGCTTCATGATTTCTGTGAGATGCTTTTGAGCATTTCATATTGCATTGAAATTTGAATATGAAAGAGATGATTCCTGTATATATATAATACAATGCAACATTTTTAACCGTAATTTATTGTAAAGATATAATCGTGCGAGGTATTTAAATAATTTCGGGACTGACTTTCGAAGCAAGTATTCATATTCAAGTCTATTTCGAAAGTAAGAATAATTTTGTTGTTAACCTATTTAATGCAACTCAAACACACTTTAGAATAATATATGTGCCCATTATAATGAAAGTGGTCTAAGTCAAGGAATTGAAAAAAATGAGTTCATCGATTATTTTGCTTCACATTATTTATAATTAATATAACATGATGCAAATTGTAACAATTGTGAAGCGTTATATTCAGTGTATTGGTACGATGTTCAACGATAATCCTCTAGCATTTAATTTGATAATAGAGTAAGTCATTTCAACCTTAATTTTTTTATTTCCTTATAAGCTACATGCAACATTTATGTCGAAGTAAATAATAAATCTAGTTGACGTAATACATTTTCAAACATTATGTTAACTGTCTCGAAACGAAAGAAACATGACTTAGACCACTTTCATAATAATGGGCATATTTAATGTAACTCAAACACACTAGGTATATTAATATAGTATAATCCCGGTAGCAACCAATATATTTTTTCGATAATTGATTTTATCTGTATATCTTTCTAATTGATATATTTAATTTGTATTAATAGTATTATTTATAACTAACTATCTAACCATCAAAACGTTACCTGAAGGGGTAGATAGATAGAATAGAGCATCAATCTCTTCTATGCTGACGTAGTTTCTAGCAACTAGTTATATAATATATGATATGGAATCTGTGAAATGAACAAAAATGTTAAAATATGTACCCCAAACAAGCAAAGTGAGACTAATGTTAATGTTTTATATAATAATAAATGTTTTTGTAAAAATTTATTATATAATTTAGATTGATATTATTCTCACAAGGTGAAATTACGCAATAAAGTAAAAAAATAATGTACAGGGTGAATATTATATTCCAGGCCGAATTTGTTTAGCCGCCATTTTGGTTTGACAAATATTTGTCAAATCGTATTTAATAGTTATGGAGAATAGTTAATTACAATTCATTATTAGGTATATTGAAGTCATCAATTTTTTTATCCTGTATTATTATGCTGTAACCATTAATGGTGAGCACTATCATCACATGTTGTAAAACTTCTTGGTAACCGAATTAGATCCATTAGGCCTGCAACATATGTAGTTTCAATAGAACGGTGCCACCTTATACACAGCCCGAGCTACACCTGAAATTTTGCGATAATTTTTTCCCGGCCGCGTAATGTCAAAAATTGGTGATGTCAACTGGCCATCTCGATCATCTGATTTGACGACTTCCGACTATTTTATGTGAAGGTACTTGGAAGGAAAGGTAAACGCCAACAAGCCAACAACAATTCAGATGCAATAAAAGAAGGTTCGAAATGAAATTGCTGAAATAATACGTGAAGTGTGCAAGAATGTTACTTGTGCTGTTACTAGAGGCAATAACGTTATATTTTGTACATAATTGTAATAAATTATGTATTTGATAAATATATATTAATTAAAAATATTGCTTATTATTTAATACTTATTCAAAAACAACATCGGCCTGGAATATAATATTCACCCTGTAGAAAAAAGTTTTTATTACTATTATTTATTTGTTAAAATGAAGCATTAATATTAGTAATAGTTAGAAGTTTACTACTTAATTTTTGCATGTCAAAAAAGTTTAATGAAATTAATATTTATTTTCTAATTCTCAGAAATATTTCCTTTATTTTCCTTTTATTAATGATTTGTATACTGATAAAGTCAGACTAAAGGAGGTAGGTGAGTGCCCAACAGACTAGACCACAAAGACGATGTCAAGAAATGGATGGCACTGCATTGTGACTCCGGTCGTGGACTTTCAAGTCCCATGAGGCCGCTGAAGAAGTAGTAAATACTGAAGTTTCCACTATCGTTAAATCAATGACCCATAAAGTCAGCAAACTCTATTTTTATCTTTTTTCTAACTTTTAATGCAGTTTTCCTCTCACATAGATATTAAGGTCCATGTCCACGGAAAAATACAATCTTAGAGATTTAGTTGAGATATGGATTGATTGTGATGTGATTTGGTTCTGCAGATAAACTCAAAGATTAGCTTGAGATTATTTGAAAGAAATAAACACTTAAACCATTGCACACGGCGTACGTTCTGACAGCGAGATTTGATGCGTGTATATAAACTTCACCTAAATCTACCATAAATCCCTACAATTATCTATTCTGAAAGTTATATTCTTAGAGTTGTTTTTCAAAGCATCTCATGAAAGCAAAATACATATTTTAGAGATTGTATCTAGTCGAAAATCTCCTAAAAATCTCTTCCATGGATACGGGCCATTACACATAAGGTTAATTTATTGACATTCAAATTTAGTTCCTTTTCATGTGAATTGATCATTAAAAATCGGTGTTAGCTGCGAAGTCAGTTGATTTTACCCATCGCCATTTATATAAACATTCGACAAATAGCAGTATGGATAGAGGCTTGTATTTTTTTATTTATTTAGACACACATGTATTCTACAGCTAAAAAAAGATTATTGTATACATATGTTTCACATAGATTTTAAAATGCCTGTTAAATAGAAAATGAAACACATAAGGTAAGGAAACGTGAAAATATATAAAATGAGAGAATAAAAATACTAATGTGCAATACAATATGTAAGATTAAAGTTATAATGCAGTCGGTATAATACACAAAATACAGCTATAAGAATTATTTCATAATATACAATATTTTAAATGAGGTGTTCCATTTATTTTGTATTTTAAACCAGATTATAGCGATTGTTATTCATACTAATTAGTGTATCAATAAATTTATTAGTTCTGAATGTTTTTTTCCAAATGAAATAATAAAGAGGTTGCTGAGATTGCAATAAATACTCTCGTATACAAAAATACTTATAAAATGGTTTCCTATTTTTATTAAAATATTAAAAATAATTCGTTAATAATATTGGAAAATTAAAATAAATAATTATTTTAAAAATTAAATAAACTTAAAAATAAACAAAAATACAATAGAGAACTAATTTACTTTGACGCTATTCAATTAATAGCATTTCTTGATTGTTTTTAGTTGCAATATGGACAGCTGTAAATATAAGATTGTTTTATGTCGTTACGCGATGCGGAAGGACGAATGTACGGAAATATTAAATATAATGTTAAAATTTTCCAGAACTTTAGCGAACCGCCACTGCCAAACGGCGGATGTTTAAACCCGGAAAACAAGAGAATATCAAATAACAAAGTAGCAATGTGCGAAACATGTTCAACTCAAACCGGAGTGACGTTTACGGTCAACAGCTCTGTCTGATTTAAATGTGAGATTGCACTTCAACTCGGCATTGGATAGGCGTTGAGAAGAGACAATGCAATTTGCAACATGCCAACTAAACTGTTTCAAAACACATCTAAGTATGAAGTCCTTATAGGCTGCTCGGCTAAAATATTTCTATTTTTGCGTATAAACTTGTACTCATAAGTACCTTTTTATCAATTTGCAACTTCAGTCAGTATTATAATAAGTATATACAGGTGTAACAGACCTAGTCCACAATATTATGTGGCCGGATACCTGACTAAATTAAGAGTCAAAAATGTTAAAGTAATATGTGGGAATTCTGCACAGTTACGGAAAATATTATTGTTTGAAATTTTTACACAATCATGTTAAGCTTTAAGTTTATGTACTTCGAAATAAATAATTGCGAAATTTATCTATTATTAATCTATATTTTTGATTCAGGCCCTAAATCATCATAAAAATTGTTTGGCCGCTCGAATTTCAACGACTCTTATTTTTATGTATTCAAATCATAATTTGGAATCAATCCAAGTAATTGCAATATTACAATTTAATTTTAAATGTTTATATCTCTGATATGGTTGAGATTAGGCACATATTCTTTGAAAATTCTCGACTCGTAATTTAGTCAGGTATCCACCCATAAAATATTGCAGAGTAGGTATGTTACACCCTGTATAGTGGTCTTTAGCAAATGAGACTCGGCTCGTAATGAACTTCCACAAGTTTCGGTCCTGGGTTGCCCTCCATAGTCTTTCCACCCAGATACACCACAGATGTACTCTTCCAGGACTTCTTCCGCCAAAAGTTGTGCCCAGAATAATATCATTTTTTATGATATCACTTTGATGTGGCTTGCTGTAGTTGGATTTGTTGAGAAATTCGTACGTCGTGATATCCACGGAATGTGTAACATCCTTCTTCAATTCAACAATACATTTTGAAAGTATCTATTTTACGCATGTCGCTATTGATATTTGTCTAACTCTCCGTTGCATATATGAAAATTGGAAAGACTTGAGTGTGAACCAATATAATTTTAGTTAATAATAGAAAAAACATTTTGTTTATACCACTGTTTATCGACAAATCAACATGTTTCAAGACCAATGCCCCCTTCTTCAGGATACAATGTATACTAAAATTAAAAATGCATACATAGATAACAACAAAACTATAAATATATGTGGCGGCTAACTAATTAGGAACTCAATGTGAAAACAAATTTAAAAGGAGATTATTTGCAAAAAGAATTTGGTAATTTGTAATGTTTTATTTGGTATTAACACTTATTCTTATTTATAAAATTTTTAATTTGTCTAACTATAAACACCGGATATTTCTATGTAAAATGTCTAAATCTTTATTAATGTCAAAATAATGGTTTTGTATCCAAAATATGATTGGCGAATTCAGAATAGTTATTGAAGAAGTAATTAATAAGTTGCTTGCTTTATGTCACTGTTAATTAATTGATTCTTGAACAACTTCACATATTGCCATTAGGAATTTTTGTTGTGATGCATTAGCACGATCCACAACCAGTATTGTTTTAAACAGATTTATCTTTATTGCTTATTTGTATAATGAGTATTATAAATAATTTATTTAATATTTGCAACTAATTCAATCATTAAAAAAAAATTCACGTTTATAATTTTAGGTACCTTATAAATTTTACAGTATTTTAGTATTAAACGATTTGCTAATCCAATTGCTTGTATTGATCGAAAAATATAAATAAGACGGAACTTAAGACATAAGACTACACACTAGACCATATTATATTCTATATGCAATCTTACAATATTTAAGATACCTTAAGGCATGTCGAGTGATTACGTAACTTTATTTAACACAATTTTTTTTTATTAAAAATCATAATTAGTTCTCTTTCGAAACATATTTTAAAAAAAAATTTGATCTCAAAAGTAATTATACCGAATTCACATCTAGTTTTTCGTCTGAAAAGTCTTTTTATTGAACTAAGAAAAACAAGAATAAATATATACATAAAGGGTTAAATAAAAAAAAAACACAAATAAAATTTAGTTGAGGTGTTAAAAGACGTAACCGAATAAGGGATGTGGAAATTCGGGTACACTTATTCGGATTCCAAATATTTCATTAATTTAATATGTGCATTAACGAATATTATACACGTTTAAAAAATACCTAACTCAGTTTTAATCTAACTGAACTTAACCTAACTAAGAAGAATCTGTTTTTCTTACTCGCAGGTGATTATAGTAAGGTTGAGTTAAATAATTAACATATTATACATGTTGTGTGTAATTTTTTAAAGATATTACATTGTTTCCGTTTACAATAGTTAAGGTTCTCGCAAATGTAATAGCATATAGATGAAGAACCTCTTCTAGGTGTTGTAGAATTAAGTGGATGATTGTTTTCGAAAGAATATATATATATATAAAAACATTGAAGCGGTGTAGCTTTTCAAAATGAAACCACTTCTTTTTAAATATTGTTGTGATATTTTACAGAAAATAGATGAGCAATTTTTCACACCCGTTGCAGCTCCGTCTGGTTTTATGACTGACTGCTCGACCTGACAAGAAACCAAAAACAGAATTTAACTGATGGATGCATGTTTAGGCTATTTTGTGAGTGACCTAGTCCAGGTTACTTTTGCTAGCGTATAAAAATAATTTCTCTCTTTCGAAACTGAGAATAGTTATGGACCAATCCGTTCATGTTTAATTTGTGTGTTTATTTAATTTTTTTAATAAAATTACTACTATATACATTATTTGTACTTGGTCCGTTTATTTCTTCATATAATCTGTGATTCAAATTAATTTTAATGTTTGTATATTTTTACAATTACAGTTTAAATATATATACTCGTAAAAGGTTTAATATTAAATAAATAAAAAAACTTCAATGTTATTCTCATATTTTATTTATACAAAATTGAGTTTAACGATGCGGATTTTATGTTTTATAAATAATATCATCTAAATGCCGTCCATTTCTCTCAAGACAGTCTTGTAATCGGAGTCTTAAATTTGCAAACACGCGAGAGCAAAGCGTTGGTTCAATGGCAGACTTCACGGCAGATATTTTCTTGTAGGGTCTGAATTGTTCAAGAATTGTTACTGTAAACTCTTGACTTATGGTATCCCCATAAAAAAAAGTCGTACGGTGTAAAATTTAGTGATCGAGGTACCCAGAGTATGTCTCCGTACTTGCTGATTAATTTATTTGGAAAAATTCCCCTCAACTTCTCCATTGAAACTGTACCTGTGTGCGGAGTAGCTCCGTCTTGCTGAAATTGTGTTCTGTTGTTGAACCCGGGAAAAAACTGCTGTTACGATACCAAAAACTCGTCGATCATTCGGAAATACACGTCAGCAGTGACTGTCTCTCGCTGGTTAAAAAAGTAAGGGACAATTATCCCTCGGGAAGAAATTGCACACAACACTATCGTTTTTGGACAATGCAAACATTTTTGATGGCTTCCCTTGAGTTGTTGGGGCACCAGTATCTCATGTTTTGTTTATTAACATAGCCATCGATATGAAAATGTGCTTTGTCAGTAAACAATGTTTCCAAGCGTTCGTGCTGTTCCAAAACGTTCTAGCATCGTTTTCGCTAAGGTTTCACGTAAATAATAGTAATTTTAGTTGAGAAACTGCACGATTTGCAATATGTATGGGTAAAACTGTAGTTTATTTTTCAAAGTAACGTACACTGTTGATTATTTTATTCGAGTATAGGCTGCAATCTTCCTTATCGATTTACGCGGATTGCGCATAATTTCACGTCGAACTTAAGCCACATGTTCTGACGTCGCTGCTGACGTTGATGGTCTTGGAGAAATATGGTTAACCATCGTCTCTTCTTGTCTGAACTTTAAACCCAACACCAGATAATTTGCGAGCTCGGACATCACTTACTAGTCGAATATTAAAGTAAGTACAAGAAGCGCGACGCGCATGAACCAATGAATCACCGCACTTTAAATATTGTTCAACCACGAACGCGCGGTGCGCTCCCGAACAGTGACTCATTGCGACTAGCAAATCTGCAAATCACGCGCGTCGAACAATACCCCTCCCACTTACTTCATCTTAATGGTTTACGATCAATTACAATTTAATCTTGAAATTTTTCCGCTGGACACCTTTTATATACAAAATAGTTGGAAAAAAATGACATACTTCTCTTATAGTAAAAAATTTTCGTAGCTTGATAAGGAAAATCGCCTAATATTTTAAATAAAATTGAATTTATAAAAAAATGTTCGAAAACTAATATGTTTTTAATAATATAATTAAATACTGTGGGGATCCTCAAAACAATTGACAATACATATTATATATTGTAGCACAATTGAAATGGGCGGTTGTACAAACAAAGCTAAATCTCACTAGAATCTGCGTGTATACATTTTACATACATTATAAAGGTGATCCGCTATCGACGATTGTGGCTGAAACCCATAGACTATCCGACTAATCCATTATACAGTAAATTAAATATTTTTATGTATAGATTTATATTGTCAAAATTTTAAATATTTATTTATTGTACACAGGCATTAACATAATATTTTATAAATAATAGTGAATCACATCAGAGACGAAATACAAAGAAAAAAATTATATAATATATGTTTTTCGTAATCATTTTTTTTTTTAAATGTGATGTATAATAAAGTGAAAATTATAGAAAATGAATAAAACAAAACAAAAATTATTCAAATATACACGGAGTATCGTAGAATGTTGGAATAAGTGTCGTAGTTAGAAAATTATACACAATTAGTCGACACTTATAACATAATAAATGTGGTAACTCTGCATGCGCCTATAGACATGGCCGTGTAAGGACTCACCTATCAACCATATAGGGCCCAAACCAAAGCGACCAATCAGAAGACACAATAAGACAATATACATCAGGGACGGATACTCTCCAAGCAGCTAGTAATCACTTCTCCACATATCTTCCTCTCATCGACATCTCCATTCAACAGCATCTCGAGCGAGTCACTCCAGAGTTCAACACGCATTTTACTGTACAATTCGTCAGATCAATAAACGAAATTTTGTAAGTTCTCTTTCATTTCTACACCTTGCTCTAGTTACAATAACAGACACCCAGACTGCGACATACAAACAAGTTGTCAGGAGCCTCAGTCTTACAGCAACAAAACCTTCTGGCACAATCACGAGTCAATTATATTTAAACAACATCTATTCCGTCTACTTATACATGAACATCAGTTGCCAATATATTTGAGCTTAGATAATCAGTAAAGCAATTTATCTGTTACTATTGAGTTAAGACACAAAAAATTGTTACAATTCAGTCCTATAAACAGCAAACTAATAGCAAAAATGTCGACTACCTCCGCATATTCATTCCCCATAGAATGCAATCTGGGGCCCGCGGAGTTAGCTAATGAATGTGTTCTGACATTACCACTGTAATAGAACAATGAATTGTGTTTCGATGACCTCAATGGTGCGTAAAAGTCAAGCAAACCAACAATCAGGGTACAGTCCATTATATCGTTGATGATCCTATATATAAATATTAGGTCGGTTAACATACCTCTCACTAATAATTAAAATATTTTCATTTAACATATTCTGTATATTGTTGTGTAAATCGATAATACTGAAAATATATTTTCGCTCTTTCTTGCCATAATGACATATAAAGAATATACTCATACAATATCAAAAAAAGGTACTCGTACAGCGTCTAAAGAATATATACCAGAAAATGAAGAGCAACCGTTTAACTAGAATTTTCAAGCGGTGAACGAAAAGAGAGGAAGTATTTATTTTTCGTTACCGGAAGCGAGCAACGGTGAACGAAAGCGTTAAATAATATTGAAGACTTTCAACAGGTGAGACTTGCATTTGAGATGAAATATTAAGAAATAATTTTTCTAGGAGACTGAATTAATTCAAGTGAAATATTTTGAAAGATAATTTAAAATATTTTTGAAAAATAAAGCAATACTCTGAAGTATTAAAAAATATCAATTATTATTGAAAATAATATATTGTATATTAATAACATGTATAAAATCTGAGATTTTAAATTAAGGTGCGTTATTCACACATACGTGGACAATGACAACGACAACCGTCATCATTACTTTGAAAAACTGTAATAACGAGTTTGAGATGATAAAGCAGATTTATATAAAATGAAACAAAATATTATCGTATTCATTGTATGATAAACCGGTAATTATAATATTAAATATATATATATTTAATGTATACTTTCGGACAGTGTTTTAATAAATGTTAATACGTAGCTGAAAGTGAAGATGAGGAGTGATTAACAATTATTTCATGACAACTCAATCCCAAGATCAAGATTAGTATCTTATGTGAACTTAATGAGAACGTGAATACAATGAGAATAAATAAATATCAGAATCTCATAGAGGCGAAACTATTTTATTATATTATATTTTAATGAAATGCTATGTAGAAATATGAGGGGTAATTACTGGGCTTACGACATGTCTTCGGCTGGCTTAAGTGATCACTTTATATATAACGTTAGCCAATTCTCACCCCTCAATCTCCATGTTTATCAAATTTTTGAAAATTCTATATATGTTATTTATTACATGGACTCGCTTCGAGTACAACTAGAACATCGCCGTCTATTGATTTAATTTGATAATTAATTTTTCGTCGAAACAGCATATTATGTGTCAACTCAATGAGAATCTGATTTTGGTTGAAAGTTATTTAAATCAATATTCTTTATCTGTTAAATGTTTTTAACACATTATACCAGAATACGCTTGAAAAATCAATATTTTTATATTTTCTTATTTTGACCAGTATTAATAACATTTGAACGTATCCAAGAACACATTTATTTATTTAATAACAGTGTCTTTATAGATAAAAATTCAGTAATTGTGTGTTCTTGAACATATTCAAATATTTCTTCAATGAAAATACGTTAATAATATCATACAAATCGACCAATTATATATGCGATATATAATCATTCTGCAAGCATTTTGTAGCATTACCTAATTGCGTTATTTCAAATTCTGCACATTACTTTACACAAGATACAAGGCAAAATAGAATTGATCATTTTGAAAGACTCGTAGGGCCTAACAATGACAATTAAAAGTCGCTGATTATATTATTATATTGTTAGATTAAGACAATTTTATTTATATACTTCTCATTATCGTAAAATTTTAAATAAATTCAATAATTTGTCACCGTTAAGTGTGATAGTATTTAACACCATGAATCTTACTAATGATATATTATATTGTAGTGCCTTGAAAAAGAAAAGAAATAGAAAAATAAATCGAATATCAAATACTGCCTAACTTTCGATCAAGTACACAAATATTATTTATATATATTTTTTATAGAATTGTGTTAAACATTAGTCGTATAACTAGAGCGCATATACTGTTCATAAAGCTAAGGAAATAATAACTTTTCTTGGATATATTATATGATAACTATAATATATTATATATTATTTTTCAATACCTACACATAATTTTTTCACAATAATAATATTATTATTGAAATTTTTCACATCAACCACCTCACATTTTAAAATATTTTATGTTATTTCAAAAAGTATGCTTTAAAAAAAAAGTTAATTTATGATAATATAGGTTATAACTTTAGGATACATTTTATTTGTAACCGTTTGATTTATAAAACTTTGCTATTTTAAATGTTTTACTGATATAAACATCAATAACATTTTAATCACACTATATTGAGCTAATGAATCAAAAATTGCTCCCGCCCTCAGAATATATTTCTTAAATGTACCTAATGAAACAGGTAGTGGTTGATAAGCTTGCAAACATTAATAAATTCGGTATATACATGTATGTATTTTGCTGATAAATTTTGTTATGTATAAAAAAAATGTTGCAAGCTATATATTAAAATGTTTATCTAAAAATGCCGATTTAATGGCACCGAACTGAACTAAACCCTTAGAAATAAATGAATAAAAAAATATTTCACGATTCAAAGCGATGACGTAAAGCCAAACGAGTAATTAATATCTCGGAGAAACAGCCATTGCTTCATCACTCAGACCGGTTGGTGCTTGTCTGGGCTGGAAACAACCCTTCTCTAAACACCCCTTTGGAAGGCTCTCGATATAATGAGAGCAATATATGTCAGCCTTCGTTAACACATCACCGGGTATGATTGAGATTGTTTGGAAAGTGAAACATCCCTTTCCATTCAAACCCTAGTTCAACTGCTCCGAAACGTCTATCAAGTAGGTAATAAGTGATTAATAATTTAAAAGTCTTTAATATTTACTAAATGTAGACAAATTTTGAATAAAATTACTATTATGTTGTGAATTTCTAAACAATGCATTACGATATTCATATCCGCGGATGGAGAATTGGCGTTTTTGTAGGATTCGAATATTTACTACGAGTCGCGCTCTCTCATCCTCCAAAATTACATTTATTTCATGAAATATTAATGATTATTTATTTACCTGCATTACAAATATGAACTATTTATATTCAAAAATATTTTATAATTATCCATGACATTTCTAAATCATTTTAGTAATATCTAATTGTTTAATACTTACTGCCCGGTGAATTAAAACAAAATACGTCCGGCTGTGGTGAGTCATTTTGGACTCACCTCAAGTTTTCGGTTTTTCGAACGTTTTGTGGGAGATTTTTTATAGATATTTCATTTTAAATATGATTTAATGAAATGGTATGATATGCCGTAATGTTTTTGCTAAAAAATTAAAGTTAAAAATAAAAAAATAATACGAAAAATAGACGCCCCACACAACCAAAATACAAACATCCACTGGTGTGTAATAGTGGTTATAAACAATTAAAATGTATTATTTATTTTTTATATGTTACTATTTTTTACACGTAAACCGGATAAAAATAATTCAAAAACAATATTTGTAGAAGTGAAATAAATATATTATAAATAAAATATTTAAAAAATTACATCCCTTTTATACGAAATTCAATCTACAATATTGTAAGCAGAAGTAAATGTAATTGACATAATTTAAAATAATAAGTATAACAACAGATAACTTATACTCAAAATAGATATAATATTGATTGTGTTCTGTGAATTCCAGTCAGTAAATTGTTTGTTATTGTCAGAATATAATTGTCAAAAATATAAATAACAATAGCCCCATGGTAGACCCGCTTATAAACTGTGTCAAAATTGCCTTTTGTCATTTATAATTAGCAATAACAATATTGAAAACCCGACCAGGTAGGGTCATAAAACTTACAGGTAGGCGCAATGCCCTTCAAATATTACCGGCATTGCAAAATAAGTAAAAATAAATAACACTATAAATCTGTGCAATAATTGGACTTGCTCACAATACATGACCGCATACCTAGTATTCTTTGTCGGCATAAGCGCTGAGATTCAATCCCGTAAAAGCGACTATCTGAGGTCAGTTTTTGAGCGTTTTTTCACATTTTTATCTATAACTCAATTTAATCTCGTCCCATAACATTTATTTGTATCTAAAATTATTTAGAAAAAATTAAGAAAATATTAGATTTTAGTTAGAAGAAAAACAGTATTAAACGAATGTTTGTAGCGTAATTCATATTTTTACAAACACTCGCATCAGATCTGACCCAACACCGCAGAGGATATGTAAAACAAAAAATGTATAAAGTTTGGCTATGAAAGAGTTATATTTAGAAAACAAAAAGCTACATGCATGTGCAAAAATAAGAGGTATAGGTAATGGCATTAAAAATGAAATAAGTCTAATAAAAATAAATAATAAAACAAATCTAATCAAAAAATCTAGATATAGAAATGAGACTTATCTCCTATTTCATATTTACGATTAGTACTATGTATATAATTTTTTAACAGTACATATAATATAAAATGAAATGTATTTACTTTAATGAATATGTAGTGTTGGGCCAGCAATTTGGAGGAATGAGTATGTAAATAAATTAGAAAGATTTTAATGATTAATTAATCGAATATCGGCCCGTCATTAGTATTCAAGTTACTTTCATATTCACCTTGGTTTGACAGTTTTGAATGTGTATTTAGACAGTGATGAAGCGTGGACAAGGAAATTTAGTATTTACTTGAGATACACTGAATATATTGATCAACGGTTCACAATAGATTGCACGAATATGAATAATCATGAGGTGAAATGCAAAGTATAAAGTTGTAGCGAACGATATCTACAGGCTCAGGTATGTATAGAACTACTCGTACAACATCGGTTGGTACGCATTTTAAATTAACTAAAATTTTATTCATATTTTGATACATTTATAATACAAAATGGTAGTAAAATTTTGATAATATACACAATTATTTTTTCTTTTCTTAATAATTAATCTATTTATTATTAGGTACATATGTACATCTCTACCTACTTATCTAGATTTTATTAGGTCAGAGTTTGTATTAATGTGGGGGGTGTTTTTTTCTCATATCATTAATAAAAATTACTGTAAAAATAAGTACATAAGAGAAGTTATAAATATATATATATTTCTTTTTTCTTACGTTAGAGGTTTCCAAGCTAATAAAAGTATGTTAGCTAAGTTAAAAATATGTGTGTTCAAAAAATAAAAATTAAGAAGTAAATGTCAAAAAAGATTTCCTAATTTATAAAATTAGTATCTACCTAGCAAGAAACTGTAGGCTAAATTACAGCAATATAAAATAACAATATATCAATAATATCCTCTTTCTAAACACGAGTTATCTTTTTTAGTAAATTGAGTTGAAACGCAGTTTTATTCCACTGTATTTTATTATATTAAACGTTAGAACGTTTTCAGGAACACTTTCTGTTTAATATAATTAAATATTGTGGAATAAAACAATGTTTCAACTCAATTTATAAATGGATTCCACGAAGTTTCACCAAAAATCTTTGAACAATTAGGAGTTGTGTGTGTACTATACACACTACTACAAAAAAAATTATGTGTATATTATTTATTAAACAATTTTAAGCGTAAAACATTGTATTTATAAGAGAATATAATTACATTAAATAAAGTACCATAAAAGTAAAATTTTGTGTTTTGTATAATTTGTCTTCATTACGTATGGAAGTAGGAAGATCATTTAAATTTTACGTTCACTGTAATGGTTCTAGGCCGTGGTTGTAAAAACCTTATCGAGCCATGAATCTTTGTTCATATAAATTATATTAACATTACTTAACACTTAGTACACTTATTAGCGTTAAGAAATTATAATTTTTTCAAAACATTTATAGCATACTGTTGTATTAAATGCACAACTTGGTGAGCTGTTTTAAACATATCTGGTATCATAATACATGAACACGCGAAATATCTTTTACGAGGATTTCATCCATGAATATATACCATTTGTAGAGGATGCTCATCGAAGGATAATTGATGTTTCTCTATAATATTCGAAAATTTCGAGTCACAAGAGATGTTTAAGCAGGTGGCGGATACACGTCCGTCAGCTTAGTGCCAAGTTTTAGAGAACTACTTACTTACTCGGCATACTACGATGTATTTACAGTTTTCAAGTCTATAATGGGTTCCATAATGGGGCCATGACCTGTTTATTCAGTGATTTTGAACAGATATGTTTAATTGTAAATAAAAAAAAAGTATCACCTTAATTACGCATTGTACGTTTTTTATTTAAGATTAATATTTGTATAATAATTTATATAAATTAAATTAATCAACTTGAAAGATATACAGATAAATTGATATATGGAAATAATTAGTGATGGTAAACCGTTACATGACTGTGATTAAGTCGATGATTGGTAACTGAGATTTAACTATGATAGGTAACTAAGATTTTATAGTCAGAGGCTTACTTTCTAGTACAGTAGTCATTGGTTGAAGAATTACGTTAATCAGTTATCAATCATCGTTACAATCGAACACAATCACAGTTACAAAAATAGTCAAAATAACAGTTTAAATAACGACTTTACCATCACTAGAAATAATATTTTAGTTTGCTACCGGAATTCGAACCTAGACCAAGTCGGGGAAAATTCAGAACATAAGTTTAAAGTTTTTTTTTTAAACTTATATTAAATTGTTACATGTGTTATATTAATATATTTGTTATTCCATTTTTTTAAATAATCAACCTTATATAATGATGAATAGTTGAATGGCGAAATTGATAACGCATTTCCTTGGATGGGAAAAGATCCAGGTTCGAATCCCGGTAGCAACTAAATATTTTTTCGACAAATAGATTTTTTCTATATATCTTTCTAGTTAATAAATTTATTTTGTATTAAAAATATCACAGAATTATATTCTAAGAAACTGCAACTTCACAACAAAAATGTGTTTTTCTTAAAGGTACATAATAATTTGTAAATTAAATGTTTTGTGGAGTATTATTAGTAAAATAGGTACTTTATTGCTCACTATTACTACGAAATGAATTTTTGTTTTCCCTTTATTGTCTGCGGTTATAGGTTTAAAAATAATTTTAATTTTAAAGAATTGTTAATAAAATGTTACTTTTATCATTCAGATTTTATTCCCTATCCCATTTTACTTTTCCTTTCCCCTCGAATATTTCCTTAGTTTCTTTTTTATAACTTTTTTCTCCATGTTAAATTTTTTATTCTCACATTTTTCTCAGTCCTTCTTAAAATTGAAATTGCACTCACTGTTAAAAGTATTTTATATCTTCAGAGAAAATATGTAATTGGTTTAATTATTGTTTAGCTTTCACTGTGATTTCCGTATTTACTAATTAACTGTATGTTTTTTGAATAAAATAGAAAAATAAAAATAAATGGTTTTTAAAAATAATTTACTTAAGGAGTTAATAATTTTTCTGTTTTACTATATTTGTATTTTGCATCCGGCTTATGAGTAAATTAATTAACTCATATTTTGGGAACAATAATAGCAGAATGCGCCTGGCAGATGAGCAATAGGGCCGACTCCCAACATTTCCGTTTGCCACCGGAAATTTGACATGGTGGGAAGGGCGCAGTTCGGGGGAGTAAAAGAAGTAAACATTCTCTATGGAAGGCTATTTATTTACACATTTCTCCCACCCCCGGAAACAAATTCCGCTATAGAGCAGTTTACAAAATTGTTTCTTTGTCCATTTTACATAATTTTGTCTTACGAAGAATACATAGCCCATTTGATTGTGGTGATTTTATTTTTATATTAATTTTATTGTAGTAAACATATCTGATATATTATATTAATTCACAGAGTTGGTTGGTCATATTTTCGTATTTTTACCAATTTATAATAAAACTAAAAAAATCCGTAAAATATAAAATATATATATATACATATGCTGTGTGTAGTTATAACGCATATATTAACATTGTTATATATGTATATAATTCAAGCAATAAATTTTATTTCTTTTCGTTAGAATCATTTATATTTATTGTAATTTGTTTTACTGCATTGCGCAACAACTGCATGTTTTATAACATATTTTTTAATTAAATATCTTATTTTTTACTTAAGGATTGAAGTAAAAATTATAATAAATTAAATCTAAACATCCTCTCTTCTATTGAACGCCATTCATTAATTTTTTGTGCTTAGTTGCACTCCTTTAAATAAATTATAGTCACCACATCTCTCCCCCCACTGCCTGGACCAAATATTACAAATATCGTTACTCTTTAGAGCCAGAACAAAATAAAAGCACCTCCTCCTCCCACCTACTAAACGTATTTATAAAATAATAATTAAATCCGAATCTCAGGAAACACCGGATATGGACCGCTAATTATTTATACTTTACATCTTTTTCTAGTGCTTGTTCGGTTATCATACATTTGTGACCATGTTGTCAATAATTTTATTTAGAGCATCTCGGTTTATATTTGGATCAGGATTCCCAAATAATTGATTTGGACGAACGCTGTCCCCAGTTTTTGAGATCCTCTTTTGCTAGTAATTTTGCTTTGAAAAATGATGAGATGTAGGATCTGATATTTTTCGGGATGTCTTATTCAATTATAAAGTTATTTTAAGGATTTATTTTTCTTTCGCATTTGAATAATCATATTATTATTACTGACCCAATGAACGCAGCTTATTTTAAGAAGTCGTTTGTATATTCACATCTCAAATTATTTATGTCACTATTGCATTATTTCAGTAAGTATCCACAATTTAATTCCTCATTTAAGCACATAACATCGTATAATTCTTATTCGCAAATTTAAATTTAGGTCTTAGTTGCACAATACTATCTTCATGTTGAAGAATGTGGCTTGGTCTTACTCAATATGATATTTAATTTACATAGCAGAGTTCTAGTTTTTGTTTAATCTGCATTCCAGTTTGACTATTTTATATACTTATCTACACCAAACCGATATTTTAGCAATCAATATTCTGATAACGTAGATAAATATTCAATAAATCTATATTTAATAATTTTTAAACCTAATGTAACAATTCAATTAATCGTTAATGATCAAAAGCGGTGTCAAATCATTTCAAAGTAATTTGAAACTAAATACTACTTAAACATTTCAGTAATACGAAACAAGCCAACATAAACTGAATTAATTTATTGAGTTTAATTCGAACGTAACTTAATATCCGTTTGTTTGTAACCACCTACGACATCTGGCGCTTCCGTTTCGACACTATTGATGGGAGCTTTAGTTTGAGAGCTTTTCTGCTGACTTAATCCACCCATTCAGAATAAGCTTTGCATTACCATTATCATAACAATAATAGGTATATTGTTTCCTTCAATGGGGCATTGATTATCAAACAGCACCAAAAGAGGAACAGAAAGCTCGGTGGTTTTGGAACAAAACCACCAATTAGAGATTTTCTTATTGTTACAAATGTGGATAACAATATTATCCAAGAATTCATGTACGTACAAACAAACGAATACATAATGCTCCATATACGACGTATACGGTGTATAACATTTAACGGAAAAATAAAACACCTGCAAGCCATACGTGCGATTATTTTCCACGTATTTTTAAATAACCTATTTATCTCACGTCCGCCATACACGAGAAAATACCATATTGGCAGGAAATTTGCCTACATAAGATGCCGGTAAATATTATGTAACCAGTTCTCATGAATCAATTCAACGTGAAATAACTTGACTTTATATTGACGGAGTACATACTAAAATCGTAATACACAACTTTCATGCATGCCTCTATAAATTACTATCAGTCATATCCAGAAGATTGAAAAAATCTGCACTTGAGAAAAATGAAAAACACGAGAAAATACAGTATTTATTATATTCGTAATACCTATGCTCTCATACTATTTGTTATCCAATAAAATATATTTAGAATTGTAAGAATATGAATATATCTAGCCATCGACAAGATCGATCCCCGATTCGTAAAACATATTAAAATATTCATTCCTTTCTAGACCCTGATGGTAAGGGAGAGAAAATGGATTGATGCCTTTGAGATGTGGTGCTAAAGACACATGTTGCGCACACCGTGGACGATGAGACGCACGAATGACTCCATTCTGCAGGAACTGAACATCGCGGACAGACTCTTAACCGTTTACCTGAGACGAATCCTTCAAGATAGCTTGGAGAAACTTGTTGTGGTGAGCCACGTCGAAGGACGAATAGGGAGAGAAAGATCCCCCACCCGTTACTTACCCCAACAGTAACTTCTCTGGTGACTGTTCTAAGATCTGCAGGATGTCGAGAAAATTGGAAGGGCATAGTCAAGAGAGCGAGAGCTCATGTAGATTGCCATTCTGTCAATAAAGACCGACGTTTATGAACTGTCCATACAACAAACAAGCAATGTTTATATATAAGATAAAAGTATTGTTAATTGTAATAATTTGATTTTTTAAATTTCATTTTAGTTTTTTAAATATATAATGTATTTTTTTGTTGTCTGTTAAAAGCTTCAACAACTGGAGAGCGTTCATGAGAAGACGTATAAAAGTGGACGATGCAAAAATGATGTGGCAGGACAAAGAGTGTAGTATTCTATCCTCTTTATTTGTTCCTACGAAGAAACAACGTAAGTAAGTTAATTAGTTAAGCATTTAATGATGGCTTGTATACATGTATAAAATAAATAATTCTATATTTAGCTGCCAAAATTAAAAAAAAACAATGATCCCATATTTTTTTAAATTGACGCATTGAATGAAGGTTTTTTTATATTTTGTAGTGTGTAAATATTAAAAAATATTTTTTTATTTTTTTTATTTTTTTATTGGATATTGAGTAAGATATACAAACAAAGAACACCAAATAAATAAACACGAACAAAGGTAAATTCCTTGTCCCAAAATTTTCATTTTGGTGGCACCAACGCAATCAATGAGTTTGGCGACTTTTTTTTAAAATCTGACTCGATCGGAACGAAATTTTAAACGCTGACAATATAATATGCAATAATGTAAAAAAATACGTTTTGCTCACACAAAGATTTAATTTTCGAAGTGTGAGTACTTTTAATGTTGCATAAATGTGTCATAATCTATCGGATTTATGTTTCCACCAAGAATGTGTGTAGAATGCCCCTCGTCCCGCAAATAATTCTATTCATGTCTATTCATTTACTGTCTGTGTATACAAATAATTAACATTTTTCTTAAAATTTCGATTTCTCTTATTATAATTTTATAAGATTTTTGATTTTGATTTTGAGTGAATTATACACTGACGGGTATTACTAATATATTCGGATATACCAATCATTTATTCAGTACGCATTCGAATAGCTGAATTTTTAAAATAAAGCGGGAAAAATGTTTATTAGTACGATCATCTGCTTACGATAATAGGAAACTAAAATTATTCATGGATTATTCATTTTGTGACCTTGGGCACTCCTGGAATACAAACAGTTAAATGTCATTAATATAAACTAGGAATCTGTCGTAGAGGTGATCTGAAGGGAAAGAGATATTGGAGAGGTTTTTTTTATGTTCTATAGGTATCAGATTTTTCTTATAAGAAATATGAATTAGATTCTTGCGTTTGTGTTAAATTATATTATATAATAACAGTTTAAATACAATAAAGTTATTTTAAATAATATCTAAATACTAATATCAAAAATTATGAACAGAAATAAATGTTTGTTTTAAAATACTTACTGGTGAAATCATTTCCTCGGAGTTCAGGGGGAACCCAGAAACTCAATCAAAGTAATTTGATGTCTGCTCCCCGCGGTGACACGATCGATCTACGTCGTATGAATTTGACAGTCTGCTTGGCGCAGAACAAATGTTTGGCAGTTAGTATAACAAGGCTGACAACATATGGGGAATGTTTAATTACCGACCCTGCAAAGTCAATATTTGACTTACCGTGTAATGTAATAAATTATTTTCCATGCACACATCCCTACACACGTTACTGGGTTGAGAAGTTAATTAGTCTGTTGGTTTTGGTGCCGCCGAAAAATTATAAGAATAAATTAATTTCCGTGCGTTTCTTTTGTATACAAAGCTGGAGAGTACAATAAATATTCAACTTATGAAATGTTCTCAGAATAATTATTTTTTGTACATATTCAACATGTAATTATATATATATATATATATATTATTAAGGAGAGCACATTCTCATTGTGAAGTTGAAATTATTCAGAACATAGGTCTGTGATGTTTATAAATACTAATTTAATGTATTAATATAAATTTGTCGAAAAATATTGTTTTTGCGCTACCGGGATACGATATTATTGATTTTATATGTATATATTGATAATTAATACATTAAATTAGTACATATATATATATTACAGTAGATGCGTATTACCAGTGAGAATATATTTTCACTGACGTTTCAGTGAAATCATATCCGAATACGTTTCCACCAGTGGAAATATATTTTTACTGGTGGAAGTATAACTTCACTAGCAGGTTTTAGCAAATTTATATTCTACCCTGATCTATAATTAAACCTAACCCAACCTAACCTATGTGTTAAAAAGAAAATAAAAATGGCTGAGATTATAAACACGGTAGTTTATGTAGTAAATAATTTTATTTAATATAAATTAAAATACTATAAGCGAATAAAAGTGACAGTTGTAAACGCCACCCACGCCACCAAACTATTTGTTGCCATGCTGTAGGGCGATACATCGACACTTAAGGCCAAATATTCCCGCGCGTCGTATTCTCGCTTGTCAACGAATACAAACTCACTAAATGTAACCAGTGAATTTGTATCTTCATTATTAGATATACATCTACTGACCGCCTTAGAGAAAATATACTTTCACTAGTGAAAATAAATTCTCACTGGTAATACAGATTCATTGTAACCCATATATATCTGCTTTTTAGAAATATGTTTCTGTCGAATCTTTTCTTTCTAATTTTATTTAAATAACACCACAACAGCACGAAAAAAACTAGCTACTTTAACACAGACGGTAGTCTAGCAAAGTAGCCAGGACAATATATTCAGGGGTGGAGTCCTACTGCATCCCACACAATAAACTACGAGTATTATATTATAAAATTATTTATATTCACCTTCGTTACAACAAAAATACGTATTTCAATAAAGTTTAATAAATAAATGCAAGTACCGTAACTTTTGAGAGAAAACCTGGACAAGTTTTCTTGAGGAAAGCGTTTATAAAAAACACCATTTAATCTAGGAGAGATACCAGTTCAATATATTATATATACCTATATGTTAAATATATTCAAAAAGTTTATAATTATTATGAGATATATTGTATATACAGAGTGTAACATTATTATGAGATATATTATATATACAGGATGTAATAGTATATGACCTAGTCCATAATACTTTATGACTAAATTACGAGTCGAAAATATTCATGGGCATTTAAAAAAATCGTATTTATGCGATTATTTCGAATAATTTAAATATTTTACTGATTCAAGATTATATATTAAATACAAAAAATGTAAGGTTATTGAATTTCGAGTAGTTTGACTATTTTTTGTAAGATGATTTAGGACCTGAAGCAAAAATATAGATTAATAATCGAACAATTTCGCAAATGTTATTTTTTATAATATATAATACGTAGACTTCAAGATTAATACGATTTTGTAAAAATTTCTAACAATAATATATTCCGTAACATTACCGCAGATTTGCACATATTTCTTGATCATTTTCGACTCGTATTTTAGAAAGGTATTGTGACCGTGTTACACCCTATATATTTGAATGCTATATAAAACTTTGGCAAGACCAGTGCTTACCTATGCGTGAGAAATATGGAACATTTGACGTTTTTGAAAAAGTATGTCAAGGGATATCAAAGAAAATGAAGTGTGGCGTAGGCATTTTAATCAGAAAATTTATAATCCATATATTGAGCTGAATATCATAAAATTAGGAAAGCTTTAAAGGCTATGCCTATAGAGTAAAGGGATAAATCACAACCCATGAAATGGCTGCTCAATAATACACCTAAAGTTAGACCCAAAATTAGATAGCAAAATAATATAAATAAATATCTATCTATTCATTCTTGGCATCAGCACTTGACGGGAATTATTCTAGTGCAGAGATTGGAAGAATTATACTCTTGAGAAAACCAGGTCTCATTTTCTAACATCAGCAATAGATACCAAGCGGTGGTCATCAGCGGTTTCAAATCAGGTTGAGCATGCATCTCCTTCGGAGTTCCTCAAAGAAGTTTGCTAGATCTACTACTATTCATAAGCTATATTAACGATATACATACAAATTATCAATTTGCCAACTTTCTTCTTTACGCGGATAATATGAGTAAGCATCCTAGTTGACTGTCATAAAATCCAAGATGATATCACCCGCGTTTCATCCTACAGTAAGGGTGAACAAACATCCCATAAATGTTAACAAATATTTTCAAATAACATTTTCAAGAAAATTTAATAACATTAATTTTACTTACTTAATAGACAGCACTCAGCTTAAAAATAAAAGCGATATTAAAGACCTAGGAATAATTCTCGATTGCAAACTTTTTTTCATGAATCACATTGACCAAATTACCTCCAAGGCTAATAGAGTACTAGGATTCATACTTCGAATCTGAAAACACTTCAAAAATCCCTATTGCTTCAAAATATTGTATTATGTATTTATTCACACTCATCTCAAATCTGGAACCCACAGAAGATTACATATATTGTGAGATTAGAACGAATATAAAATAGATTTCTTCGACACTTAATGTTCGATCATTTAACTCATATTTAAGCAAACTATGAAAACCCTAGAATATCGAAGAAAACGTGTTAACCAAATACTTATTTTAAAATGAATGCAAGGACATATTGACTGCTCCAGCCAATAAAAACTAATATCCTTCCATATTCCATCCAGATCAAACTGGCGCTCCATACTCACATTTCTAGAAGTAGAACATCTTATACACAAAATTAATTAATTCACCGTTCGTGCAAATATCGTTATGAGAGTTAACGGAAATTGATTTATTCAATATTAGCCTTATTATGCTAAAATATTTTTTTCATGAACCATTACATTTTCAATTTGAACCAATCATTTTACCTATAATCGTATCTTGCTCTCAGATGAAAGATATTAAGTTCAATTTATTATCAGAAACATCATATTGATTGGTCTTACATTATATTATTATTATTATACAGAATTTAATTTCCATTTCATCTTTTTTCCTCTTTTCCCTTCCGTTCCTTCTATAAAAAAATTGTTCTTTCTTTTCCTTCTCTTAATTTTATATTTTTTTACTCCTTCAATAGAAGCGATAGTTGTCACTCTTTTCATTGTCTTCTAAACTGCTTAATATTAATTTTCGTTTCCAAACCCACACTTCCTCGTGTAAGTGTTTTGAATAATTCAGAGGAAACATGTAAGGTTGAATCGACTCTCATTCTTGTTACTATCTTAACCATTGTTGAGCAACTATATGTTTTACAAAAAAAACATCTACACTGTCGAAGACATCTACAAGGTTAGATAAGTAAATGAGTTCCATGTATGTAACGTTTTGACAATTGAATTGTCGTAGACAGTTAAACTCCTTGCAAGGATCCAGAAATAGATAGTAATTTTGCATTCCATTTCCCACCCTTACGTCACGCATCTAAATATATTAAATATCTAATACCAAGCAATTTAATTACAATATTCAATTATAACATTTCATGTATTGCATGTTGTGTTATTGAATAACTGTACAGTGTTGAGAAAATGATATTATGCCCAGTTTACTCAAAGGTATTTAAGATTCTGTAAAAATGAGGTAGATGGCTCTGTCAAATGATGGAACGATTAAATGTATTAATATCAAAAAGGTAACATATAGGGTCGAAAATTGTCGCTAAAAATAATGTCGCTGTAGCTTAGTTGGATAAAGCACATTTTCCGGTTAGGAAAGAGATCCAGGTTCGAATCCCGGTGGCGCAACAACAATATTTTTCGATAAAATTGATTTTATATGTATATCTTTATAATTAATATATTTAATTCATATTTAAAAAATAATTGTGGTTATTATATTCGTAAACTTACTAATTTTTTTATTAACATGTTTGGGTTTTGGCTTCATTTGCAAATCTTTGCCATTCATTGATGGATCGTGCATCAGCTATGCAGCAACATTTGTTGGACGACTGCAGTACGTATGATTCAACCTTTACCCTGACTATTCTAGTCAAAACTGTACCCTTGTTTGACATTCAAATGTACATGAAATATTTGATTTTGATCAAATGATACAGCAATTTATTTCAAATACATGGACATATAGCAGATATATATTGAATTTATACACATGTACATGTCTAAATCTTATTTTTTTAACTAACGTTTTCTAATACTGTAATGAAAAACCCCCCGTTATTAAATATGAGAACTAATTACTTTATTATCAGAGGTGCCCGTTAATAACCTTATAACCGTTAATATTATCAAAAATTCATATGAATCTAATGTGATCTAAATTATTTTATTGTTAAAAACAACAAATTATATTCATATTATGGTATATTCTAGTATATATGTTAATTAAGGAATTCAAAAAAATTGAGATGTCTATACCTATGAATTAGCAAGAACATCATGATAATATTGTGTTCTATATCGTTCTTGTCTGATCTTTCACCTGAATCATGTGACTTACAATGAAAATCTACTTTAAAGTGGAGGAACCCTCTTTAATAATTAGTTTAATTAAATATTATTTTCAGTATTATTTGTTCAATATTTCATAATATTATTTTTTTCTTATGCACCCAAACGGGTAATATTATGAATTATTAATATTTCCTTATTTAGATGGGTAATTTGATTTTATATATTACTATAGTCCAGTTTTAAAAACTACTATAACTTATGTTTTTATTACATGTCGATTAAAGAGTCTTTATTACATGTCTATTGATGAATTTTTATTACATTAAGAAACTAACCCGTGGATGCCTGGGTTGTAAATAATTTTAATAAAATCGTTCAAATTTATTTCTGTTGCTCGTATCTGTGTTTTATCATCATTAGATATTTTTTATTTATTTAGTTTAGTTACATACATTTAATTGTTTAATAAGATATTTTCATAAAACATCATCAAAACAAAGTGGATAGATATTTGTCAGAGAATCAAGCAAATAAATCAAGAAAATAAAATATTTTATTTTAATTTCCCCGATTTCATGAATATAAATGCAAAGTCAGTATGTATGGATATAATAAACATCATAGCTTATTACGTAGCGCGCCTACTGTTATTGGCATTTGCAATCTGTAAAATATTTGCGTTAGTGGTTTGTTTTCCACAGGCACTTTGCTAATGCGTGTAAAATGTTAATACATCCTCTTCAGCGCATTATCGAATAATTTGACTGCTTATTTACTTACTTATTTACTTCCTCTCCCTATAGGGGTAGGCAGAGAGGATAGAGCGACATACTCGCCACGATTCTCGCCTTATCCACATTTATACATCTTCTCATATAAGATCGCCAATTATTGAGGCTTCTAACAGGACCAACCATTCTCTAGTATCTGGTTTATCAGGTCGTGCCAAGTCTTCCGCGGACGTCCTCTACTTTTGGTGTCATCAACACTGGCGTCATATATATTTCTTACTATTTCCTCCTCATTTATCCGTTATATATGACCAAACCACCTAAGTGATCCATTTTTAATCTTACTCATTATACTATGATCAGCTTTACATTTTTTCCTTATTTCTTCTTCTTTCTCTACTTAATACTTTACTCTATCATAAATAGATCTGCCACAAGCGATCTCATTTACACTGCATTTAATCTACTTTCATTTCACTTTTGCCAGATCCAGGCCTCACGTCAGTGTCGGTACCAGAAATTCATTATGTACGGCTAGTCTCGCCTAGGTTGACAAGATCCCATTAGCTATTATTCTATTCAAAGCGCCGTTCCATTTACTTTGTTCCTGCTGTCACCCTCCCTTCGATATATTTCTCAGTTTTTCAGTTTCTATCAAACATACTTCCCAAATAATCGCTAAAATTTTGTCCAGTTATCAAATTCAATTATGTACAGTTACAATTTTCATCAATTTATTTAATATTTGTTAGAGAAAAAGAAAAAGAGTCGTAGTAATTCTGGGTTAAGAAAGAAACGAAATAAATGCATTGTTACAATGTGACTCGCGTGTTTCCTATTCCATTATTGCATTGTTGCTTATAGCATGCATCTAGAATAGCATGCATGTGGAGAATCTGGCCCAAATTTAACACACAAAGCTCCAGTAAAGCCATTGTCGTATCTCGTCTCAGATGCACTTCAGTGTTGCTCGGGGACAAACTTATCCACAGAGGAATGATGACAGAGGTAAGCTCAAAGCTGTGGAATCCATATTTGGTTCTGCAACTCAGAGCTTTTTCGATTTCACCTCCTTTGAGTGATATGTCAGTGTACAGTCATTGCAATACAAATTAAATGTATCAAATTATGTATTAGAAAGATATACTAATAAATTTAATTTATCGAAAAAATATTTTTGTTGCTACTGGGATTCGAACCTTATATTTATATATATATATATACCTTTCTAATTGATACATTAAATTTGTATTAAAAGAGCAAGAATTATGTTCTGAAAAAAATTGAAACTCTACAATAATAATGTGTTAGTTGTGTCAAAGTAAACCTAAATTTAATATAAAGGAATTGATTTAATTTATGGCATTTAATTTATATATTACTCAAAGGTATTTGAAATTTATTGCAATAAAATATAGAATAACCGATGGATCAATTAAAAAGAGCTGCATATAAGTACGAAAAAATTTTTCCGTCAACTTACTTAGCATGGTGTAATTGGTAAACGCATTTCCCGTGATCGGAAAAGATCTAGGTTTGAATCCCGGTAAAAATAACAAAAATACTTTTACTGAATTTTTCTGTATATCTTTCTAATTGATACATTTAATTTGTATTAAAGCACTGCAGAACTATGTTTAGAAAAAAAACTGAAACCTCACAATAATAATGCGTTCTCCTTAATGAAATCATTGTGTTTATATCTAAAAGAGCAAAATTAATGGTTTTATTAATTTTAACTGATTTATTTTTTACACTGATAACACACAAGTGACATTATTGTGACAGCAGTTTTAGTTATGGCATTCGCACACGCGTAGCTTAGATAAGCTTTATTGGTCGGTGACAGTATCTAGACACTGATACACTGACATAAAAAATAAGGCAGCATAAGCGACATATTTCAATACTGAAATATTGCGTCGTTCTTGTGTTAGGGTGATACAGGGGTATCTTTCCCTTGGGACAATGATTGGTTGGCTGACCTTGCGATTGCGATTTTTTTCGTAATCGAATAAAAACTTTGAGAACTTTCTATACGGGGTTATCTGTAGAATATAACATATAAACTTGTACATATACGTACGAAAGAGTTGCCCGTCTTATATTTTTTACGAACTATTTTCTAGTTAAGGACATCTACTAAGTACTAAGTTCAAGACAAGATTTATTGGAAAAAGGGTAAGAAATTCTTACACAAGATTTATTGGAAGGTGATAAAAACACAAGGAAATTAATGTCACTGTTTTCAAAATGTGGAAATAATGTACACTTATTTATTACACAATATTATTTTATAATTGATTTTCAAAAATTAAACTGTACACCGAGGTTTTTAAGGTCGTCATAATTTATTCTGGGTTATTCAGCTGAGATTTTTTTTCAGTAGCTGACGTCACCTTTATAAGATCTCAATATGTATATAGGATCACAACCAAATTCACTGATCTTCTAAAAACAGAAGATCAGCAGAGAACTCGTGGAGCGGGGGGAAGTTTATAAACTCAATTGTCAAAGGTGCAACACTGTATAAGTGAGAGAACAGGAAGGGTATAAAAACTCAGCCATTCGGAGAAACTTGCACAATAGGACTTGTGGTTAAATTTTGTTAGTTATTTATAATGATTGGCTAATTTTACATGCTTTATTTGTTTATAATCATTCTAAATTATTTAATTTAAGACCAATATTATTTATATGTAAAATAGACGATCCCAAAGTTTTATCAAAATAAAGACCATGGCACCAGAAATAGACGTCTTCGGAAGACTTGGCACGACCAGATAAGGTGAGCTTGTATGAGAAGATGTATTAAGGTGGATGAAGCGAGAATTGTGTGTCAGGACAGATGAATGTGTCGCTCTATCCTCTCTGCCTACCCCCGCAGAAAACGGCTTGATGGTAAGTTCGTTAGTTATTGTTTTTCGGTTGTTAGAGCTTTTACCAGTCATTTTACAATATCTGATTTAAAAACAGATCTTTTGCGAACGCCCTGTTCTATTTTATTCTTTAATATCTTGTTCTCGCTCACAAATATAGCCAAACTTATTTTTATCAATTAAGCTAAAACAGATAATTTACTATATAATTTGTTCATTCTTCACTCAATAGAGTATTCAAACGCACGTATGGATGGATCTATGCATAATAATACGTACAAGGTGTCCCAATTTTTTTTTCACAATAAAAATTCTCTAATAAAATAATGGATAAATTTAATAAAAAAATGTATTTTGCATTTCAGTACAGTCCATGTGAATTTATTTGTTAAAAATCATGTTTTATAAATGTGATACTTTATTTTGCTGGTACTCTTCTAAATGGAAGGAAAAATTTATTCTCGGATATTTTCTTTCAGTTGATCCAGAGAGGGAGGATTATTACTGTATACCTTTGATTTAAGGAAGTCCCATAGGAAAAAAGTCTATTGGTGTCAAGTCGGGGCTAAGCGGAGGCCAGTTTATGTAACCTCGTCGGGTTATTAATTTTTTTATTGGTCAGATCACGTTCCATAGCAACTGAATTCCTAAGGAAGCGGCTAGCGATCAACATACCCCCCGCCTTTCTCCCGCTCGTCGCGTTGGTGCACCGAATGAACCAAAATGAAAAATATTTTTGGGACACACCGTAGATTTTATATACGTGCGTCTAAGTGACCGCGTTTTCATTACTTTCATTCGCATTTCTTTGTACTTTCATTATTATTCTTTTCTATATATATGTGTGTTTATCCTTGTTTATATAAAATATCATAAATGATTAAGATCTTAACAAAATAAAAAATCGCAACTTATTTTATTATTTATGAAATCCAAATCACCGGTGACGGTTCTCCGTTAGTAACTGTTTGATTTATTCAACGAGTTGGATCGAGCTTCTGGGCTTTCGTACGTAGAATAATTTATCTGAATTTAATTGAATTTAGAAAGTATAAACAAGTTATGTAAATTTAGTAAACAAAAATATGATATATTTTAAGTAATCTGTAAAAATATTTTTGAGTAGCAATTGTGCTAGATTCTACCTGTAACAATTTGAAATATAAGAAATGTAAGAAACAATATAAAGTAAAACATCTTTACTGGAAACATGGGAAAGAGACATCTGAAACAAGATACAATTATTGTTTAAAACAATTTTACAAAAGGTGGAGTGAGACATGGAACAAAAAAAAATGTCAGAAAAAAATAGTTCATTGTAAATTATTGTATTAAAAAATTTACGGCCTTTAATAATTTATTATTTTGTTTGTTTTTATTACTTAAGAATATGTATTTTGTAAAATTAAATAAATTTAAATTGAAAAATAATGATAAATGGTAAAGCATTTAATATATTTCTGGCTTTCATTAAATTGGTATTTATTTTAGAAATAATCTACTCATTTGGCAGGGTATATAATATTTATACTTATGTACGTAGCTCACAGAAATACCAAAAATTTTGTAATGTCACTGCAGTGAGCTCCTACTCTACGGTTAAGGTTATCGCGTTAAAAAAATTAATTATTTTTTTTTCTTATAAAATTTAGTTAATTTAGTAAAAAGGATTAAGAATTTATATATTTGAGATCTTTAGAATGTATTAGTTCATGCTTTCACAGTGTCATAAAAAACATTTCTTCTGAGCTACGGCGCAATCAGATTAAAGTTCCGACTTTCTTTCATCAAACTCTGGGATAATAAACAGACACTAAATAAACCCCAACCATCCCTTCAATTTTAACTATAAGTAGTTCTACACTTCATACAAGTTAAAATATACATTTTACCAAAACTTCGAAATGCGACTGACATTTGTTGTTAGAAATTTTAAACATTTGTAATCAATATTTTAAATAGATTTTCAGTATTTATAATAAAATATCAATACATAACAATAATCTAATTTAACCAATGAAATGTACTGAGAATTTTTTTTTTCCGTAGTTTTATTATATTTATTTATACTGACCAAAAATTTGACTTGATACTGACGCTTATTATATATTTTTAAGAAAATACATTTAATTTTTAAGTTGCAGTTTAGTTTAGTTTAAGATGAATCAATTAGAAAGATATACAGAAAAAAAATATATATCATAAAAATATTTAGTCACCATTGAGGTACGAACTCAGAATAGCCTTTATATTGGACCTTACAGTAAGAATGTCGGCAGAGATCGGATACACACGACAAAATATTATTGCTAAGTTGACTGAATTTCCAGAGTAAATAAACTTTCGCCAATTTTGTTTTCCATCTGCCGTGCTAAAAGTTTTAAATTGACTTTGTTTCATATTTTGTATTATTTTTAACCATTCTGGAGGAGAACTAAGACCTGTAATGGAAAACTTGGAGTTTTTCTCACCTGTAAAAATGATACGTTCTTCTTTTCGAGAGTGTTTGAGAAACAAAATGACGATAAATAATATTTTAATGTGACAAACATTTTTTCGCGGGTTTCTATTTCTCTCATAGCAAGGAACCACTCCATTTTTAGCCTATTCTTCTATTTTCGCCCTCGTTTTCTATGAGGAGCAGAGTGTTCTTTTTCATGTCTGTAAAATTATTCCATTGTCTGTAGCCATAACATCGTCTTTGTAGAATTTATGTCATTGCTATTCAACTATGCGTCTAGTACTCCTTGTTCGTTCTTGAATATACTCCGGAGCCGCCGAGGGAAGGAGGTTTTTTTCAATTTGCGTTATATTTCAATTTCGCTGCGTCGAAAAACATTCTCATACAAAAGGTGCATGGAAATGAGTTTAAAAAGTCATACGTACTTTGATGTCGTTTTTTATAAAAGAAAAAGGTCTTAAACTATACGAAGGAAAACCATCAAATAAGTGAATACTAAGTTGATGCAGTAAGTAGAGAACTCTATGAAAAACTATTCTAGAATAAATAACATAATTCATGGAAAAATAGATTGCATGAATTTTGAATGAAGAGATAATAATATTTGAACGACCTTTATTTTCGAGGTTCTTTTAGTATGACTCTAATTCCTAAAAACACGAAAGAAGTCCAAGGCAGATTCTATGGACATGTGATGCGAAAGATGTGATAAAAATCATGAGAAATGGGCTTCAGTCAATCAATATTAGAACGAGACCAAGGATGAAGACAAGTAAAACAGAGTGATTAAAGTAGCCAAGTTGAACAGGATAAAGTGATGCAAAGAAGAAGAAGGAAGACGTTAATAATAAGAAATTAAGAAAAGTTTATTTTTATTAAATATAACCAATTGCTTATTTTCGGTTTTGATAGAAATTTCGTATTTTCTCTATTAGTCCATTACGACTTGATATTGTAGCTAGAATAAAAAAATATTCATAAAAAAATCCTCTTCAATTCAATATTGATATATTATAATATATTCAAACGACAATATTGCACAAAATTGTTAATATATCGAATTGTTGGTTCATTTCGATTTCAATTTGGAAAATCGATATTTTCATTTAAAAAAATTATATTAGAAGATCTTTAAAAATTTCTTTATATTTTTAAATAGAATGTATTGAAGGTCAATTTGAGTTAATTTACGTTAAAAAAACTATACCAACTGTTAACATTTTAAGTTTATTAGCCTTTACGATTTTTTGGATATAAAATATATTTTATATCGGAGGGTGAAAGTTAAATTGTCGTAACTGATATTTTCAATATTTTTGAAGGGCTACACAATTTATTTACCGTGACATTTTATTAAAGTTAACCAACTCTGGTCATTTGATGTGCGTGACCACAAATAGGTGTTAATAGTAGTTTGACAAAAACATATAACATTGATATCGCTCCACAATTTGAGTACAAAAGATTACAAAAAGACGTGTTAGAATAATATCAATATACATATTTATATATGTATATTTATATATGTATATTTATATATAAGTGTTGGTGGAACTATGAGGAAGAAAAAAGACACTTTCTTTTCATTTGTTGATTCCTCTCCACCACGAATATAAACGTCGCGGGGTATATACTAACACTCGCGAAAAGGATTATTATGTATAAACGGGATTAAGGTAAGATTAATTAATAAGCGTTAGTGGAGTGAAGCGACGGTGGTTATCCATATAAAAGTTACAAGCGCACTGAACTTGCTACAGTTGGAAGACTTTAATGACTGCGACATCTTCTTTCTTCTTTGTGCTTAACGATAGGTGAGGAAAAAAAAGGGAAGGAGATACGCAGGTTAACCGCGAATTGAATGTATGTTTTTTAAATTTTTTACAATTTTTATAATAATATGAGTTAATTAAGTATTATACATTACTAAATTACATATATTATAATCCCTTACCTCTCCAAAAAAGAGACTAGCTTTTGTGCTTGCAGAAACAAGTCAAACATCAAAAAACTTAATTCAATTAGATGGAATCAATTAAATTTCATTTTCAATTTCAACTCATGAAAATTCGAAATAGATTACTGAAAACAATACAAAGTTCTTATAACATACTGGCACAATGACGAGAACAAAGTCTGCACTAGCATTTTCATGAGAAACTTTTAGGGTGTGAGAATTCTATGCAGGTGCTTAAAAAGATTTTACAAATTCTTCAATAAATTAACTTTCGAATGAAGTTTTGGATTCTGTTTATTTTTACGACAATATGTATAGGTACTACAAAAGCTTATAAGCTAGCATTTTGATAATAAAACATTTATACAAGTGGAAATTTATAAGCTAGCTTTAAACTAGTATACACTTTAAGCGACTACACATTTTGTTTAATAACATTAAAAAAATATTTATTTTAGTATTTTATGACTATAACTTACTAATTAAATTCTCAAAAAACTTGAGAATGGAACCGACTATCAAAATGTTCATTCTAGTTTGAGGTTCATTACAGTGTAAATATTGTAATACAAGTTATTAATTTTTCTTCTATATATAGTTTTCTGAGCTAATCTGCCGGGTATGCATTTTTGACATATCTGCCCGACGTTACAAGCCAGCACTTAAACGCAACACCAAAGGTTATATATACATCACCTGATGATAGACTGCAATGGAATTCTAAACAATGGCCAGAAAGGTTAAATATACATGTCAGATTCGCCCAGAAAATAGTACATAGACGATTCTGAATCTAAGAACATTTTTATCTATTTTTATTGTCTTGTTCTCGATGAGAGCAGTCGTGATTATAGAACTGCGGCTAATTATTGTGGAGGATGGCATGGATGATTTGTTGCCAGCTATTCCGGTCCGTGGCGTTTCAGATAAACAGGGCTATGCTTGGAAAATCTCCGAGACATCGAGTACCTGAGATAAAAATCGTCAGAGAACCGAAGTAGCAAATGCTTTCCAAAAATTTTTCTCTCATATAGTAATGGGTAGGACATATTGTCAGTGACATAATGGTTGGTGGAGAAGGAAGGACCTGGAGTAGAGACCTTGCACTAGTAGAAGTATTGGCCGACGTCAAGCTCGATAAAGCGACTACATCAGAAGGTGGACGGGTAACAAGCGGATGACAAGAACTGATGACAGAGATTAGAGTGTACAAACATATTTATTTTATAAATGAATACAGAAAGCCATAAATTAAAGGCAGACAAGTTCAGAGAAATGTAGGCCATGGAAACTGGTTACAATAAATATAGATTATAGATGATAGCATTAATATTATTACTACATGGTACTATATTATTACATGGTAGTTGTTTCAATATATCCCCGTAAAAGTTTTTTTTTCTTATGTCTCTATACTGTGTACTGAGTTTTACTCTCAAAAATAATAAAAACACTGACTACAGTCTGTTCCCAAGTTTAAGAAAGTCAGGAGAATTAAACATCTCAGAGTTGGATATATAACTGAAGTCAATGGCACCAACTGGATAGGCAGCAGGTCTCAATGAAGGATGAGATGTAGTGAAGAGACCGTTAGTGACACGATGGACGGAGGCATAGGAAAAGGCACAGGTGAAGGGTACGGGTGAAGCAGATGAATACGCATTTCTGACGCAGCTGGAGATGAAGATAGATTCTGGGCTTCTGGTGTGATCAATGCTTGCAGGTAAGTGATTGGCCAATAGTTTGTAGCGTCGCGATACAGGACGTCCGAAGAGATACATAATGTAGAGAGAGATGTCGCTGTAATGTAAATTCTGATACTCGGATTTAATGTTGACCGCGATTACAGGTTAGAGTTTACCAGGGCAGATACGGCGGTATTGGTTAATCACAGCTAAGTAGTATGAAGTAAAAGATTTTGCAAGACTGATATTGCTGGAGAAAAAACGAAATCATATTATATGGTGCGAAATTCTAACTAAGTGTTGTTTCTACAATTTTGAGTATGAGAGAGTGAAGAAGAGATATTCTTTGGAAACATTTTTTAGATAGAAGTTGGGTTTGTTCACATCTTAATATTTCAATACAAAATCGGACCGTTCCTTGTGATAATTAGAATATTTTAAAACACAATGGTTTTTTTCTAGGCTGACATATGATCCACTTTGTATAGCGATCGAGCGAGTATGGGTTTGGAGAATATTTCAACACATAAACTTCCTTATTGTAAATATCTCCCTATAAAATATAATTTTTCATTCGTATCAACGATGGCGTATAAGTTTCCGTCGTATAAATGTTGTAGTAGAAAATTCTACACATAAATTTTTTGTTATATCGTCTGTATGATACATATTAAATTTGACATTTTAAATTATTTAGAAAAATGTCGCCGTTGCTATAAATGCTTTGAAGTAACGAAATCAAAGGGAAGAAGCTCACACCTCGCAAGTCTTCAGATACCTTCCCAGCAAGGGTGGGATAGCTGGAGTGCTTAAGGCTTTTTATTTTTCCACTTTGCATAATGAATGTTACGTTGGAATCGCGGAACTGAGACTGGATATTCCCTTTGTAGTTCTGCCACGACACGTTTTCTTGTTAAATACCCACAAGAAACTGGGCGAATGAGTTTCTTTTCAGTTGAAAATTATCCTACAGGGTCCTCATAAATAAACCAACTACTTTATTTTTTAAATATCATTTATGTAAATAATTATATATTTATATAATAAAGTATTTTTTAATATGTATCTGTGATAGTTCTTAACATAAACGAGCTAATTTATTGATTTAATGGTACATATGTCTTTAAGAATTTTGAAAAGATTTGCCGCGAAAAATTTGAAAAAAAAACAGGTGAATATTATGGTAAGTAAATATTTTATATACAGCAGAAGACACGTTATAGATGATAAACACTATGGCTTCCATATTAAATAATGAATAGGTTTCCGAAGGTTTTTATCAAAAAAATATATTGCTTATACATGGTGAATATTACGTCTCAGACCGATTTTGTTTGGTCGCCATTTTGGTTTGGCTAATATTTGTGAATTCGCATTTGGTAGTCGCAAAGAGAAATTCATTACAATTTATTATGGAGTATCTAACGCCTCAATAACTTGTTGAAGTCATTAAAACAAACACAAACCCGAGTTTTGGAAAAAATCATCACGACGAAGCTCATTTAGACTTGACAGGTTTTGTTAATAAACAATACAGCCATTATTGGGGCACTGAATCTTTTCAATTGATACACCAACAACCTTTATACCCACGCAGAGTTATTGTATCATGCACCATGTGGACCAGCGGAATCATTGGCCCCTATTTCTTTCAGTATGCAAGAGGCAATGCTGTAGAAACTTACTGGTGGCCGAATTGGGTCGATTGAACCTGCAACACATGTGGTTTCACGAAAACGGTGCCACTCCACATACAGCTCGAGATACGCTTAAAATTTTGATTAAAAACATCGGGCTGGCATATAATACTCACCATGTAGAATAAAATAATATTTGGATATGGATAATAATAATATAAAAGGATGTATATTACACAAGAATAATTTAAAGTTTTCGGGAAAAGAAGGAAAGAGAAAAAAATGATTATTAGAAAGGATGGTAACCTACTTTTTCTCTATTTATGAAATACGTTTTGTTGATTGTGAGGATATATCACTACCAATGTGTGTTTAACAATATATAAAAATATTTAGTAGCTTTGAAATATATTATTTAAAGAAAATCAAATAAAAATATTTAAAATTAACTATAATAATTTTGAATTTAAATGACCTGTGATCTACCACTTCTACAATAATGTATACAAAAATCATTTATTTGTGATAATCAAATAAGTGTTTATTATCCACAGGCAACTAGATTTTGTCCTTTTTATATGACAAATGTGAACATATATAACGATGTATCTTCTAAACAAAAAATAAATGAATATAATAGAAAACATTGTATATTTTGTTGTTATACGTTTTGTAATATTAATATTCGAAAGGAGCATTATTTATTTTGTATTAAAATTAATGACAATGTCGATACGTAGATATTTCAAAAGATTTTTCTTATTTTGTTGTCACTTCTTAAAAATTATATAGCTTTTCCGATATGATTTTATTTTGTATTTTCAATTTACTTTTGTTTTAGTAAGACTTTAAAGCATTTTGCAATAAGATGGTAAAAAATTGAATTGTTCCAAAAAAATTTGTGGTTTAGCTCCATAATAAAACCTCATCTCAAATGTTGATTTTAAGATCTTTTTTCATACATTTACTCTCTACAAAATTATTCTAAATTTAGTGACATGGCACTAATTTTTAGCGACGATGAAACGTCATATTTAAATAATTGAATGCAGAATTTTTAAAATGGAATTGGTGCCATGTGGTTGGTTCAAGCAGGAAGATAATTTTGGCTGGAAAGTGGAATAGAAAATAAATCTATGAAGGAGAAGAATCATTTATTCTGGTGCAATATTTAGGAATAAATACTTAAATTAATTTATCGGATGCTTGAAAATTTTTATAAAAAATAATGTTCAGTTATTGTTTAAGACATTTTAATATTCAACTATTTACACTTAATATTTTGTATATCGATTAAATATTTGTGTTAATTTAAATATTATGGGGGTCTTATTTTGTTTCGTCGTTCTCAATGTCATTTCCTCAAGATTATTAAAAATGTTTAAGGGGACACAAGCGGTTGAAGATATGAGGAATAAGAGTAGGTACATAAACATTTTGTAGAAGGGTAGTAATTGTTTATATTAATTTGTAACATTATGAAATAGGCACATTGTTAATAAACATAACGTAGTCGGTACATGTCGAGGGGTACAATCTTTTATTTTCTAGATAAGTTCTTCCCACTACCACAATCAAGTCACAGAAACAATTATTTGTTCCCATAAATGGACGTAATATATCCAACGAACATCATTTAGATATACATACTTAGTTTATTATATCACAATTATACGATAAATTAATTTTAAAAAGTTTAACCGATTTATTAGATTATTTGACTTATTTTTAAATCTAAACGAAAATGAGCTCATGAAAAAGTATATTTTAATAAAAGGTGCTCTAGCTCTTTAAATTCAATTTAATCTCTGATAATGATGATAAATGTTATTCGAAAATCTTTGAAGATTATCATAATTTGTACACATATGTATTTTTAAAAAAATATTGCGATTTTTTATCACTATTAATTATTTGGTTGAGTCGAATCTCGTACAATTACATTTATTTATAATATATGTTTTATTTATATATATACATTCGACAACATAAAACAATAATATAGTTATGCACCCCCAAATAAGAATGATCTTGAAATATGGGGGTGGCTATCGACAGTTATTAAAACAAGATCAAGATCTATAATAATACAATGTGAAAATTAATAACAAAATATAAAAAATGTTAATAAATTGATCAAATTAGAATATGGGAAATAGAAAGTAAAATAAATTAGTTTAAATATCATATTATCTCTTTATGAAAGAAAATATATATTCTTCTGTTATTAGTTTGATTAATATTTTTTACTAAATGAATTTAGGTGAGAATTATAGTTTAATAAAAGTTATAGACCATTGCAGAATGAAGACCTCTCCACGATCTCTTTCTTAGCCCTCTGCTAATCATCACTATGTCACTCTCACTGCACCAACAATTTCGACCATCCATTCATCAATTGACACATGCATATTGTAATATTTTGTAAAAACTATAGCAAACTACAAAATATTTTATAATTTGCTGAAATTGTTATATATTGTGACGTTACGCAGGTACTCTCACTAATTTTTAGTGTGCGCAATTCGTTCCGCATATGATACCACCAGAAATTGCGCCTGCGCAGGGGGGAGATCCAGTTTTTTTTGCTTCGTTCTAGATTAAAAGTGTTGATGGCACCAGAATAAAAGGGCGTCCGCGGAACACTTGGCACGATCAGGTAAACCAGATAATGGAGGATGGTCCTGTTAGAAGCCTCAATAATTGCCGAGCTGTATGAGAAGATGTATGAATGTGGATGAGGCGAGAATTGTTTGTCAGGACAGGAGAGTGTAGCGCTCTATCCTTTCTGCCTACTCCCGCGTGGAAACCGCATGATGTTAAGTTAGTCAGTTAGTTTACAAATTATATATGTACGTACAAATAATCAAAAATTGTTTTGTTGTCTTCTCCACACGTGATGAAGGTAACATTTTTTTTTTGAAAAAGGTGAGTTTCCCGATGAAAGTGACAAATTTCATGCTCTCGACTATAGCTGTCGGTGGAGGCATGAAACTCCCATATCAGCCCTCACAATATATAATATAACATTACAAAAGAACACAATAAATATATTTTTTATATAAATACGTAAATAAAAATAATCCTATTTTTTGTTAAATTGAAATGAAATCACATTTTATTTTGTAAAGCGATTTTTCAGAAAATGGGTCCTAGACAATCAAACAAATTAGATACATCATTTAAAATTTATTCATTTATATATTATATAAAAATGTTTACACAATTAATTAATAGACTAACACGACCTTAACAATTATATATTTTTAGAATTACATATTATATGTTAATGAACATAAAACAGTACACTTCACTGATTCGAGCATTTAAGAAATGGGATAGACACGTGATTTAAAATTATTTGATGTTCAGAATAATACTTAATTATATTATAGTAATAAAGAGCCATTTCACTAAAATGCTGTAGAGATTTACAATTGTATTCGTCACGAGTCGGAAATCGTTACGTTCTAAATTGTTATCTTATTTGAAGTTGTGTCACTCTTTGTATTTTCAAATGGATCTCAATTAATTTTAATGGTTCAAAAAATACCGGATTTTTAAAAGATTACAATTCTGAAAACAATGAGTGAGTAATATTTTACACAGTTTTGTACAGTTGCGAGGTATATGTTTTTTATATATCTTAAGTTAAATTTTATTTATATTAAGTATTAAGTATTAAGTATATTGATTAAATAATTTATCATTATATCTAAAGAATTAAAAATTAAGTCTTGTAATATAACTAATCAAAATTCAGATGAAAATGATTTTTTGTAAACAATTGGGGAGTTGAAAACAAAAAAAAACCATTTTTAATAAATTATTTAAAAATTGTAATTACATAAATTTAAATTAATCATCTCCATAAGCAATGAAACATTTTTTTATTACAGTTTTAGATAGGCATAAATTCAAGAACGTAACTTAATTATTGAAGTCATAAAAAAACATTAAAGTCGTTAAAAAAATTATGTCTCGGAGGAATAATTGATGATAATTATCCTGAATCGTCCATTCAAACGTTACAGATTAAATCCTGCGTAGCAATTTGAATACATGCGTTCGTAGAGATAATCCCTCGGCAAGGATGTAATAAGAGAGAAATTCCCAAATCTCATCCCAAATTAATGTCACACCCCGACAGCGCAAAGCATTTCCGAAAGCAATGGAACCCTTCCTGAATATGTAGCAACTGAAATATTTAAATTTTGTGAGTAACGTAGTAAATGATTTTTATCTTTTTGCATTTGGGGTAGATTTCAGACTCGGTCGACAGGAAATCTCAAGTTGGAACTTAAGGGATGTAGACACTAAAGAAAATCTTGGAATAAGGTTCCAAGGAACGTGAATAGCTTTCTCGTTTTAAATTTTACTTAGGCCAATTGTCAAGGGTCTAGTAAGCTGATTACCGCTTATGAATTCCTTATTTTACAATACCATGGCTGTTGAATTAAAGATCTGAAATGAGTCAATTAATAAATGTCTGTCTAAATAAATAACTAGGAAGCTCCAATATATATGAAAACAGATCAAATCCATAGTAAATCAAATCAAGTACGCATAAATAAAAATGTATTTATAAGACTATAAATTCTTGCATATTTAAATGCTAATATAATGGCGTAAAAATAAAATGGCTAGCAACTATAGAAAAAAATGGTAACAATACAATTAACGAAAATTTTTTTGACATGTATCTTATGAAACATTAAAAAAATGATGTCAAGTTAATATAGAAAAAAAAACTTACAAAATTGTTCAATAATATTAAAACAATTAAATTTTTACATCGATTGAATTTATAATTTTATTATTGTTTTATCATTAATTCATATTTAGCCTATTATAATTATATGCTAATTACATCTGTGAAAATAAAACACTTGTTTTTTGATTCTACTAGTTTAATTTATTTGAGACGCATTTCGTCTTGCAAGTGTATTATCAATCTAACAATTTTAACTCAATAATTTTTGTTTATAACTATAATTATAAATTAATAACTTACTTCAGACAGAGTAAATATATGTTAATTATTTAAAATAAAACAACAATATTTTGTAATTTATTAGGAATATTATTTCATCGCTGAATGTATTACAAATAATGATTTAAATAATATAACATAACAATTTCATAAAGATTTACAACATGTATAATTGAATATAAAATGAACTTTATTCTTCACAGCAAAATTTTATTTCAAGAATATGAAGCTGGTATAAAATAATCACGATTAATTAATAGCGACAAAGTAATTTTCATTAAAATACACCATCTCCGTGCATAGTTTTTTTCTGGAGGTAAAAGCTACGTTATTACGTGCAATTACCTTTTCATCACAGTTCTCACAAGGAATTGTAAATAAAGGGATTGAGAAAATGCATTCTCGTATCTTGATGCTTTATTATACTGAACATTGAAAAGGTTTTTGCTAAATATTTGTTGATTGCAAACGCATTTAGGTGACTAATAATGATATTGTTTCTGTAAAAGAAACCATGTATTAATGAATCTCAATAAAATATCCACGAAGAAATAGAACTGAAATAAATGATAAATATTTTTAAAGACAACACAATTTTGTTGTGAAGTTGCATTATCAGAACATAGTTCTGTGGTATTTCTAATACAAATTAAATTAATCAACTAGAAAGATGTACGAAAAACATAAATTTATCGCAAAAATATTTAGTTGCTACCGGGATAGATTTTTTGATTTTTCTATTTGAATCTTTTTATTTCTATTAAAAGTAAGAAAAACATTATTTTAAGATAAATATTAAAACGATTCTTATTCCGGTGGTAACCAAATATAAAAAATATAAATATTTTTTCTATAAACTAATCTTTATACTACACACATGTTTAATTGTTTTTTCACTATTATAGTTACTAGTGATGGTAAAATCGTTATTTCAACTGTTATTGTGGCTGTGATTGTGTTCGATTGTTACGATGATTGATAACTAACTAACGTAATTCTTCGAGCAATGTACACTTGAAAGTACCTCTCCGACAGTTAAATCTTAGTAACCATTCATCGTTAAATCTCAGTTACCAATCATCGACACAATCACAGTCACGTAACGGTTTACCATCACTAATAGTTACTACTATATACTATTTGGATAGTGCGGCGGGGCGCGGAAGTAGGGGGGTTTCGGTCGTTTATGGAAATTTTTAAGGTAACTTATATTAAAGCAGCTGTCGAAATACAAAAGAATTTAAATTCAGAGAAAACACTAATTGATAACGTCATATTCCATAACACTTTACCTTTACTGTCCATATTCCCATTAAAAAGCGAAATCCCCGCTCCATTCTCTTCCATGCCCCACGATTTTACCCGAATAGGTTACCAAATTTTTTAGCTTCAGCACCCGATGATGAGAGGTACTGGACCCCTATACTAAAAATAAAGATTTTGCACCACAAAGTAATCGCCATGTTAATTAATTAAACTAGATAGATTTTTTCTGCATACTTTTATAATTGATTAATTTGGTTTATTTTTAAATCACAACTTTGTTCTATTAATACTGGCAATAATTTTTATATTCTTGATATAAATGACGGCCCAATACTGTATATCTCTTATAAATTAATAGTTTTAATTATTAATATTTAATATTTAATATTGATATTGTGTGGTAAAGTCGCAATTCAAGAATCCAAATAGCTAAATAGATATTCCAATAGCGAAAATGGTAAGCATTCAAAAATATACGATTAGGGTTATATTATGCTTTAAATTTCCAAAAATGTCCATGTCTTCTGATTTAACCATCTAAGTGAGACAATTTTAACTTTTAAATGTTTTATATAGTATATTTTTATTATTTTAAACTTTTAATTTAAAATGTCAGCTTTAAAACAGTATTCTTAATTCGGTAAAAATTACGTTGTATTATTTGCAAAACAGGATTAATGAGAGTGTTATTGTAGAGATAAATATGTGGATGATAAATAATCTTATGTAATAATTTATGTACAAAAATAAGCGTCAACTCTGATCGTTAGATATACCTACATAAAGTTACCTAAAAAATATGTTTTCGTATTGTATATTTTAAATTGTCGACGTAGTTAATACATATTACTAGATTTAAAAAATGTTCACCCTGTTGTGATGAAACCTTTTAAAAGAGAACTAAAGCTGCTTATTGTGAATTTACGCAACAGCAGGACTTCATACTTCAATAAATTCAAGCACGTTTCAAAAAAAAAAAATTCTAAAGGGTATTACACAGCCGCCAGATATTTGAGGATACTTTTGTTCATTGTTAATATAATATGCTAATATATATATATATATATATATATTTTGAAAAAGATCAGTGAATATCGCACACCGCAAATTCGGCGAACATCTGTTGTGTGGTTTATAATGAAATTTAAAGAGGAAGATATTAGATACATACATACTATAAAAATATTTGAATGATTATCATTACTGATTGACACATACAAATATAAAACGAGGTATAAAAAATTAAATTAATATGTGTTGAATTTTTTTAATTATTAGCTTGCTACATAGAAATAATGTTTTTTATTATTATTATTATTTTTTAAATATTGTTAAGATATAATAAAATTGTAATGATAAATTTTTACAGTATTTTACGTGAACAAGAATTAGAATAATAAATCTTTTATAAGTAAATTTTTGTTATAGACTACATTTTTTTTTGTATAGAATGTAGTAGATATTACCTCTGCTTGTTATTCAGCCTCGAAACTTTTCAAGGATTTTGTTTGTATCAATGTACTCTGCCTTTTGCGCTCGGTTTAGATGATTTCACTTTTTAAATTATATAATAAAAGTATTGTAAAAGATAAATATTGATTATTTATGTTTCAATTGTCATTTGTTATTATTTTAATTATAAATTAATTATCATTTTAACATGGAATGATAGGCATCATGGCTATCAGCTGAGTTTTATTCATTCGATTAGTATATAATTTTTATAATTATGAATAATAAATTATTTTTCTTCAGAGAATAATTTACAATTAATATTAATGGTATTTCATGATTTTGGAGCAAAGACATATCATATAAAAGCGTTGATAGAGATTGGTTAATGTTATTGGTATATTTCTACTGCTATGGGTAAAATAGACCATATTAAATATGTATTCACAATTTTATTTTAAATAATATGATATATTAATTTTTTTTTAAATTACATAATATTTCCATACTTTTTAAATCATTGGGTTCTAAAATGAAATTTTAATTATTAAGGACACAGAAAACTGCTTAAGGCTAATTACACTATACGTATTCATTCTAACAATAAGTAAAATATAAATGATCTATTCTATATCTCTATTCATATATTTAATTATTGTTATCAAAATGATTAATTCTCGAATGATTTCCATCCATTGTTGACGGGTTATTCTAATTTTATAATAACTGCTACATACATTCAACAATAATTTGGTATAACGAATTTAAAAAAAATACTGGTTATAGATCATGCGTTCATTTTTTTCCAATATAGCAGGATGTGAGGTAGTTCAAGAGGAAATTTATTTGGCGCATTAATCACCCACACTGGTGAAAGTGGTCTAAAAATATGATTTTGCATACAACTAGTTAAAGTTGATATGAACCAAGTTACTAGAATATAGAAAGACATCAGTGATATCAAGCAAGCTATATTAAACGAGCGAAAAATAAACGTTTTCGAAATGTATTGTTGGAGAAGAATGTTATATATCCCATAGACAGCATGACACAAGAATTATTCAATCCTGCAACAGATCCAATCACAGCAAACCCAATCAACAATAAAAGATTCTTCCAATTCCTCAGACATATAAGGCGTCAAAGTGATTATCATGGGCACAACTTTGGGCTGAAGAAGACCTGGAAGAGTGCCACGGCGGTAGAGAGATGGGTTGCATTTGACTGGAGAGACTGGTGTCAGCTGTGAGAGCGACCCAGGCTCGAAACAGATTGGGGGCACTATACAGAGTGTAACAGACCTAGTCCACAATGCTTTATAGATGGTTACCAGACTATATTACGAGTCGAAAATGTTTAAGGGATATGTGCCTAATCTCAACCATATCAGAGATATAAGCATTACAATAAAAATGTAATTTTGAAATTATTTCGAATATATTAAATATTTTATTGATTCCAAATGATATATTGAATTTCGAGCGGCGAGATATAGAACGGAACATATTGATTAATAATGTAACAATTTCGCAAATATTAATTTCGAAGTACGTAGACTTTAAGCTTAACACGATTTTGTAAAAATTTCAAACAATAATATTTTCCGTAACAGTGCAGAATTTCCCTTGAACATTTTAGACTCGTAATTTAGTCAGGTATTCACCCATAAAATATTGTGGACTAGGTCTGTTACACCCAATATAGCAATATTGACACGAAAGAGGAAAAGTAAACAAGAACAAGGTCAACCATTACACCGAAAATGTATAAATTAAATTAAATAATATAGTGTAGCGATTTTGATAAAATAAAACTGTTAATAAATGGATATTTAGAATCACTGACAAGACAATGTATTCCAATTTGGTTTTTAATGATTAGGATTTATAGAAGGGCACAATTTATAAAAATGAGGCGTTGCGCACTCATGCATTTCCAGTGCGATTCGTTCATGCCCGATGTTTGATTATTGAATTTAAACATGATCGATCTAATAAAGATCATGATTTTCAGAGATGGATTGGATATCGCATTATTATAATAATTTATACACACATTTCTTGACAAAAAATATACATTTCCTAATTTTTGATTTATTCCATTTTCATGATATAAAACAAAAATATGCAAATGTGTTTATTGGTGGAAGAGTAGATATTAGATAATTTTACATTGCTTTTAATAAATTAAGTAACATAGAATATTAAATTTCGATACCACCCCTACAGAGACACGAGGGAGATGGGTATATACCTGGGGGTTGTATAATGGCGATTGGAAAACAGATACTTTAAAAACAATGCCCAACTCCCGAGTGAAAGAAAGCTTTTTGGATAAGACATTCGCTCTACGCGCCAAAGAAGATTTAACACAATCAACTGATAAAAGACTTTTTCGTTTTTTTTTTCAACCAAAATACACACGTGAATTTTCCTTAGTGTCTCATGACCATTATTCTGCAAAATAAATTTTAACACTATTTATAGAAAAAAATAGTTATTTAATAAGTTTTAAACAATTTTAGTAACAGTCAGATTTATTTAGAACAATTTATTGGCATGAATAAAATTATGTTTGTTTCGATTTCATACCTCATTTTAAGAGGCTTTACCTTATACCTATACCTTGTTTATATTTTATACTAAGTGTTAGCGCCGTTTAACGAACTCATACACGCATATCGTCTATGCGCGATTATCAAAATTTAAACCTAGTATCTCCTTCTCTTTCTTTTCCTAACCTGTCTCTTTGCGCACGAGGAAGAAGAAAAGAGGTCGCTCCAATCAACACTCTCGAACTGCTACGAGACCAGTGTGTGCTTAGAACTGTATACGGTTTAATCTGTCGTCGCTTTGATCCGCTTTACTACCGCTAATATTAATTAATAAATATATATGTAATTCCCGCTAATACATAAAAACTATCCATATTACGCGAGTGTTACAGTGTTGACATATTCTGCGCCGCATGTCTTGTGGTTGGAAAGGAGAGACGATTGATCCAGCATCAGGCAGACCAAAAAAGTAAGTACCTCCTATCTTCCAATATTTCCACCACTAAGTATATTCTAATAATCTTGTTTATATTTTTATACCTAGAACCTTCCAGTAGCATTGATTGCATTTCTGTACTTGTTCCCAGTAGTCTTGTTTGCAATTTATACTAAGTGCCTTCTAGTAATCATGTTTGCATTTTTACTCCTAGTAGTTTGCATTTTGATATCTAAAATCCTCTAGTAGCATTGATTTTATTTCTATACCTAGAACCTTCTAGTAGTCCTGTTTGCATTTCTATAACTAATACTTTTTAATAGTATTGTCTGCATTTCTATTCCTCATATCTTATAGTTGTTTATATTTATATACTTAATCTAAAATCTTTAATTGAATTTCTATATTTATAACATTATAGTAGTATTGTTTTCATTTCTATACCTAGAACCTTGTAGTCTTATTTGCATTTCTTCACAAAACCTAAAGCATAACTTTCTGAAAACACCAGTAATATACATGTAATTATACATTAATATACATGTATATTACTGGGATATTTCGAAGAGAAACAGTAAATAATTGCTTATCTGGTGATATGAAATGTATCATGTAAAATAATATTTTTATTATAATTATTTTTAAGTGTATTTAATAATAATAATATACATACAGTTGTTTTTTAAAATTAAAGAGTCAATAACTATTCTCTTAGACAGATTCTTTAAGGGCAGTTTCACCACCATTACCAACCGTACCAAATAGCAATTTATCGAATAAATCCATTCAATGCACAAGTCACGTGTTTAATTTCATCGTCTGTAATTTAATCGTTCCACTTTATTTTTTGACCGTGTCAATATATTTTCAAATAGCTTATCCATCCAATTAAGTAATTTATGGAATAGAGCTAACCAGCCATCTAAAAAGGCATTAATGTAATTTATTCGTCGTATAAAACTAAAATAAAATTTAACCAGAGGTTGTAAAACAGCCCCGTATCTATTCAGTGGTTAATTAAATTGCATTGAAAAATTGACGAAATAGTTTTGAGATGAGAATGTTTCTTAAAATATATGGATGTAAACTAATTAATTTCGATATAAAACAATCTAATAAATTTATCAAAATTTAATAAAATGGATTTGTCTGATCGAGGGATTCGGGAAATACGGGATATAGAAAGGGTAGAAGGAATTTAGGAAAAGAATAGGAATTGGAAACAGGGAGGCAGAAAGATCACCCAAAACCAGAAAACATGACCCACATGTGAAATATTCCATTTGTTATCTAGATTTTTCACTGGATCCACAGATCTTCTGGCTCCAGAATACGTACTCTGCTGTTCCGTACTAAGTATTATTGTTCATACACTTCGGTGATGGCGCGATGTATAACGCAACAAACGCTATGTACAATAGCAAGATATACAGAAATCGGCACGCACAGTAGCAAGAAACTGAAACATACATAAGCAATATCAGCCCCACACCGCAAGACGATAATTAATACAGTTTCATAGCCTACTGTACCATACTGGTAAACAATAACGTTCAGTTCAAAGTTTTAACTTAAACTCGTCCAAAAAACCATAGAGAACACCATAGAAAAATGTCTTGTTCTGTCTACAAGAGGAAGGGGTAGTGGATAGTTAATAGACAGGAATCATTCTAATGGGTGTCTCAACAAGAGCTGAAAATTTAAATTTGGCGCCAATTTTGCTGTTGTGCTTTTCAACTATTATAACAGTTCGATGGTAAATAGTCCGCCATTATTAAAAATGGATCGCTTTTTGACAAAACGATGCATTCTTGTTGTTAAGCATTATTTAAAATTTGTGAAGGTTTGACTGCCACGACTTGCAAATTGCGTCCAATTTATGGTAATAAAAATATTCCAAGTGCATCTATTGTGAAAAGAATAATAAAAAAAATCGAAGAGACTGGATCAAATTGATGTCAAACCATCGACACGTGTTTGTTCAGGTTATTCTGCTAAAAACATCACGGCTATTCGTCATAATGTAGCCGAGAGTCCGAGAACATCCATTCGGCATCGTGCTCAAGAATTGAACATTTCAAGAAGCATACAAAATTCATCTGACTCAACAATTCAAGCCTACAGATCATATACAGCGATGAGAGTTCATCATCATGTAGTTTCCTGTTTTGGCGACCAGAATTGGCCGCCTAGATCGTGCGAATTAACTTCTTTGAATCTCTTTCTCTCGGGTTTTTTAAGTTAAAAGTTTACGTCAACAAGCTTACGACCATCCGAGCCTTGAAGGAGGAGATTATACGCTGTATCATTGAAACACAGCTACAGTTATGCCAAATCGTGATTGAAAATTTCTTCAAAAGAACGCAAATATGCTAGCAAAGCCGAGGAGGGCATTTATCAGATGTGTTATTCCATACATAATTCCTACCTGTCTACTTTATTATTAAATCAAAATATCGGTATTTTCTCAAAAGAATTGTGTTTTATTTAAAATTTTAATTTTCCGCTTTTGTCGATCTTTATGATGTCGCGTTCATATTGCGCGCACACGGCAACCGGCGATCAAGCGTGTATTACTCAAAGGTATTTGCGATTTATTGCAATATGATGTTGATTGCTTTTAAAAATTGTATAATAGATGTATCAATTGTAGAACAAAACCATGGATTGCAAGTTCAAAATTTGTCGAATATGTAATCGGTTAATCAGGCGAAATGTTGACACAGGTTCGTATCCCGATAAAAATCAAAATATGTTATCGATAAATTGATTTTTTCTGTATATCTTTCTAATTGATTAATTTGTTTTTTAATAATTAATTTTGTTTTAAATAATAAACTTTTTTTAGTATATACACATGTATATGCAAGATTATATTCAGTAATTATTTTGAACTGACGTAAACAGAAGATGCCTTTATCATAGGAATTAATGGAAATTTCACTAAACTTGTTTTGGACCGCCATTACGTTTGGTTTAACACAAAATTAACTCCATCTAGTGATGGTTAATTTTGCCGAAAAGCGTTTCTGCGACCGGAGCTTCATCTATCTGTCGTAACCTCTTCAGATACAGGCCCGGGGGTCGGCACAGTACGTGGATGGAATTCAATATAGCATACCTACCCCTGTATACATACATTAGTATATGTAACTATTTTGTACTCCACATATGTGAATATTTGTATATACTTTTTCATTTAACAATATTACTGACAGTGTCTCTCAAAAATATCGATTTTCTAGCAATATAATTTAGGGTAGTTCTTGGAATAATTTGTTCAAATATCAATCAACCCCTTTGGGTACGTCATCGAGTTTAATTTAATTAAGTAACTGAGCTACATGAAGCCATATCGCTTAAACTTTTGATTTCGTAGTTCCAACGAATGATTTTGGAAGGCTTCACTTACATGACTATTTAATTGCTTTTGGTTTTGTTTAAGATGTAACTAGTCTACCTTATATATTAGTTTTAAATCTTTTTTTGTTTTTTTTTTTCTTGTCAGATTTTGCACTTAGTTTTTCCGAGCTAATTGAACAATAATAAAAATTTGTTAATAATACTCAGAAAAAATAGATATACTCGGATCAGTGCAATGCTGAAAGATCTGAATATGATGACCTTTAGGCAGAAAATATATTTAAAAAATCTTCACTATGAAAATTTGGGCAGAATTTATAAGAATAATTCAGCAAATTATACATTCGTAAGCGAAGATTGCAACGTGTATTTGAAACAAAAAAAAATGAGAAAAATATTTATATAAGTCACGTGATAATATCGTAGAAATGAATTTTAGATGGGAACATTTTATGATTCTATGTAAATTTTTATAACACTTACAAGTTAAATAATTTCGGAAAAGCTTTATTTTATATCTAAAATATATCTGGAAAATAAAAATATAAGTATAATTTATTAAAATTACTTATTAAAAATTATTTTTGTGTTGCTAATTTATTGAAATTGATATTTTTTCTTCATCTGAAGAATATTTCAAAGTAATTTAAATCAAATTAGAAATAGCGGCGCAAATGATGTTCAGATGAATTATTCATTCATCCATTAGTTGGTGGAAATATGGTTCCGTTTAATTAATCTGATAAATGTGATAATTACCTTCCGGTACCTTCGTGTTATGATTCAGACGTAATTAGGCGACATCTGTGAGAGTGTCTGCTAACCGAGAACATTTCTACATTCGCAAGATGTTAGATTAAGTCACCGACAATACCATAAATACTCTTAAAACCTTAATGATTCCAATAGAAAATGATTTGCAACTGTACACTAATTTGCTAAACGTTTCTGTAAAGACCGATTCTAATTTTAAACGTTATGATTTTATTAATATTATTAAGTAGTTCCGAAAGTAATGACCGAACCTTCAGACTCAATTAAACATAATTTGAGTAAATAAACTTTATTAATCAAAGTGAGACCCATTTGATTCTGCGTATTTTTGCCAACGAATTACAAGCTTATTTAAGCCTATGGAATGAAACTCAGGCAGATTAGAATCCGAAAAATATTTGAAGCTCTTCTTTTACTTATTCATTATATAATTATTTTGTTGTAAATAGTTGTTGAGGTGCTTAAAAAAGTTAAAGTTGTCGTGTAGCCCAACCTTCCCTTAGATTAATCAATGCTGGTTGTTTGTCTCTTCCACTAATGTTTTCAATTCGTCATTTTCAACAGTCTCATGACGTCCTCGACTCTTTTAATAAGATAACTTTCCTCCCATGTAGCTGGACGGGACGAAACTGAGCGTTCAAAATATGTTAAAATACCTCGGTCATATATTCAATGAAGATGGACAAGACGATGATGACATTGAACAACAGAGGAGACAGTTAATCGTTCGTGCAAATATGTTGTCACGGCGTTTCTACCGATGCAGGAAGAAGGTGAAAAGGATAAATTCAAGCAAGTGACGTACAACCGTCTCCGAATTCAGTACAACAGCTCATAAAGAATACAGCTCGGGTTGGCGCGTTATTGTAGCGCTTCCACAATGTTTGCCAAAGGCCGTGTACATGGATTCGTTCCAATTCTGGGACATCGAGTTGCTGGCGTAAAGGTACGGCTGGAGCTCAGCACCAACTCTCTAGTGCAAGCGACGCTCTCATGGAAAGCTGGCTCCCTGACCAGATAATAGCAACGACTACAGAATAGTGACATACATATACAATAGCCGTGACTGAATTGCAGTATTTATATTTTGTTTATACATATATATGTGAAATTTTTACTTTTATTTTCATTACACTAGTATTTTTTTGTATTTTAAATGCATTCTATTATATAATATGTATTATCTTTATGGCGAATCGGGTCTTCATAAAAAAACCCGATCATGCTGGACTCAACACATTATTATATTATTATTATCGTCTCCGTTTTCAAAGTCGTATAGTTCATTCGGAAGTGGTTCCTTTACTTAATGCTTAGTTAACATCACATTGAATGGCTTCTCGGCCAACATGAGTGATATATTCATTTTGATGACGAATGAAATTTGTGAGAATTGGTAACCTTGAGTGAAATTTTATACTTATATTTATCAATAAAGATAGGTAGATAATGTGGAATATTTTTAAATACGTAGTTAAGATCAGAGTCTGACTTATGTTAAAGTGAAATAATTTATATAGCATGATTATAAAATACAATTATGCCTCTCTACAAAGACAGAGGGTCGAAAATGGAATGTGGTAACTATAAAGCTATTAGTCTACTGAGCTCGGTTGGTAAACTGTATGGAAGGAAAGAACAAGAACAGTGATGAAAGAAAAAGTATGGGATGTGCAAGGAGCCTTTGTGGATAGAAGAGGATCCATGGATCAAATCTTTTCTCTACGAGTGATGACAGAAAAGTTTTTGGCGAAAAACCAAAAACTTTGTAGATTTACAAAAGGCGTATGATAGAGTTATGAGAGAAATGTTATGGAATATAGTTTCTGATTACGCAATCACATCCCTATATGAAGGAAGTTCGGCGCGTGTAAGAATCAATGGAACATTCACACCATATTTTGATATTACAAAGGGTGTCAAACAGGGTCGTGTAATGTCTCCACGGCTGTTCAACTTGTATATGAATAATTGTATGAAAGAACTGGAATGTATAAATGTATGAGCAAAAATGGGCGATTTATAAGCCGATGATGCAGTACTAATGGCGAGTAATGAACAAGAAATACAAAGTCTAATGAATAGAATGTACGATGTATCCAAGGAAAGTGACCTTATTATGAATATTAACAAGTCGAATGTGATAGTATTCGAGAAGAAAGAAAGCAATACAGCGTGCAAAATACTTATAGGTAATGAATGTTTGGAACAAGTAGATGAGTTTGTATATTTAGGAAGTATGTTTGATAGAAACGGAAAGGCTGAGAATGATATCAAAAAGAAGGTGACTGTAGGGAATAAAGTGAACGGCGCTTTGAATGGAATTATATCTAACAGTAATTTGTTAACCGAGGCAAGACTAGCGGTACTCAATGGAGTCCTGGTACCGATACTGATATATGGAAGTGAGGCCAGAAGCTGGCAGAAGAGGAACGAAAGTAGACCGAATGCAGTGTAAATGAGATCACTTAAGTGTGTATATGTCAAATCTATTTATGACAGAGTAAAGAATGTAAGGATGATGTTAGTAGAACGGATGAATGAAGAGAGGTTGGTAAGAAAGATATATGACGCAAGTGTTGATGGCCCCAGAAGTAGAGGACGTCCGCGGAAGACTTGGCATGACCAGGTAAACCAAATAATAGAGAATGGTTCTGTTAGAAGCTTCAACAATTAGCGTGCTTGTATGAGAAGATGTATGAATGTGGATGAGGCGAGAATTGTATATCAGGATAGAGGAGTATGGCGCTCTATCCTCTCTGCCTACCCCCGCGGAGAAACGGTGTGAGAGTAAGTAAGTAAGTAATAATATAAATTAATAATTGAAATAACATGCAATTAAGTCAAGTGAATAAACATGATAGATCTAATTAAATAATTAAGTTTTTTGTGAGAAAGTCTCTCACATTGAGCGAAGAATAACTGTTCTAAATTTTGATAGCCCGTTTTTTCGTCTAAGTGCCCGCGCAGATATTTATTACCTCCATAGCAATAGCTAACTGATAATTTGATCTATCAGATTAAAATTAACGCACGTTGTCTGTCACGGCAGAATCAATGCTGTGGACACCGCAATTTACAATTTGATGCTGCTTTGGAGCGCGAGTAGCTGTCCCCTAGCGGTGAAGGCGAGAACACACACTTTCAAGTAGGCCAGCGGCTCGCTAGTATGACGGACTAAAAGGATCTCTTCAAGGCACTTTGGACGCGATGAATCGGGAGGTTTTAGGCCCTGATTCACCCGTATGATGGAGATATCGGTGATTCCCGGCTAGCAGTAGCGTGGACCAGTCTAGGGGCCCATTTCGAATTTGGTACAAGATGGCGTGCTCACTGCATTATTGGGGGCGAGAGATGATATTTCTGCCCGGGCGCGTGTCGTCGGGAGGACGGCCAAAAGTAAAGTGAAGTAATGGATCAGTGTAATTTGGAATCATGTCACGTGACCCCGAGTCAAACTGTGAAGGAGGCAAACCGTTTGAGTAGGATTTCAGTGTGAGCGTGTCAAGAAGAACAAACACTACATCGTCACATTATTGTCGGAATTTCTGTACAATTTTTGTTTAACTAAAATTATATTACGTGTTTATAATCTAACGTGTTTTTATTTATTAGTCCATTCCCACCCATCTAGACCGAGCCTAACCGGTGACTTATTTCTGGTGTTCGATCCACCAGAGTTAGAGGCACCGTAATAACGTATTAGTTCAAACATGTTATATATGTAGATATAATTAAGTCACGGATAACACGAGAGACTAGGCGGCCATTCTAGGAATTAATTTGTCACACTTCATTGCAAGGTTGCACGTGTTCCTTATGATGGCTGGACAGTGAACAATGAATAAATTTGGATTTATTATGTATTTGAGTTGTTTTTTGTCAGACTCAATGTGTTATGTTGCTTTTATAGAATTTCTTTCACAAAGTTTAAAAATAACAGTATTTTTATACAAACACTGTATATTTAATGAAAAGTAACTTTGGACTTTCAAAATCACAGGGATACTAAAAGACGTAAATTTAATTTTGTAAAATAATGCAAACCGGGCTACTATTGAGAACAACTGATACGGAGCAAGCGCTCACAAAACAGTTCTGGGAAGGTGGTGGATGCCTTTTTATTGCATTGTTATTCAAACACTCAAAAATGAAATTAGCACGTAAATCTATTCGTCTGTGTAATTTGAAGATTTTGAATTAAATCATAATAATGTATATATTTCTATCGCTATGTCCACAACATTGATGTCAAAACTATTAAATCTAAGTACGTCACGTTTCACCTTCAATGTTACACAACAGCAATCATAACATGATTTTTGAGATCTTCGAACATTTGGCGGTTTTAAAAATAGGCTGTCGGTCGAAAACAACGCATTAGCGGAGATCTCCTTACATAAACAATGTCATTACGTGAGGTCGGAGAGGGGGGTTCGTAAACCGTTACGTATTTTGTGAACAATTAAATATTAGAAAAAATCCCAAACCATGTTTTACAGTTTCCAAAAGTAAATTTTACTTTGTAGCTAGGTATACGAACCTAAATCAGTCAATTGAAAAGTTTATTTATAATCGAGTAACTTGAAAAGCGAGATTAAAAGTTTTTACAATTATTATGTTTTGATCTAATAATAATAATAATAATAATAATAATAAATAAATAATAATAAGGTGTTTATGCTGGACCCGATTTGTCATATAAAATACATACAAAAAACAAAATAATTATGAAAATATATAAATAAATGTAATGAAAAGAAAAGCATACATATAAACAAAATATCAATACTAAATATTATTCACGGCTATTATTGTATCTGTAGCTACTCTGCAGTCAGCCTTCCTTGAGAGCGCCGCTCGTACTAGAGAGTTGGTGCTGAGCTCTGGCTGCAGCTTTACGCCCGCAATTCGATGTCTTAGAATCGTAACGAATCCATGCATACGGCCTTTGGCAAACATGGTAGATACGCTACAATAACGCGCCAACTCGAACAGTATTCTGTACGAGTTGTTGTACTGATTTCATAGACGGTTGTACGTCACTTGCTTGTATTTAGACCAGAGCTCGCAGGTATAGTATACATGCTGGTGAAGAACGATTTAAAGAGGATCCTCTTTACTTTTTTTCAGCATTGGTAGAAACGCCGTGACAGCATATTGGCACGAACGCTTAACTGTCTCTGGTGGGATAAGATCCCATGGACGGTATCGATTAAATTAATGGTTAGTTAAAGCAATCCGAATTGGAAAAAGAGAGCAATATTGGCAAATGGATCTGGCCTACCTTGATCTCGATCCTGGGTTGGACGTCAAGTTTCACCTCCAGTTGACTTGCACTTTTGTAGTGAAGAATAGAGATATTACTACACTTCCGGAGATGTTTAGAATATAGCTTCTTCGTGGTCCTAGCGTTACGCATGGTGCTACTCTTGACCGTTTCGTGGCGAAGTGCAATCTGTTCCCCCATCGGCGAAAGGTATATTAAGGTTTATATTGTCCATCTTCATTTAAGATATGGACAAGGTATTTGACTTTTTTTGAATGCTCAATTTCGTCCCGTTCAGCCACACGGGAGGGATATTATCTGAACTTTTTCCATATTTCAATGCCATTATGACCGATTTACTGACATTGTATATATATATCGCACGTTTTATCTATTTAAAAATAGTTTAAAATAAATAACAATAAAAGCACGAAAATCTTATCTTAATTTCTAGTTCTTCTTCTACTTTCTTATTTTCTTTTTAAGTTCAGTTCATTCCCTATTTCGGCTTCAGTCCAATCTTGGAATGATTACTGCCAACTTTTTTTCAATATTTTAGGGAAGATATCCACCTGTATACTATGAACGTACCAAGTATAATATATAATAATCTTGAATCATCCCTTCTTTACATCTCTATAGTCTTCCCTACCTGACAATATATTGGACATTTTCTTGATGCTTTCCTTCAACGTCTTCCTTGTAATGGTTCTAAGAAGTTTTGTAGCTAAAATTTATAGCATGTCTTTTGTAATCTTGGCTAACTTTTTGTATTCTAACTGTGAAAAAATTCTCACTGAAATTCTATAAAATAAATGATTTTTAATAAATAAATTTCTTGATTATTTGAAACGCATAGATTCAATTAACATAATTCAAATGCAAATTAACATAAATTTTTTTTTTTGATGTACGTACACATTGATATGGATTCTTTTATAATATTTTTAAAGATGGATTTTTATACTTGATATATATCAAAACAAAACTTAATTGACATATCCGATTTTTCCTTTTTCATATAAAAAGATAGTTCTTTTATTACATATAATATTTTCAAAAATAAATAGGTAACATTGAAGAAAACGGCAACACTCAAAATTTAGTTTCAATAATCAATCATATCACTTTGCGCTTCCTTGATCCTTAACCTGATCCTCAAAAATTCAAACCAGTTTGAAAATAATTTACAAATCATCAGCTAATTGTGTGCTAATGTGCATAATGTGTATTTAAAAAAATGATTGATGATCGAAGCGTAAATTGTGGTTCAAATCTTTATAAATACCGTATAGTTAGAATAAAAATAAATTTGGGAAAAGTTTTATTCTTCCACACCAGAACAATATTTCTGATAAAATCTCAAATGAATTTTATTCTATGAAACACAATCTTATAAAATAATATAATTCAAATTAAACAGCTAGAAAGATTTCCTGAAAAAATCTAATTACCTTTCTAGTTGATTAATTAAATTTGTACAAGTATTAAAAATACCACAGATCTTGTATGTTATACCAAAAAATTAATATACCACAGAACTTGTTATATGTTCTGAGAATGCAACTTCATAAAAAAAATGTGGTCACTTTAAACATAAAATTGAAAATATATTAAACAAATAATGGATATCGCATAGAGACGAAGCAAATTTTTTTATTACTGTAAAAATAGCTTCGTCTCTATGAGATATTTATTATGAGTTTAATAATAGTGCCTTTGAAAGTGAAAATCCAATAATTGTGTATTTTTGGACATATTAAAATATTATTAATAATATACTGGTCAAAATAAGAAAATATATAAAAATTGAAAAACACTGATTTTTCAGGCGTATTCTAGTATAATGTGTTAAAAAACATTTTACAGATAAATAATATTGATTTAAATAATTTTAAAAATTAATTAGATTCTCACTGTGATATATATGCTGTTTCAGAAAAATGAATATAAAATTGAGTCCATAGATTGCGATAGTGTAGTGGTATTCGAAATGATTCCACATATTAACATATAATACAATTTTCAAAAATTTGTTAGATATGGAGGTTGATTGGGTGGAATGGTGAACGTTATATTATGTAAAGTGATAATTTAAGCCAGCCGAAGACAGGTCGTAAGCCCTGTAATTACCCATACCTCCATATTTTTCTATTAATAAAAAAAAATAGTTTCGTCTCTATAGATATATATATATATAAGTGCCTTTGTAGGTGAAAATTCAGTAATTGCTTATAATATGTTTTCTCCCGGTATTGCATGTTTTCTATTTCATATTTCGTAACGTATATATTATTATATAATATAAATAACTTATCATACATAACCATTAATAATAATAATAAAAATTTAATAAAATTAACCATAATTATATTAAAATAAGCTCAAGGGTAGTTAAGTAGCATTGTATTAGTTAAGTTATCACATCAAATATTTAACACTTTGAGACTAAACTCAGCGCATGTGCTTTAAAAAATAAAATTATCTAGTAGTCTATTCCTGGATAAACATATTATCTCCATGCACTTGGTCGACGATGTGTTTTTCGTCTAGACTGAACAAGCAAGCAGCTGTACTGTAAATAAATATCTAACCACCAATCTATGGATAAAGTTATTAAACTATTGTTAATTTAGGCTCTCAAGCTTTATGCAGAAGACATTAAAATGCATACAATTAAATAGACTATATATGAAACAAAATCACTACCCAATTATATTTTATACACATCCACAACATTCAGAATTACTGTAATAATCACCACTATTCTTAAGCTTACGTTGTGCAGTACTGGGGTTAAAATTAATCGCACAGAAATTGAACAAAATGTAATTAAGAGGGCAGAAATACTTGTTGAAGAAGACAGCACGTGACTACTGTAAACATTATTAAAAGCGTGAGTCAAGCGACAGAGACATGAACTAATCTAACGCGCAGATGCCAAATTTGAAATTCCGGTACAATTCTGAACTTTGTACTTATTAAAATTAATTTAAATAATAATTGGACACGTACGTCCATATCTGTGAAAGTTTGCAAGGTCAAGGTTTATACGCCGAGGACTTAAAATATATTATAAAATGTATTTATTAAAATCGGATGATTTTAAGATTTTTCTTCGTAGAAGATTTTACGAAAAATACCGACTGTTTACTTACGACTTCCAGAGCACCTTTCTCCAAATATTTCAATCGCTTACCGATGTGTAAGCGATAGCCCACAGATATCACTTGCCTTGTGTTTGTGAAAGGAGGCAGATGGTGTGGATACACTGTTAAGGACGTATATATATAAAATGTTAAGACGAGCGAGGTGAAAACTAAAAATACACCAAATTGGAGATATCTTCGACACCGTGCGGTGTTTTGTTTACTCTTAAGAAGCCGAACAGAGAAGCATTGAGAATTTAAAACAGAACTAAGAATAAAATATTTCATGATATATATCATTTCAAGAAAAAAATATTTTTTTTATCAACCGATGAGTTACGGTAGAAAAAAAGTGTTTTTATTATTATAATATATTTTTTTAACTATCTTACCATCACGCCGTTTCTCTGCGGTGGTAGGCAGGTAAGATAGAGCGCCACACTGTTCTGTCCTGACACACAGTTATCATCTTATCCACATTCATACATCTTTCATACAAGCTCGCCGATTATTGAAGCTTCTAACAGAACCATCCTCCAGCATCTGGTATACCTGGTCATGCCGAGTCTTCCACGGATGACTTCTATTTCAGGTGTCTTCAACACTTGCGTCATATATTTTCCTTACATTTCTCTCCTCATTTATCCGTTCCATATGACCAAACCACCTTAGTGATCCTTTCTTAATCTTAGTCACTATACTAAGATTCTTTCTTTATTTCTTCAATCTTTACTCTACTTTTGAAATTAGCAAAATTAACTTTGTGGTTAACATTCAGATTTTCATTTGTTAATATTTAATATTTATTTATTTGTTAGTATTAACATCCTGAAGAAAAAAATTGTATTTTTCGAAACCGGTAGATGTATTTAAACTCAATAAGTGGTTAATAAAACAAAGTAAACAAATACAAATATAAATAATCTTTACTTTTTTATAAATGGATCTGCCACATTTGATCTGATCTGATCTCATTTCCGCTGCATTGAGTCTAGTTTTACCTCGGTTGACGGTTGACGATTCCCATTATCTGTAATTCCATTCAAAGCGACGTTCATTTTGTTTCAAACTATCAAACATACTTCCCAAATACACAAACTCATCTACTTGTTCCAAACATTCATTACCTACAAGTATTTTGCACGGTGTCTTGCTTTTATTCTTCTCGAATACCATTATTTTCGATTTGTTAACATTCATAATAAGGTCGTTTTCCTTGCATACATCGTACATTCTACTCATTAGACTCTGTAGTTCTTGTTCATTATTCGCCATTATTACTGCATCATCAGCGTACAAATCTACTACATTAATATATTCCAGTTCTTTTACACAATTATCCATATACAAGTTGAACAGCCATGGAGACATAACACAACCCTGCTTGACACCCTTTGTAATGTCAAAATATGGTGTGAATGTTCCATTGATTCTTACACACGCCGAACTTCCTTCATATGGGGATGTGATTACGTGTATAAGTTTACTATTTACCCCGTAATAAGAGAGTATATTCCATAACATTTCTCTCATAACTCTATAATATGCCTTTTGTAGATCTTACGAAGGCACAAAAAAAATTGGTTTTACGCCAAAAACTTTTCTGTCATCATTCCTAAAGAAAATATTTTATCTATGCATCCTCTTCCACCCACAAAAGCCCTTTACACATCCCACACTTTTTATTTTGTCACCATTCTTGCTCTTTCTATTAAAATTCTTCCATACAGTTTGCCAACCGAGCTCAGTAGACCAATAGCCCTATAGTTACCACATTCCATTTTCGACCATTTTCCTTTATAGAGAGGTATAATTGTATAATTGTAATTAAACTATGATTTTAACTACGTATTTAAAAATATTCTACGTTATCTTCATTGATAAATACAAGTATAAAATTTCACTAATGCTTTTCAAGGTTACTAATTTTCACAAATGACATGTGACACTGTAATTCTTGTTCATTGTTCGACATTAATAATCGTCGACGTACAATAAACAGCATATAATTAAATCGTCCATTTTATTTCCCACATTCGTACATTACAGTTCTTTCCATTCCAATTTTTTTTTACACGTGTATGAACCATATATGATAGATTGAATACTCCGCGTATCAGAGTGTGTCCATATACCTAGTACCTGATCCACTTCACCAAGGTGTACGAGAAAAGGTTCGAAGGTCAAGAGGAAAGGAACGATTTAATATAAAGATCCACAAATATTTAGTAATTAATAAATTTAAAATAAATTCGACTCTGAACTTTTTTTTGCCGATAAGCAGTTTTTATTAATTAAGCTGTAGCGTTTGTTAACAGTGCTCTTTAACAAGTTATTCAAGTCTAGAAAAGTCTTAAAAAATATAATTTCTGGTGTAATATTTTATCGTTAAGTATGTATCTGTAAAACAAAACCACGGCTTTACTAAAGCTATTGATAAATATAGGAAAGAGCACAATAAGCTATAATTAATATAAATTATGTGCTCACTTTACTTAGTTTCTATACAAAACATAAAAATAAAGGATACAAATGACCAGTACGCCCTCGACGATTATTGAATAAGAATTAATGCAGCACAAAAAGGGGGAATGTTGCGAGAAGTATAGCAAAACTGCCGGTCAAGTAAGGGTTGAACACCGTATTTTAATTAAAAAAACAAATTGAGCCAATAAATCAGTATATTAATGATTAAAACATTATTAAATTAATAATATCAAACTGAATTTTCCTGTATATCTTTCTAATTGATACATTTAATTTGTAATAGAATTAATAATATTTGGGGATGGTCATAACAAATTGTCACGTACCTGAATGTATGTATTATACGTTTAGTTATATATATATATTTCATATTTTTAAATCTTACAAAGTAATATTTTTATAACCATAAAAAAATACATTTAATCAGTGTTTTATTAGTCCATACCGTTTTAAATCTTCTATAATGAGCCCAAGATTCAAAATATCATTCGAAGAATTCAGTAACATATTATGGTACAGTAATACTAAAATCTATTACGTAACGAAAATTATTCGAAATAATTGGAAAAATAAATATATATTCCTTTGTAATAATAGAAAAAAATATTCGTATTATATTTTATTTATAATTTAATTTTCTTCAGAAAGCTCTAGAAATAAAAATGAAAATGCTCTCAATCCCAGAATACATTTCTTATAAGCTGATCAGTTCATTCGCATTTTTGCGATGCTCATTTCTCGGAATTCTATCATTGGATGTATTTATGAACTCGAATAGGCAGGATTCCCAGCGATGGAAAAATATTTCGAATACCATATTGGAACATCGCCTTGACGAGTATTGAAATCTTGGTTTAAAATCCAAGAGGTTTGAGCAAGATGTTGGCAAAACCGGAATGACAATGCCACCTAATTAATACCCATCTTTGGAAATGGGTCAGATACCTCGAGGAGGCCGTAAATTCCACTTAGAAATGCTTGGAATAAAGATCAGTCTGGTGTTATTTCACATTACACCTGGCATGTTTACTTACAGCATAAACCATGTGAATTTCTACCCTTACAATACGGTGGAGGGAGGAATTATACTTTCTTCAAACAGAACGTGGAATAGCTCCTTTTCGCTAAGAGCATCTAAAGAGAATTAACAAAAGACAAGTGTAAGCCCTATTTGAAAATTGATAAGCCTATCGTTGAGATGGGTACTTATTGAATAATAATATTACTTCATCATCAGTAAATAATTACTTTAATCGGCATTAAATACTTATATAATATTTTTGAGATAACATACACTTAATTAAAGTATTCTCATTTCAGTGGTTACAGAGAATAAATATACTTTTTTTAGAAATAGAGACATCGTAATTTGATGAATTAGCAATCGAGATATGGTGTTGGCGTCGCACATTATATCATAATGCGAAATGATCAAATGTCTCACTCTTTGGGAACTCCGCACTTTAGGGGGTTGTTTAGATGATGAAAATGAAACGCGTTATTGGTATCGAGTTGTTTATTTGGTAGATAGAGAAGAAAGGATACGGGAGATAGCGGAGCATGAAATATGAAGAGTTATTAGAGGAGCGAGTCGGCGGAGCGGAAGATGTGTGGTCGGCGAGCGGTTATACCAGACCGGGCAGCTAATTCTCCTTTGAAGTCAGGAACCTGGATGCAGATGTCGCTGGTGTTGATGTCGGTTGGGGACGGTGGTGTATTTGAATCGGCGTTCCCACAGCACTAAAGAAAGGCTCTCCACAACATGTAGAAAAATAATTATTTCATACTTTGAGCATGTTGCTAGTAGAGATGAAGATTACCTAGAGAAATTTGTGATTATAGGGAATGTATAATTTTATCTGTTATTCTTATTTTGTTCATTTTATTATTCTATTTTCTACCTTCAGTTCAAATATGATCTGTTTTTGTGGGTTAAATCTGCCGGCAGTGGTGCGTGGAGGGTGAGTCTCCTATATGTTTTTATTTTGTGCCATCTTGTTTCCCGGAAGGGAGTACCTTTTCACTTCCCCTCTGCTCCCCGGCCGTGTTAATTGTATTATTTTATATTACATATGTATTATATTATATAACTATAAATATTATTTACTAGTAAAGTGAGTCAACCGGGTACAATGAGGGCAAATTTAGCATTAAAAAATTTCAACCACGCGGCGAATGAATAGGACCGAGATAGGAGCCTTGAGCTCATCGCATTGGTCCTTGGTAAACGGTGGGTCCGCTTTCATTGTTATAGGGAATGTATTAAGACGGAGGGGAAGAATTTGATCTCCAATAAGATGTTGGAGAGACCAAGTCTGAGACATGACCGGAGTCTCGCTACATGGAGGTAAGCAGTTTGCGCTGTAGAAGCAAAATAGAGAATCACAATGCTCAATCATGAGCACGTCGCTCGAGAAAGAATACATTAATAATGAATTTTTTTTGTCATCACACTGGATTTAAAATAGGTTTCTCTAAATATAGGCAAAAAGGAGATGGAATGTGATTCAGTTTTGTTACTGTTACAGAAAAACTATCTGGTAAACGGTTCTTTTAGGATGTGATAAATTTATTTTTTATCCGATGATAGCTACCATACAATAACTTCAAGAAAACTATTGTCAAATATTGTTTATTGGTAAAATATTTTATTTAAAGAGGTGCGTGTACAGATATGTGTAGATATACGCTCATAAGAGTGTCAGTAAAAGCTTAAAAGCATAAATTTAATCGGTCAATCTGCTCTCCATAAAGCAAAACAATTATTATTTCAGCAAAAGTACATACATTGTAATGTTACACTTACTTGTACTTAGTACTTGCCCCTGTAGCTAAATTCATATACAAAATTGTTATTCTACAAAAGCGATTACCAGTTTATAAAATTTAAAATCTATGCCTGTTCGTTCGCCGAGTAAGCAGCAGATATACCTACTACTCGGTCGCGACGTGCATATTTTAAAAGTATAGAAAGAGTCCGTTACATGAAGATTGAGTTGTTTTGGAGCCAATGCTATTTGGCGACACGATGGGATATCTACTATCGATCCTGGCCGAAGATTAATTCTTACCAGGGTCTTTTTAACCTTAGGAAGGGTAGGTGACCTAAAACGGGATAGGCTGGGCAGAGTGTTTTGGTCCTGCCCGGCAAGATCCTGATGCTGCTAGATAGAAGATGGCCCTGTCAAAACTATGGATGTTGTACCCTGATGTTAATGCTGTGATCGGAGTCTGAGTTCTGTATCTCGGTGTGGCCGTGGACGATGAAAACACAATCATGAAAGATGGAACGGAAGAGTATGTCGTCTGTAAATATTGTGGTCCACGTTTTCTTTGTTCAAGCTATCGTAAATGTAAAGTAGAATATGTAATTGGCACCAATTTCATAGTTGATGCTAAGTAATGTTTAAGTTGTAAATTTTGTTCAATTGACAATCAAGTTTTAATTTTTAGGAGAACACATTATTATTGTGAAGTTGTAATTATTCAGAACATAGGTCTGTGATATTTTAAATATGAATTAAATATATTAATTAGAAAGATATACATATATTACATTAATATTTAAAAGTTTTAATTTATTATGAAAAACTACCTTTATCATTTTGTAACTTCTAATTATTCTTCTTTTTCCTCGAGGGATGAATTCAGATTTGGGGAATTGTTGGAAAGGTAAGGGGATCTAAAAGGTTTGACTCGGTGAGATCCACGTCTCACGCTTGCCACTGAACTAGCTGGTGGAGGTGTGGAGCCCCCGGATCCACAGCTCACAACATATAAATAAATTAAAACACTATTTTATTTTTTGTTATTCCAACTTTATTACACATCTACATATCTTATATAATAATATTCAACATTTGCTAAACTATATATTATATATTACATTTATTATATATATTTAATAGTGTTGTGTGAACACTTACAGCAATATCCCAGTTGTAGTTAAGAAAAATCTTCTTGTAAGTGTTACTTTCACCTTTTGTCTTTTTTCTTCAATACAGCCAACAATTTTTGTTAAGATACCACGATTGACTTTTTGAATTATTTATTATTTTGTTAATTTGTTGGAAGGCGCGGTGTAACATGCCTAAAGCGATGGTGAAGATCGGTAAATGGAATGTTACGAGTTTAAGTGAAAAGTGGTATACGGAATAGATGGTGTCCAATCTTGGTTATCGGTACAAAAAATAACGATTTTGAAATACTTAAAAATCTTCCCGAATTTTGTGTGATGATGATATATAAATAATTAACAAAAATTGTTTGATAAATTATTATCATATTAAATATATGTTATCGAAATTATCTCCGATATTCCTAGTATATTCATTTGGGTAAATAAAACAGACGGTAATCATATGTATGTATCAGAGACATTATTTGTTTATCATAAAACATTAATAATAATTAATGTTTACATATGTTTATACAATTTAATTGGTCGGTCGTGTTCATGTAAGTAAACATTAAATATTATTATTAATATCCGAATATAAAATGAACGAAAATTTGAAATATTATTCCTTGTTTAAATAAGTCATAGTTAAAAATATTAAATGATTTAATTTTTTATAATACGGCTCTTCTTCGTCGGTGATTTTTCTCGCTATCATAATCTTATTAAGAACAATTCAAAAGAGTTGAGATTTGCGTTCTGAGATGTTGCACTCTTATGATACCACTGTCGAAGGTTTTTAAACCCCTACATTCCTCTTCTTTTAACGTCATTCTTGTATTCAATTTCTCCTCATATTATGAGCTGGAAAACCATGACTTCATTGCTTCTTTCTACTTTTAATGGAAACGAATATTTTTGGTTTCATTGGTCAATCAACTCGTGAAATCTGAGAAATTAAGAATTCTCAGAGTTAATTAAACAATTTGCAAAGTTGTAAGACCAAATTTTAAATGCTTCTAAAATTCTTCTAAGAATTCTGTCAATGTTCTTACTTCTCGCACCATAAATGTAGAATAATTGGAAATGTATAGGTCCGAACTATTCATAGACGTAATTACTAATCTAAGTTAATTTAAAAAACTAAATAACTTTGTGAAAGCTACTTTAATCAAAGTAGTTAATATTAATAATTATGTTCAACCACAAAGTAAACGTTATAAACACCAAAAATCTAGATCCCAGTAGTATAAAAATATATTAATAAAAATGCTCTAGATTATTCTATTCTTAGTTTTATTTCTGGTGAATAGTTCCAGTAATTATTCAAGATATCTGCTATTGCTGGGCAGAATGAATCTATATAGTAAGAATATTCTATTTAAATTTATAGAAGGGATTTAGCGTAGATATTGTTTATCCGTTAGCATCCTAGATTGAAGATTATTTGTCATTAATGGATTGTTAAGGAATCAGTTTATCAGTGACGCTTCACCTTGTTAACATGGCGTAGTCATAATCTGCAGGACTACTAATTGGATATCTTCTATTTAAATACTAATTAAACGGAGTAATTAGAAAGATATACATATAAAATCAATTTCATCGAAAAGTATTGTTATTGTTAACGGGATACGAATCTGGATCTCTTCCAATCCGAAGAACATGCATTAACCGATTATGCTACAATAGGTTTGAAAATTTGTCATCAAAGTACTGTGTGCTGTAACATAATCGGCTAATGCACGTTCCCCGTATTGGAAAAGATCCAGGTTCGAATTCCAGCATCACTGATAAACTGATTCCTTTACAATCCATTAATGACAAATAATCTCCAATCTAGGATGTTGACGGAAAAACATATCTATGGAGGTTGATTGTGGGTAGAATTGGTGAATTTGTTTAAAGTATTCACTTAAGCCAGCTGAAAACAGGTCGTAAGTCCTGTAATACCCATACTCTTCTACTTCCCTTAAAATATAATATAATTAGCTTCATCCCTATGAGACATCTATAATTTGTCCATTTAAATTTTAGCTAACGGTACAGATAAATAAAGTAACGTTAGAAGGTTAATTTATTTAAGAAAATGAAAACTTTCTTAAATCTAGTCGGAAGCATAAGTAGGTAAATCAGTCATCGTATGATTCAAATTATATTAGATGACATGAGAATCGTCAAAGATATCAACAGGTCACAACTTGGGGTCACGATCTCTTGAAATCACGAAATTGACTGGACATATATAAGTGATCAATATGAAGAAAATAATTGCATACGGTTGCAAAGATCAAATGGTTACGAAATGATTGAATGATCAACAGCTTCAATAAATTGCTGTGTAAAATCATGAAACGTGTCATTTTTTCAACCCTTATTCTCTTTTAGTATTTGCACCCGAGCTGTCCCAAAGAGGTAATTTCAAAACGGCACCTAAATAGAATGCTTTGTCAAATTACCCAAAAGGTAGAATAAATGCGGTCAAACTAATCTTTCTTTATATAACCGAAGATCTGAGGCAAAAGTTCGCTCGGCTTAATATCAAGGTTGAGATTGACCTAGTATAGTACTTATCTTACTAAGTGGTACTCCATATTAGTACCTAAGGGATCTAGCTTTATTTATTGATGGTCTGGGAATATTTTTGATTGTGAGGAAATTCCTTTGTAGAACGCATTTTATTACAACCATTAGGGTGGCTTGGTTGGGTAAACAATGTACTTTCGGTAGTTAATTAAACGTGTACCTTATTGAAAGAGAAATAAATGATTCCTTGTTAGTGTTTAGAGTAGTGTGGCATCCTTAGTGTATTACTGTGCATATTGTGGTTAGTTTATGATATGCAAACGCCAGGTGATTTATATTATAACAATATTTTAACAATAATTTAAGGCAAATTAAATTAATCAACTAAAAAAATATACAGAAAAAATCTATTTAGTAGCTACCGGGATATGGCTGTTCTGAAAATGCTAATTTATAACATAAGTGTGTTTCTTTTAGGAGAACACATTCTTATTGTGAAGTTGTAATTATTCAGAACATAGGTCTGTGATATTTTAAATATGAATTAAATATATTAATTATAAAGATATACATATAAAATCAATTTTATCGAAAAATATTGTTATTGCGCCACCGGGATTCGAACCTGGATCTCTTTCCTAACCGGGGAAGGTGCTTTATCCAACTAAGCTACAGCGACATTATTTTTAGCGACAATTTTCGACCCTATATGTTACCTTTTTGATATTAATACATTTAATCTTATTTAAGGTAGATGGCTCTGTCAAATGATGGAATTAATATCAAAAAGGTAACATATAGGGTCGAAAATTGTCGCTAAAAATAATGTCGCTGTAGCTTAGTTGGATAAAGCACATTCCCCGGTTAGGAAAGAGATTCAGGTTCGAATCCCGGTGGCGCAACAACAATATTTTTCGATAAAATTGATTTTATATGTATATCTTCATAATTAATATATTTAATTCATATTTAAAATAAGTGTGTTTCCTTTAATAATTAAAAAATAAAGGGATTACTGATTATAAGTATTATCTTACAATAGAAAAATTAAAATATATATTGGCAATATTTGAATATGTCCAAGATTACACAATTACTGGATTTTCACCTACAAAGGTAAGGATTTTAAACAAATAATAGATATCTCCTAGACACGAAGCTATTTTTTATTAATGGAAAAATATGGAAGTTATTCTATGTTTTTGGACATATTCAAATATTGCTAATAATGTACTGGTCAAAATAAGAAAATATATACAAATTAAAAAATATTGATTCAGGCGTATTCTAGTATAATATGCTAAAAACACTTTACAAATAAAGAATATTACTTTAAATAATTTAAAAAAAATAATTAGTTCTCATTGTGATATGCTGTTTCAGAGCAAATAAATATCTAATTTATTCCATAGATGGCGATAGTATAGTGGTATTCGAAGTGATTTCACATATTGACATATATACAATTTGATAGCTATGGAGGTTGATTGTGTTGAATGGTGAACGTTACATTGTGTAAAGTGATCACTTAAGCCAGCCGAAGACAGGTTGTAAGCCCTGTAATTACCCATACTTCCATATTTTTCCATTAATAAAAAATAACTTCGTCTCTATGACATATATATCTATTATTTGTTAAAAATATATATTTTGAAAAGATTATATATAAACATCATAATTTTCATTCTCCTGTCAAAGTGTAACTCCCAACATATAATCTAAAACTTACGTTTTGATATTTCAAATTTTTTGAATTTATTTATTCGAATCCCGGTAGCAACAACACTTTTTCAATAAATTGATTTTATATGTATATCTTTCTAATTAATACTTATAATTTTTATTATTATTGCGATGTCTATCGTTTAAAAGTGTGAGAGGCGCACGCGTGTACGGGACAAATGGTTATGTATGTATGTGTACCTGTGGAGAATATTGGAGAAGGCAGAAAAATATAGCTGGTGCAGTACATAACAGTTATAATAAATAAAACAGCGCCTGCGCTTATTAATTTGAATTTTTATTAATATTACGTTTGTATAACTGACTGCTACATAGAATAATTCGCAATAAAAATTATTGCAATGTGCATTTTAAATAAACGATTAAATCATTTAAAATTTAAACAATTTGACAAATGTATGATTTTTAAGTATAAATTAGCGATATATAAAAAAAAATGTATACATATGGCTAGTGCGGATGACATTTTTAAAATTTGTGTGATTAAATATCTTGACACTTTTGAATGTAAAAAAATAATCGATTGACAACAGCAACAACGATTGAGTTAGTGGAAATCTATGTAGGTCATGTGCATGTAAGTATATATACAATCTATGTCTTAGCCAAAGTGTAGAGCGGGAGTTTACAATCTTATAAAATAAATTTAAAAACACATACAGCTAAGACGATCAACATTTAAGATACTATTGGGTGAATTTTTTTTGGTCGTCATTTTGGTTTGGCAGATATTTGTCACTTTGCGTTTTAGTTTTTATTTAGTATGGAGCATCTAACGCCTCAACAACGTGTTAAAATATTTTATATAAATAATAATGTGCTTCAAAATAAAAGGTTTCAATCAATGCGTCCTCCTATCTTGGACACCTAAAACAGATTCCATAAGTCCAAGAAAGCACAGCGACCCATGAAATAGGCTCAGCGTAGAAATGAGACCATTTTACAAACATTTTATTGCTCCTAATATACCAGGTCAGTATTTTTTCATCTAGTGCTTGTCCGCTTAACGAACGTAATTTATTTTCTTTTGCAGCAGCTCGAAACAGTTGTATTGTAGACTTCCCGAACCATTACCTTACCTTCTTCAGCCAGGATATTTTCCGTATTAAACAAAATACAAAAGCATAAAATACGTGTCATACCAAAGTCTTACTATTTTAAAAGCAAGCTAAACACTTGTGATATGAAAATATGATAATCTTGCTAGTCTCCTGAAACGTGGGTCGAACCCCCAACCTCTAGATCATTAGGCGAGTGTCTCGATAGCACGGCCTTTCCATGATTGCTTAAAAATAAACCAAAAATATTTCATGCATAATAACTATTGTCCAAATCTCTTTTAAGGAAGTTTTAACATTTTGAAAATGCTATTCTCTTAACAACATAATTTTATGTAGTTTTTAAAAATGTCTCGACATTAAACATTTGCAAAGGCATTCTCTAGCAACACCGCAAACATTCCTGTAGGCGCAAGTGACGTGCAAATGCGATAATTACAGAGGATAAAATCATCCCTGGGGAAGGTGGATACAGAAGTTTTAAATACAAAAACGTTAAAATACTAATTAAATGTTTTAGAAAGATATACATAGAAAATCAATTTTATCGAAAAAAAATGTTGTTGCGCTACCGCGATTCGAACCTGGATATCTTTCCAATCCGGGAAAAGTGCATTATCCAACTATGCTACAGTGACAGTACTTTTGACGACAAATTTTCGAACCCATATATTACACTTTTCAAATAAATACATCTATCGTTCCATTATTTGAAAGCTATCTACATTATTTTTACGGAATCTCAAATACCTTTGAGTAAACCGATAGCAGACACATTTAATTTGTATTTAGAATATCACAGACCAATGTTCTGAATAATTACAATTTCACAACAAGAATGTGTTCTCCTTAATAATATTTTTTTTCTTTAAATAAATATAAAAATATATTCTTTTCAGTAATGATGAGTGTAAATATATTTTTGGGTATTTAAGGAATATTTATTTTATTGAATAGAACTAGAACATAACAATAAATATCTATAAAATAAGTTTAAACTACTGGAAAAAGGTCTAATTTTTTGCCTATCTTTTTTTCTATTACATCGATATAAAAACCGTTGGTATTTTTATTATTTTAGGGCTATGATTTAGGAAACTCCCCGCATAAGTATTCGAAAAACACTTTTCTAGCCCTTCAGTGAATTGTTAGATATTAATAGTTGATAGACATTTGAAGAAGATATAACTGATCCATTAAAATTCATGTCTATTTCCTCCGGTTCTCATAAATAAACAAAAAAAAATCTACTGCGGTCAGAGTGAACTTAAAATAAAGTTATATCAAGTTTCTGTTATTGTATCTAGACCAGTACTTGTGAATATATGTTTTTAATGCTGTTGAACTAAAAACTTTTACTTTATTGTGTGCGATAAATTCCACATACTGTATTAATTTGTAAAACCTTAAAATATTTATTTTTCTAAATAAGTCATTACAAAAATGTCTAAAATAAATATTTAAATTTTATATTAAAGGAAATAAGCTATTTATTACATACTTCGCCAGGTATCTCTATCCTAGACACCATTCAAAAGTAGCTTGAATGTGTTTACATTCACCTTGCTTATTATTTATATCTAGGATTTCCGTTTTGTCTTCTTCACTAAACCATTCTCTAAATTACATCTATGAATATGTCTAATTCTTTGGCCCTTTCGTTTTTAGACTGTGTTTATAAATTTTGGACCGCTTTTCTTTTATTCTTCTCAGAATATTCTCATTATCATTAGAATATGTGACTCAACTAGTTATTTTATTTTAAATTCACATAAAATTATGCATGACCTTACATATTTTTTATATAATACCTTTATGAACGGTATATTTCATAAAACTTGTCAATAGTATAATATATCATAGATATAAATTACCCATACATTGCCCTATGAAACAAAAAATAATTGAGATTGAACAGTACATATTTTTAATATAAATTTAATTAATCAATTAGAAAGACATACAGAATAAATCTATCTAATGAAAAAATACGTAGCCTCTACCGAGATTCAAACCTGGACTTCTTTTTCGCTGTAGCAATCGAATACATTTTCGACAAATTTTAAACTTATATTCTGTAATATTTTAAATTGAAATATCTACTATTCGATTTTTAAAAGAAATCCACTTTATATTATGGAGAATATTACCTTTGAGTAAAATTGAGTAAAATAGGATACGCCAGAATTTAATTAACTGATCAATTTTATTAAATATGGAAACTGTAAATAATACAACTAATAGATATATTAGAAAAATATATTTTTCCTGTGATGTTGCATTTTCATAACATAGTTCTGTGGTATTTTAATACAAATTAAATTAATCAATTACAAGAATATGCAGAAAAAATTTATATATCGAAAAAAATCACAGAACTTCGTTAATACAACTTTACAGCAAAAATATGTTATTCTTAACATATATTAAAATAGTGATTATCTTTTCAGTAGTTTTTTTAAAATGAAATAATCCATTTATTATTAATTGCGCCCTCAAAATTATTAACAAAATCTTATAATACCCTTTTTATTATTTGTTTGTAAATTGTACTGCAATTTTTCCCGTCGAAGCCCAAACTGAAGCTACGGTGGATGCAATTTGTTTATGCAAATTTAGCCTTAGTGAAAATGCATCTCAAAGGAAAATAAACACAATATATACCTACGAGCTTTCATGTATCAACAAGAGACAAAAGTGCGTATTGTTATATTGTAAATTTTTAAAGTAAATAAAACAACGCTAATCTTTACTTAGCCAGTTCTCGAACTTAGAGAAATTTAATAGTTCTGAATATAGCACTGAGCTGTTCACGTTTAGTGCATGGTTTAGGACTGACCAGTGAAGGAAATTCTTAATGCAAAATCCATTGGTAATTAAAATCCACTGAGTATGAAGAATAGATCAGAGTGACAAAAATGAACATCGAACGCCAGGCCCATACCTTGACCGCGGTGGCTAATCAATTCGTACATGATCAATCAAGAAATAAAAGGGTGAAACATTATATTTGGAATACTAGTGCACTATTGGTGAAGTATTGTTGTATCTAATTTGCATTGTACTCTTTTCCGATACAGAAATAATAATTTCCTTTTTCGGGCAACGGGCTAAGAACACCTGGTTTTGATATTGATTTTGATGAAAGTTAGTCTCCATTTGGGATGGAGAAATCTTCGAGTACTTCCAGCGTGACTGCCTCGATCCTGTGTTTTATGTTTATTTTCTCCACCTACTAATTTCAGCTGATGAAGCGATTGGCAGTTGTTATTATTATTATTAAGATGTGATTAATATTATTTAATTATATTCATAAAATAATAAGATATTAAACAAATCTACGTAATGTTTTATTGTAACAATAAAAATAAATACTAGTAACAAATTTGTCAGTGGCTGACTATACAGTGCCATGAATAAAAAAAGACCTGTATATTGCTTAGTTTTATGGGAATTACAGTTTACATTATTTAGGGTTTATCATCAAGTCAAGTATTTTAATTTAAGGTACACATTACCAAATATTTTAAGACTAATTGTCCAATCAGTTTATTACCATATTATTGCAAATGTTTGTTGCAGTGACGGAAGTAAAATTTGTAAAGCATCAAATAGTGTAAAAAAGAAAAAATACTAAACGATGAGACACTTGAAGTCACACAAATCTTATTTACATAAAATACGTTGTTTTAACTTAACTACAACAAAAATCAGGTCATAACTGGCTGATGACACAAAAAAAGAAATAATTTTATATTATAAAAAATTAAGCGGTCAACACGAATCTGACTGTAATATTCCCATTATTTTCAAACAATGCTCCTGCGTTTTGAACAAAGGGATTAATTTGGATAACCGCTGGGTGAATTCAAGACCTTAACCCTTGTTGTCAAAGGCGGACTAAATTAGCCTTTCAATAACATACACACCGTGCTCATTTATTCAGAAAATACCTATTAAAATCAGAGTGTTAAATAATGTAAGCGTTTAAGATACATTTTGGTATTCTTGCAATTTTAAATACATAATAAATCAATTAAATTAATCAATAGGAAATACATAAGAACAAATAAAACTATCAAAAAATTATTTTGTATTTGGTGTTTCATAAGATAAAGTTGATAGCTATATGAAGGAATAAGGAAATAAAATAACATATTAGACCCCTTTGAGATGTGGTGTTGGCGTCGCATACTGTGGTTGCACGTTGCACAGTGTGTTTGGACTGTGAAATGAACTATCCACTCTATTGAAAGGCAATTTTCAATATGCAATATTCCACAATATGTAGGAATATAATTATTTCATACTTAAAGTATTTTTTTTCTTTCTTTTCTTTATTATTCTACTTACATTATAATTTTCACATTGCTCTTCTCATAGTAAAAAAAGATTGCTTAATAAACAACTAATGTATTTTTATAAATAAAATACACAATAAAACATATACAAAGGAAACAGATACAATAATTACACGAGAATGTATTATTTCATTTTACATTTTAGGGAATTCACTAAGATATCTTTATTTTGCATGATATTTAATAAGTTCTTATTAAATATTCGTGACAACACATTCTCTCGTTCTCTCACCGTACACATTCTTTGCTAACGGCACTCTTATGGTCGATCCAACGATCTGGTAGAATAGCTATAATTGCTAATGAGGGCGAGATATCGATCTCCAATAAGATAGACAAACGAAGTACGGTCGCGAAGAGTGCACCACGATGCTCAGTAATGAGTATATTGATTGAGAGAGAAGGAGAGCTATCTGAAAATGTAATAATAGATTTATCATTTAAATAAGAAAATATAATATATGGCTTTAAATTTTTTTGGATTCTTAATTGTTTTACATGGTGAAATTCGTATCATAGCAAGGAAAAATTCCAAGCCTGTATCATTTTTCTCGAAACATATTATCTACATATCTTTCTAATTAATTTGACAAATTTATTTTAAATATTATAGAACTACGTTATAGAAATTACAATTTCATAATACAGTGTAGTTTCATCAAAATTGTAGTAGTATCTTAAGTCATAAGTATTACGATTGTATTTTGTACATACGTAATCTTATCTTAAGTTGCACTTTGAAATAATGTCAATTCAGATGTTAGTTCGTACACTGTTTCAGTGGGAGCAATTTGAAGTAAGTTATAGGTTAAAGTGCTTTAGTTAGTAATTGTTGCACACTCTAAATTGTCTGTTTTGGGCAGTGTGATCTGGCAATAGTATTGTAATATGTAAACAGATGTATTATTGGATTATGTTATGCCATTAATATAATACTTTTTAAATTTAATGAATGTGTCAGCAGATGATAAATGTTTCCTAATGTAATTGAAATAAAGGGGACCCGCCTCTAGCTTTGGACTCCTTCCAGCGTAATCATGTGTGCAGTTCTTTACGTGAGCAATCGTAGTACTATTGAATGCATTCTACGCGTGATGGAAAGCATAACCATATGCCTGTAATACTCGTTACTTCAACATTTCACAAGATAATGAAACGTTTCTCAAATATACTAATACAATCGAAATTTTTCCCATAGTTTCAGTGTCTCTGCGCTTTACGTTAGTTAAGTTACGTTTATTTATAGAAATGGAACTGAAGTATGTTCCGTAATAATAATAATGATGAATATATATGCTATTTTAGGGATCTAATTTGTTTACAAATCTTTTCGTTTTCGTTAAATTAAGAAATGATTATTTATGAATGTGTTATGTACGGTAGTATAGAAGAGTGTGACGCTTTATCCCGTCCGTCTAGCCACGCAAAGAAAGACGCCATTGATTATAAGACGCACCCTCATTTTTATGTAACAATAATAAAAAATAAAAACATTATGTAAACTTTATTATAACAAACAATGTCACTCAATCACAATAAAATGATTTAAAAGTAAGCAAATAATGTATATACTATCATCATTAGAATTTAGAAGACTTAGTTTCCGACTTTTCTGAACCACTTTTCGATTCTGTTCTACTACGACTGCGAAATTTTACAGCGATTGTATGATGCCATCGATTATAGGACACACCCCGAATTCAGAGATACTAAAAGGAAAAAACATGCGTCTTACAATCGAGGAATTACAGTTTGTTTAAAATAATAGCTGATGCATTAGGTAGTAGCATTTTTATGAAGAAAAAAAATTAATTAAATTAATTAAATAAAATACATAAAATAACCAATCATAAATTATTTTGTAATCTTAATGTTTGTGTAACAATATTCTGACAGTTTTTTAATTCACTACCTGAAGACATCCAGTGGTTTGAGGGAATGAAGAGTCGACAAGCCAATTTTGAAGAGTAGTGTCATTATTAAAGGAGATTCCTCGGAGATTGTTGCATACATTTTTTTCTGTATATATTTATAGTTGAATAATTTCTCCGGAACGTCGATAAGGCTGTTATATTCTCCGACTCTCAAGCAGCTCTTGAATCCCTCTCTGCTAATATGAAAGTTTGGCTAGACAATGAGATAATCTGTTCCATCAGAAGATGCCTATTTGATTTGTACAGCAACAATAAATGGGTGTCATTCGTTTGGATCCCTGCACATAAGGGAATTCAGGGAAATGAATGTGCTGATAAACTGGCCAAGAAGGCTACTCTTTCCGGAGTTTTTCCCCATCAATTCCATATCCCGATGTATGACAAACTTAATATTGTAAAAAAACATACGTATTCTATCTGGTCTGCACAATGGATGGATCCAAACAATCACAAGGGTAATCGTCTTAAAATAATCCAAAGATATATTCCCCGCTCCCCTTGGTTCTCCAACAGGAAAGTCTCAAAAAGAACAGTATCAAATATCTCTAGAATGAGAATTGGGCATTGCCAGGTGGCCTCACATTTGTTCAGAATAAACATAATAGACTCCCCAATGTGTGAATGTGGTGCCGAGGAGGAAACCCTTGACCATGTCTTTTTTGCCTGTCCATTGCGGATCACTGGTTTTTTTTATAATGATCTTGTCAATGGTAATTTTCAACTCCCGGTTAACTTGTGTCATCTTCTTTCCCTCAATTCGCCTCATTTAAGCTATATAATAGCAAATTTCCTGAATATCAATGGTATTAACTTGTAATGCAATGTTCCCGGTTCTATAGTATTGTTGTACTGCTTTCTATAAAATAATGTTTAGACTTGTTTAATGGCACATGTCACTCTTGAAGGGTGGATTGCCTATTTGAAAGAAGAAGAAGAAGAAGAAGAATAATTTAATTTGTATTAAAAATACTACAGAATATGCTCTGAAATTGCAACTTCACAATAAAAATGCGTTTTCAATATAAATGTTCATAAAAGTTGGGACGGAGTGTATTTATTAAGAAATGCTTCCGTCTTATATTGAAAGGATCCCCCGGGAAAAGAAGACCTTGAGATATACCTAAATAAAAAATTAGCACTGTTTATGTATCGTAAAAAATTTAATAACTTGTGTTGGGTTTGATATCGGGCACCTGAGGTTACAAGTGCACACCGTTTCCTAGAAACGCCGCTAAAAGAGCTGAAAAACTGCAATTTGTCGGATTAAAGGTACATCGGGGAGAAATAATCCGCGAAAAACCCGAGCCGAGAACTGTCACGTGCCGCGCCCAGCCACGTGTGAAGCCGTCGCGACGCTCGGGGGCGCCGCCGTCAAAGGCCCGTGAAGCGCCGCCTCTCCTCAGGGCCTTGTTGCCGCCACTTATTGCTGTTTAGATAAAATAAAAAATCTGCAACAGTGGCCTGATTAATGGCTAATAAATGGAGGGACGACGGCGGATTACAAACGGCGTCGGGTGCAATAAATAAAGAATAATGAGCGTCCCCTGGCGGCCGTGGTTTGTGCTTTTAGCTAAATTGTCACTATATTTCTCGCTGTAGTGAGGTTACGTTAATTGTATAGGTTTTATTTTAGATTTATCTCAGGTATATAAGAAAATATTTCTGTAAGCTAATTTTTTTTTTCCTATTATTTGACACTTTATAGAGATAGCTTGTGATCAGAGAGATAAAACATTCTAACCGCCTCCGTACTACGTTAATTTATGTTCACGATGATACAACACTAAACAGTTACAATTTTAGGTTAATTAAATTAAATATATTATGGTGACCGCGTCAGACAAAATATTACATTATATTAAAAATGATGAGCTTATAAAAGGACTTATATGAATCGGAAATATGGTGTCAGTATATATATATATTGAAAGTATATACCAAAACGACGTATTATTAAGCATTGTAAGAAAGGGTTATATATTGATTATGTATTACATATTTATCTATTTCCGATCTAAATAATAAATATGTATCTACTTTCGATCTAAATAAAAATGATTATTCATTAAATGATTTTATCGGAATTTTCATTAGTTTGATATTTTTACGTTAATATTTTATTAAGTAGATAAGAGCAATAATTTAGATCAGGTTATCTCGTGGCATTATCAGATTTCATTTAAATCCATTAACAATTTGTTTTTATAAATTACGACGTATACAATAACTATATATTGGTCAATTATTCTTTGAATTAGATATATTATATATTTTTTTTAGTGTAGTGCCCAGACCGTTCAGAATGATTATAATTTATTGATTTCTTTCTATTGATATTTTAGAAAATTTTATTTTATTTTGGTTTGTTTTTATTTTCATTACATGTCATAATATGATATTACTAATACCTACACTTATGAATTATATTTGGATTGTGATTAATGGAATTCAAATTAACAATTGTATTATTTTATTCATTAATTTCAGAATGAGATTTTAGGTTAGGTTAAAAAGCTGTATGATTTGGGAGTTATATGTTACCTTGTGATAATAATTTTACTTTTTTAGCAAAAATTAAACATTTAATATATATTACGACATTATAAAATTGATGTCATGTTCTAAATTACCCCGTCAGATTATTTTTATGCCAACAACATTCCTGTCATAAACAACAGTGAGTTTTGTAATACGCGCGATCTTGGTAGATCGGTACTTTTACATGGTGTATTCGTAAGATTTCGCTGGGCAATCAAAGCCGTTAGATCTCTCTCAACAGCTGTGCATGACAGGCTTAGGCCGCCGCCTTAGGCGAGCCAGCCAGTATTGCGGAATCAAAATGTTATTAGGGTAAATACTTAATTGTCTATTCACTCATTAGTGCACTATATTCTTATACTTTATTTGTACTTTATAGCATGATGAACAATCTTTCTAAAAATTATACATTTTCTTTTCCCGCTCGGAGCACAAGAATATGATCGACTGACAATAGCGTTAAGGACCATGTTTCATGGCGATTGATGAAGGATGCAGAGTTGTTTCACGGCGACAGATGATCGACATGGGATTTCGTAGCGGACGGGACGCTGGTCATAGAGTTCATGGTTACCCGATCTTTTGTTAATGTCATGTATTGTTGTCGCAAGCCTGCGCTGTAAGATGTCATCATATTCATATCACCTCTACGTAGTTAATTCGCTTTATTATATTTCATGGCTTTAAATTTAAACCTCACATCATTGTTTAACTCGTATAATTTTTGACATTGCAATCATTAAGCCAGCCGTATTTTACTGTGAGAAAAGAAATTCATTGTTACGGGAATATATGTCAAGTTATACATTATGAAATTCCATAGAATCATGTTGATCCGTGATAATTTGTTATCCAGAGCATTTTTAAATTAAAAGGAATATTAATGTTGTAATTTAAAAGAGGTTGTTTTAATGGGAACCTATTTTAGGTTAGCCACGGTAAAATATCCAATCTTTTGTTCAACGAATCATCGTCGAATATATGTTACTTTTATTTCAATAGTCATAGATGTTGTTTGTTGATTGATTTTATCGCAAATTTTGTATCAACTATTAATTATTGAATAAATTTTCTGTTTATAATGTAAATATCTTTTTATTTGTCACTCCAGGATATTAACAATAAATTTTCCCAGTTCAGGACGAAGGTAGAATGTGGCAGATTAAAGTTGGTATGCATTTCTGAGGTAAATAACTTGCTATTATCATATTATCCTATGGCTCTTCGATTATAAAGATAGAACGCCGGTCGTTACCCTCACAATATATATATAAATAAGTGTGTGTGTGTTTGTGTAGTACCATTAACAAAAGGATTATGAAAGTTGATTTTTTTATATAATATAATAAACATATCTAATGTTTTAAAATATTCATATTTATAAAAAATGCGTAAGAGTATTTAAAATATTAGTGAAATTTAAAAAACTAATTTTTTTACTCTAAAACTTTTGCAAATATTGTTAACTTGTAAAAAAAATTACAATAAAAATGAACAAATAAAACATTTTTTAACAATTATGAAAACAAAGTATTAGTAAAAAAGATAGATGTACTTCTCTAATGAAATGTTTTGTTAGATATTGCAATTAAATAATCGCACACAACGCAAGGTATGTGTATGAATTCGTCAAACGTATTTCTTCATATATAAGTTTGCTGAAGGTGTATGTATTAACCTTTCGATGAATGCTGGCTTCATACCAGGATAGAGAAATACGTTTCAGTCTAGAAAGCATAAATAGTTGATTAGTTTCTAGGGGTGGTTGCCTTAAAGCCATAGAAAATATAGTCTGCCACCCAATGACCATCACTGGACATAGTTTAACTACTTCAGAACCAAATCCGATATAAAGAATAAAAGTATCGCTGAGTTAAAAATTATAGCAGTTAAATCTTTTCTTGTTATTCGTATACAGCAATTTTAAATACAGGATGAAACAGAATAAATCCTCAATATTTTTATTGTTATAAATTATTAGTTGGAGACAGTCAAGATTTTGTTTTTGAAATCAAAATATGGGTACAATTAATTTTGATAACTTGAGCCCGTTCTAATATATTGTATATTTTTTAGAATCTAATTTATTTGCATTATATATATTTTATATATTGGTAGGCATGTCCTTAAATATCATGAATAATAAAATACGTGAAAATAGATTAATCAAATAAAACTTATACCTGGTTTCATAACTTTGCTTTGACAATCATTATTGATTAATTTGATTAACATTTCAAACATCACATTGAATAACACATTATGTTTAAATTAATGTAAGTCTCCCAGTTTCCGTTCTTCTCATAGGTTCCCTGTTATATGGACATTTTTTTAAATGAAAATATGAATATCGTGTTAGTTTGATTACCCTTGTCTTGGCTTTGTCAAATGATTTATTCTGTTATTATATGAAAATATGCAATATGTTTCCATGTTATCTGTAACCTTATTTGTCAATATCCGTAAATGTCTCCATGCTATCTTGCCCATATTTTGTTATATGGCTTAAACTTGAATATATGTCATTCTGTACTAACTGTACGTAAATCTTTCATTTGGATACCCCAAATCATTTAAGCATATATTGAGGTGAAACACGAAAAAACCTGAGAGTAAAAATAAAAAATGTCCTACAAATTTATCTACGTTCAAGAAAGGCTGTAATACAAGGTAGGTGTCGGAGAACCTAATCAAAGGTCTGTGTACTAAATATCTTCGCCCTCTAACAATTAATAATTAATCTTTATTTTTTATCTTTGTTTAATTAACCACTAAAATGAGTTTAAATACATCTACCGGTTTCGAAAAATACCATTTTCTTCTTCAGGATGTCATAACTAACTAAAACATACATTGTTTCTTTGACAGAATCTATTTTTAAAAGAAAAATTTTTTTTTTTTTAGTACCTAACTCAAATCATTACTTAATACAAATTTACTCGAATAATTTTTAGAAAAAAATTTTAGGAAAAAAGTGACCAGTTTAAAATTATGACAAAGGATCCGACTCCAAAATATCAAAATATTATTAAAAGTGCTCTAAAAGATTCCATTAGTGATTTATTTACTGATAATACAGTATTATCAGATCTTATTTTAATGAATCCTAAACCTCCAAAACTGTATTCCGTATTAAAGCTTCATAAGATTGATATTCCAATAAGACCAGTGGTTTCATACTGTAGTGCTCCAACTTTTAAATTATGTTCTTTTCTTACAAAAACTATAAATAGACTTAATATTTTTAAACCAAAATACACTGTAAAAAATTCGTTGCAATTAGTGGATTTGTTAAAGGACATGGATCTTCCCAAAAATGTTAAACTTGTTTCTTTTGATATTGTTAATTTGTTTACTAATGTACCTATTAATGAAAGTAAAATTTTAATTTCTGATTTATTAAATTCGTCTAATTTACCTAATAATTTAGTAAAAGATCTATGTCGTTTGTTAAATCTTTGTATGAACCAAAATTATTTTCAATTTAATAATATAATGTATAATCAAACAGAGGGTCTTCCTATGGGAGCACCCACAAGTCCACTAATAGCAGATATTTTTGTAGATAATTTGGAGCGGAATATTTTTGATTGTGATTCTCCTTTGTTAAAAAATGTTTTATTGTGGAAAAGGTATGTCGATGATATATTATGTATTTGGTCAGGTTCACAACGTCAACTAACTACATTTTTAAATTTCATTAATACATTTAATAATAAAATACAATTTACTTTAGAAATGGAAAATAATTCGACCCTAAATTTTTTGGACCTAACATTGATTAAAAATAATAATAAAATTGAATTCAAAATTTTTAGAAAACCAACTTTTACAGATACTATCATACACAATGAATCTAATCATCCATTATCACACAAACATTCAGGGTTCCACTCCATGATACATCGTTTAGTCAATATTCCTATGTCAACATCCAATTTCAATATTGAATTGAATACAATTAAAAAAATAGCAGTTAATAACGGGTATAATACAGGTTTGATAGACACTATTTTAAAAAATAAATTAAAAGAATATAATAATCAATTTTTATATAAATCACAGATAAAACATAATGATAATAATGATTATTGGCGTAGGATTTTATACATAAATAACTTTTCGAATCAAATATCTAAACACCTACCACGAAACATTAGACCGGCATTTTATACAAATAATAGTATAGGAAATTTACTCATAAATTCTAAAGACAAAGATGATAAATTTAACAATTCTGGTGTCTATAAACTTAGTTGCAAGGATTGTGCTGCATTTTACATTGGTAAAACGGGTAGAAATTTTAATATAAGAGTAAGGGAGCATTTGAGATGTTTGAACAATAGTGGATTTTCAGAATTTGCTAATCATTTGATAGAAAATGGTCATGATTTTGATAAAAAATTGGGATTGTCAATTTTGCATATAAACGGTGTTGGTCACAAATTAAATAATTTGGAATCGTTGGAGATAAATAAATATACAGGCTAATGATGATTATTCGAATGATTGAGATTTAACTTGGTTAATTAACGCAAACTGCTTCCCTTCACTTTTCAAGATCTTAAGCATTGTTTAATGCGACCCCTAGTGAGATTTCAGTTATGTCTCAGAGTTGGTCTATCCATCTAATTGGAGATCGACCTTTCGCCCTCCGCCCTAGTATTTTGCCCGTGATGACCAATTTTTATAGGTCTATCTCTTAGAAAAACACCCTGTACAGCCACCCCAGAAAATACACACCAAAGTGAGAAAAATGAAATGTAGGATTTTGTACAGCAGTTTATCAGAGGTTTGCAGAATAATGGGCCAAGGCACGCGAAGTTGGCCAAGCACGTGAGATGATGATATCAAAGCCTCGGTTCAGCCTCCCTCGTGCCTGTTTGACTCCGCCCTCTGCAGATGGTTTCATTTCAACTGTAGAGCTTAAACGCGATTTTTTATAATTATATTACAAACATAAATACGTATCACACGAGCACTTGTAAACACCGTCACGTTATATAACTGAAAGCTTTCAGTAATACGGGCCATATTTTATTTGCAAATAAAATTATAAATTTCTCCAGAAGTAGAAATTAAATATAAATTGTGATGTGTTGTTAAGAAAATTGTAGAATCTGTAAATATTGCTTATCCACCCAAAAAAGAATCAAACTGAATATTTTCAGACAAATTTTAATTTGAACATCTGATTTTAATTACAAGAACTTCCAAGTCAACGAATACGAGAAAATCTCAATTGAGAGTATTTTCACTATACAAACAATTTCAAAAATCACTTATAATTTAATTAAACTTGTACACAATGGCCATCATTATTGGACATGTGTGTGTATTAGTTTATGATTTTACTTTTCCTACAATGCTTATACATAATTGGTTTAAAAACGTTCGTATTGCGTTAAGTATCGTCAGATAGAAAACGAGGCAGAAAGAATAAAATAGGAAACAGAAACGTATTACTTTAAATTTTAATATAAATTTAAAATATCATTTATTAGCACCTTTTAATCATTTTGTATTATATTGTCTTTGTGTATTGTTCAGTATTATATCTATTCAAAATCGACCTAAAAGCATTTTCCCCTAACATTATACATAAAAACCTAATTCTAACCGGCATATAAAAAACACATCAGACGCATATATCATAACATACGTAAACATATATATTACGTAACTAAACATACTCAGCCACATATATCTTACGTAAACATCCAAAAAATCTAATACATAAATATATATATGAAATCGGTTAAATAAATTGTATCTCCTTGGCCGGGAACAAAGCCCCGGCCTACCGCATGGCAAGCTGAGATACTTACCACTACACCATTGATAAACACAAATAAGACGAGAAAACAACCGTTTAAAAATATTGATATCAGCTGTTTATTAATATTAGCGTGCTACAAATATTAAGTAAGGTAAATAGTAAGGTCTATCTATCGAAAAAATATTAGGTTGATACCAATATTCAAACCTAGACCTCTTCCTATCCGGAGTATTAAAATATCACTGACTGTAAAACTGAAAATGTAACTTCACAACAAAAATGTGTCCTTCTTAACAAAATTATGACAATTTAACACCACAGTCGCATGGAGTTATACCGAGCTGTAGAGCGCTCGTTTAGAATGTGAGAAGTATCGGGATCAGTACTCGGCATCTCTAAAAATCTATTTTATTTCAAAAATATTTTTATGTATATCAGTTCCGGTACAGGTAGAAATAAAAATAAAACACAAATTTAATTTTCACAACTAAAATTTGTACTACACACACGTTGGGTTAATATCACTACTATAGTTTCGAGTCTCTACTATATCTCTCTCATCATCAGTTGATAACTAAACTAAATACAGTATTGTAGTCTATTCGGGTAATGGCTCAGGGCTTCAGAAGAGGGGGGAGGTTTCGGTCGTTAACGGGAATATGGACAGTAAAGGTAAAGTGTTAGGGAATATTATGTTGTTAATTAGTGTTTTCTCCGAAATTTTTTTTTTTGTATTTCAACGGTTTCTAAATTGTTCATTATTAATCATTATGAGAGTAGCTTGTTGGTTTAGTGGTTAAGAAGCTGGCCTAGTTATCTAGTGATCGGGAGTTCACGCCTCGTTCTAGATCAGCAAGTTAGCAGAAAATAGTAAGAATATTAATGTGACGCGTATTTCGTGTTCATATATCTATTTTCTTTTAAATCCTTTAAAAGGTACCAATAGATAAGTTTTAGTTTATGACTATCGAAAGAGTGGTTTGTTTTTCATCAAAAAACTTATTGGCGTAAAATATTGTATACTGGTCCAATTTTCTATAAAATTACTAATAATTTCCCTTTGCATATAAAACTCGCGTTTTACACCAACAACAACATCGGAAAAATTCGACTCAATTCAAAAATAAAAAATAATATATTGTGTGAAATAACTTGTGGAGATTGCGATAAAAAATATATAGGTCACACCGCGAGAAATTTAAATACGAGAATAAAGGAACATCGCAGCTGCCTAAAAAATAACAACTTTGCGAAATTTTTTAACTACATATTTATGTAATTAATAAACAAACTACGAAATGATAAAAAAGAAAATTAAAATTGATTTATAAATTAAGTCAATAAAAGAACTACAACAGATATAGTAGTTGATGCACCACGCACCATGCACCGTGCACTATGCACCATGCACCATACACCGTGCACTATGCACCATGCACCATACACCGTGCACTATGCACCATGCACCATACACCGTGCACTATGCACCATGCACCATGCACCGTGCACTATGCACCATGCACCATACACCGTGCACTATGCACCATGCACCATACACCATGTACGATAATACCCGCGATGTAATCTGAGGAATTCCAAAATAGGATAGTGTTTCCCTTTGAATGTACCCTAGCTATGAAGGTTTAGACCAAATAACAATTGAATTAAAATATTCTTTGTGTAAGTTAGAATTTACTATTGAGGATAGAATTTTTGAACTGTATATTTTTAATCAATTTAATTAAATAATTATATGTACATTCCTACATGTTAAATTATATTTTTATATCAAAATTCTCACAATAGTTGTCTCTTTAAAACTGTTTTAGAAATATGACAAATTTCTTAGCAATAAGAAGAAAACAATGTAATATTTTATTAGCACTTTTGTATTGTTTGTGTATTGAGTGATATTATGTAAAACATGTCAGAAATCAGGAAATAATACATTTTGTTTCTCTCAATTATTACATTGTAATATACATAGCTTTTTTCGTAAAAATTTCACCTTATGGGCGATGAACTAAACTTCACCGAAGAAATCTAAAAATGAATATTCAAAACATTGTAGCTTGATGATGATAACATCTCAGTAGTTTGATGTAAATGTCAGACGATACCTTGATATTCCAAGGGCATGACATGACTAGTTTGTATATGAAGTGTGTACACAAAGGTATATTTTATAAATGACTAATTTATTTATATCTAAAATGTTTATTTATTTAGTAGACTATTTTAATCCACACGTTTAAACAAATAGAAATTCAACATTTGAAAAACTATCTAATGTATATTGTATATGTAAATCTAGAATTATTTTCTTAGCTAAAACATACAATTTGACAGAAGTACACTAGGGTAAAAGACACACAAACCATTTATCATTTTAATTAATCAATATGTTTAATACAGATGTTCCAATAAAATGTATACATGAGACAGGAATTCCAAAATCGAGGGTACATTGCATTTTAAAGTAAACTTATTGGAAAAGCTTTACTTTTTAATGGGGAGTTTTATTTCCAGCACTACGACCATCTTAATATGAAGACCTATTTTGATGAATGTCTTATACAACAGATGAATTGGTCGAAGAGATAAAATTCACACATGCCCCACATTTTCCGGATCCGATTGTTGATGGTACAATGCATCCAATAACAAAATGTATGCCATTTTGATTATCAAAAATTCCTAGTCCAGTATGGACAAGTTTGAAAGTTTGCGGTAATTAAAAAAAATCTACGTTTATCTTCATTGATTTGCAATAAAAATTTTTTTTTGCTTAATCAATATTGAATTTAGAACCCTTCAAAGTGTGTATATGTTTTTTTGTGACACTTTTATTGTATTTCACTTTGACCAACATATTAAAATCGTATGTTATCATTATTACCAATATAATTAAATATTAGGTATCTTTAGAACGGGCACAGAACCAAGTGAAGATTGGATGGATATAAATGAAACAATGTTATTACTCTACCTGAGTTTATAAGCACTACTCAAGTTTCGAAAGAACAGTAACTCGAGTAGTATTAACGCACTCATACACGCACATCGTGTATGTGCGATTATTAAAATCAAACCTGTGTATCTCCTTCCCTTTATTTTTCCTAACCTGTCCTTGAGCACGAAGAAGAAAGAAGAATTCGCCGCAATCAACACTCGATGGAGTTCAGTGTGCGCTTAGAACTGGATACAGGCTAATCTGCCGTCGCTTCAATCCGCTTTACTATCGCTAATGTTAATTAATAAATATCTATTTTATTCCCGCTAATACATAAAAACAATTATTATTACGCGAGGGTTAATAGTGTTTATATATTCTGCGTCGCTTGTGCTATAAATGGAAGAGGAGAATAACAATTGATCCAGCATACGGCAAACCGAAAAAGTATGTGCCTTCCTATCTTCCATTATTTCCACCAAGTAGAGTAATAACATTGTTCCGTTTATATCCATCCATTATAATGAACCTCTACAAAGTTAACGCCGATTCTATTAATAATATACAAGATGGAGATGATTCAAAAAAAATTTTTCAATAATTAAATATTGATGTATAAAATCAAAAATAAAAATGGATTTATTTATTTTATTTTTATTGCAGTCGAACTGGTGATTTAGAATTAATCAAAAGTTAAATATTCACCGTGCTAATATATTGACGATAGTCGTTTTAATTATTGTAAATATTAGGTAGTTTATTTTTTTATAAATAGTTTAATTTTTAAATCACTGTGTTTGCAATACTGTAGATATCTACCCGTTTTTATTTGTATTATTTCTGAACCAAGAACCGCCTGGTAATCCTGATATTATTCTTATAAGTTCTTTTTTTAATTCAAGGAAAGGAAAAAAAACGAGTAAAAATTGCAAATTTGAAGATTACGCCTTCCATCTTTTCATAACTTTTTCGTCTTAAATAATACTGTATTTCGCCTCCTTTGAGTTCTGAATCTATTTTAAGTAAAACTGACAAACTCTGCATTATCTTGTTACAAAGCGAAAAGGCGTACTTTGTGAAGTCTAATCTAGACTGGAAACACTGGAGACCGGGAATTATCTGAATTTCAGAATACAAGCACTGTGTTTGAGCGGGCAACTTATGGAGTAAAGAATGCAAAGGAAATCTAGGCGGACTAATACAAAATTTACCGTCTTTGCAAATTAAACAACACACTTCTGATTTTAAAGTGTTAAAATATTTTCAAATGTTCGCAGAGCGGCTTTGTGAATTTTTTAGTAAACATTCATTTGTTACCACGATTTTTGTTCAAATAAGTTGAATAATTATGTATTTATTATTGTACGTCAACATAATTACACGGTACATTATAAATTAACAATAGATTTTTAAATAGAATAGTTAATGTTACGTTTCATCAGTTATCCACACTAATTTGATAACAAGCACTTGATCCATAAAAATATATCTAGCTTGGTGGTCAGAGATACGCGACTCGTCCCGAGAGAGAATTTACTTACTTAGGCAGATAGGATAGAGCTCTACACTCTTAATTTTTTTTGCTGTATGGCTTAATTTTCAGAACGTAGTTCTATGGTATTTTAATACAAATAAATTTAATCAATCAGAAAGTTAAGCAGATAAAACACGCTTCCCTGAATAGAAAGAGGTCCAGGTTCGAATTCCGGTAACAACTACATATTTTTTGGATAGGTAGATTTTTTATGTATATCATTCTAATTGATTCATTAATATTGTACACATCTTTAAGTCATATGTGCCTTTTTTTACGATTATTTTTTTCGTATTCTTTAACAGCCACACGAGTGTCTGGAGTTCATCATTACAGAGTGCCATATATCCCTTAAAATCGCCTTTGTGGTCCAGTCTCTTGGGCAACTTTTTGCAGGTTTGTCTAGATATAATCCGCCCATCTACATTTTGGTCGGTCTTTATTAAGTATTTGTTCGGTCAACTGCGACCACTTGCATTCACCTATCTCAGGATATCTGTGACTGCATGCCGTTCCTGAAGTTCCAGGTCTTCTTCAAGGCCAATTTTTTCAACAGTTTTATTTTCACTATTTACTTTAAGTTATTGTATCATATTTTCTTATATGTATGTGTAATATTAATCAGTCGTTATTTGTCTGAGTAGCTCTAAAATACGTTACTTATTTGTCGTCTATTATATTATCAAAGTCTTCAATATGTCTGGTTTATGAAAACAAATAACACCTTAAATTATCTTACCAACCGTATTATCAAATGTTCATGGGGCTACGTAACTCACTACGATGATTGTATAAAGATAGAAAAATGAGATTATACCGTACAATACTGTAAGTTGTTTGTTAGTTTCTTAATAAAACTGGATATTTTAATATGCAGCTTTATTTGATAGACCTGTTTTATAACCCAGTTCACGCAAAAGTGCATAAATCTACCATCCCTTTTTCATTCCCTTTTTCCACAGATAAGTAGATGGGCAAGTCACTGTTTTATCAACAAGTATCACGGAATTTCACAAAATTTACATCAAATTATGGCAATTCAAGTGCTTGCATAATATTGTTATTTCGAACCATGGTGCCATTTTAACTATTCTATTCCAATAACTTTTTGTAACTTTGCTTTAATAAATTCAGTTTAAATAATAAGTATGAGTTTCTACCTACCTATTCCCACACATAACCACGTTAGATTTCACGATATACACGAACACGAGTGCAAACCTGTCTTTGGAGGCAGCTTCACATCAATATAGTCTAATTCTTCTGATGGAACATAGTTATCTTACATACAGAGTGAATATTATGTTCCAGGCCGATTTTTTTTGGTCGCCATTTTGGTTTTTAAAATATTTGTCAGTTCGCATTTTGTAGTCGTAGAAAGTAATTAAATACAATTAATTCTAAAGTATTTAAAGCTTCAATAACGTACTGAAGTTATTAAAACATTTTATCTAAATAATAATGGCAATGCTGTAATCATTAATGGTGATCGCTATCGTCACTTGTTGGAAAACTTCTTGGTGGCCGAATTGAGTCGATTGGGTCTATAATATATGTGATTACAACAGTATGATGCCACCTCATACACAGCTCGAGCTATGGTTGAAATTTTTTCCAGTCGCATATTATCAAAAAGTGGTGATATCGATTGGCTTCCTTGATCACCTGATTTAACGGCTCCCGACTATTTACTGTGAGGGTACTTGAAAGGCAAGATCTACGTCAATAAGCCAACAACGATTCTGATGCTACAGGATAATATTCGAAATGAAATGGCTGAAATAACACGCGAAGTATGAGAGAATGTTATGAAAAATATGGTTAAAAGAGCACGCATTTATGCCAAATGTGGTAACTTAGCCGATTTCATATTCTATGCATAATTGTAATAAAAAAATAATTGATAAGTAATCACAGAATTATTATTTTTTGTTTCATTTCAGTCATACATCAATAACATCGGCCTGGAACATAATATTCACTTTATATTAAGTACTAATATAATTTCGTTTCTCCATAGTGTCAAATAAAATGATATAAGCTTCCTAGCTTTTATGTAATAATAAATAAATAAAATATTTCGATTTATAAAAATAATTCATATTGCACATTAAATAAATATATTTGATTACGCTATGTTAATTTTTAAGTAGAATACATACTATATCAAAACGGCACAACTCGGTATTCGGTCAGGATTCCACTTAAACAGCGTTATTTTTTAAATTATATAACGTATGAAATTTTAGTACCATATCAAGTGTCGAATGAGATATTGGTATCATTAAATAAATATACTTTGTTATGCTTTTGAGGGTAGTTATATTAGAATCAGGAGCACGCACTGCATACAAGAAAAAGATGTGCATCACTAAAAATTCTGGGAATTTAAAATTAATTAAATTAACTATTTTTTTATGAAAAGACCCTATAAAATGCTATCCGCTATTATTCGTATTAGTGTAACCTTGTCTATGGCGTAACCCACGACTTTTTTTAACAGTGGGTTATTTATAAAAATTTAGAATTATATATAACAACTTCATGTGCATGCTTGTCAGCAAATTACTAGCATGTAGGTATTGTATGAATTTAACTTGTTTTTTCAATTCTCATAATAATCGCACTGAACTTAATGTTTTTTTACTTAATCTATATTGTCATCTTTACGTCTGCGAGTTTTTTGCATTTTTAAAATAATTTGTGCTTAATTTTGCTGTCTTCGAAAGGGAATAATACTTACAGAAAACTACGTTCAATTACACTTCTACATATTTGTTTTGCTTGACAGACTAAACGTTTTATTTTCATAGTGTATTCCAACTCATTCCGTATTTCGGTGTTTGCGTAGATAAAAGTAATAGGTTGTAATTTATTATCTGTCAAGCGAGCAAGTTTGCATTTTTTGCAATAATATTACATTAGATAATTAAATGTTGAAATAAAATCATTTCTGTTATGAGTTTCTCTATGTTAATTTGTAAAGCTAGTTATAAATGTTTTTGAGCATTGTTAATGAAACATTTTAAATCCGATTTCCGAAGGAGAAATCGTAGAAAATATTTTAAGCTACATCGAAAGCAGAGTACGGTATGTAGCAATAAAAGAACTTGTCTTTTTTAAAGTAATAAATTTCCAATTTTAATCTAATTTAAATTGATGGAATTATTCTCAAAATTATTATTTTTGATACCTAGTATAACTATTTTATACTTAGTATCGTTAATAACAGTATGAGCTAAGTTTTTAATTACTGCACGCCACTGATTAGAATATATACTTTTTCAAAACAGTGCCACTCAGAATTCGGTATATACCGAAAGCGATATTAATACCATATTAAATGTTGAGTGATTTTTAAAACTAATAAATATCCAGGTTTTTTCGTGTAGGATAACTAAAAGTTGGATTACCAGTTGTATTTTATTTTTATGGAGGTATATTATTGAATTTTTCACATTATATTTAAATCAAATTACGCTTATACTTCATTAAAAATGGTAACCTTGGTTTGAGAAACACAAGGAGCTGACTATCCAGACCGTTCTCCAAGAGAGAAACTTGAAATATTACCGCTGCGGTCGAGACCATCTATCCAAAGCTTTTGAGAGCTGCCTGACGGCAGATTTAAAGATGCAGCAGCTTCGTTTACCATAAAAAATACCCGTTAAAAATGTATGATTCTAAAAAAAAAAATTCATTATTGATATTTTAAGCTAAACTTTTAAAATTGGTGGTGTTATATATAAGACTGATATATTGAATATAATATTTTTCGAGTAGAACATTTTTTTAATTTAGCCGAACAATATTAACACCGTGACAAATTACCTCAATTTTCTAATAAGAGTTGATATATAGGTTAATGCATAATGCTTGGTATGATTAATCGGTCTCATAAAATTGCTTAAGTGAATGCTAGTTTTTTCGGTATCTTATACGGATGTTCCAAGCATGTGTCGTCCTTTTTGGACATGCTCTATTTTCTTATCACCCATGAGATACGATAAGTCTCAGAGGTATAGCCGAGATTATTCTCAGTATCGTATATTTGGGTTGAGATTTTGATCTGGAGATTAATTCAGAGATTACTATTTGAAATTGGTGGGACCATTAAGTGTACACGAAGAGAAGACAAAAGTTCAAAGTTTTATTGTATTTTGACTGCTGTGGAGGAGATTCAATTTCACCTAACGTACGAACGGAACATCAACGATCAACTGATTAACATTTGACGTTTGACGTTTGACATTCAAGCGTCGAGCTCAAGTAGCGATGCTTGAATCACTGAGACTTGGCATGTACGGTGGACTACGAAAGCCGAGAGCCGTCTCCAAAGAATCCGATGAGAGCTGTATCAGATAATCTCATAGTGGATACGGGTCATTAGGTATAGGTCTTAACTGAAGATGGATTCTGAATGTTTATAATTATAAAATGTAAACCTCTCTTTATCCATCTAAATAGTTATCTATCTATCCTAAATAGTTATAATAAATTAAATATTTTTTATAGTTCTTTGATATGATCTTTTCAGGAAATAGTGTTTAGAGTATCCGGTTATGTAAATATTTTATCAAAAATATTTTATATTTGAAATTTACAGCAGGTTAAGAGATTTGTTTAAGATTCAGTAACGTAACTCTGACGTCAACGGAATAAAGTTTAAAATCTTATATATCTGTTTTAAATATAAAAATGTTATAAATAAATATGTCAGGTTTATATAAAAACTAATGGTATAAAACTTTTCTTGATTAAACGGGACGCGCGCATCATTGAAGCCAGCAAACATAAAAGCCTCGGTCGCTTTTTAGGGAGTCTTCAGTGAAAAAACCCTTTAATCTGCGAGTTTGCTCTGCCACGGGAGGCTGTTGCTTTGAGGGCTTATCCAAAAGGTTTACATTGGTTCTAAATGTTGCCATACACGTAGGATAGCACCCACGATCCAGTTGGTAGAGCCATTTCTTGGTGTAATCCTTGAACCAACATTTTATCTTTGAATTTAATATGAGATCCTAGAGCAAATGTTTGGAAAGATCTGTGTCGTATCTTATTCAATGTTAAAATACATTTTTTAATTTTTATTGATGATTTTTAAACTAATTTATATATTTGGAGTTGAACTTAAAATTAGACTTAGCTCAAAGATTTCTACATAAGAGAAATATATCATGCAAGATGATTTTTATAGTAATAATATAATTTAATATTTCTATATTGATACATCATACTTATAAAATGTTACACTAAAAATCGTTGTGAGATACATTATGTAATACCTACTTCATTAAATAAATATATCTCAACGAGGTCTCAAATGTGTTGTAACGTTATAAATACGTTAGTAAAGTTGAATTATTTAAATCATATAAATAATTCGGGTGGAGAATAAATTTTTGAATAATGGCAACACTTTCGCACATGCGCGGTATGTTGTCGCGATCGCAGACCGGGCGTCGCATAGAGACAAGCCTGGCGGCTGGCCACGCTAATCGCGGGTGGTTTTTAACTGACAGCCAGAACGGCACCACCAACCATAGAACGAGTTAATTTAGACTCGTATAAATTAATAAATCCATAATAGGATATTGGGTAAGAAAAATAGTTACAATTGCTAGTGCATCAATATCCACCAATTTTGTTATAAATCTAAATTTGTATTGTGTTCATGTATTCTGCAGAAATATTTTATTTCCTCTTGGGTGCGGGATGAAGGACTCCAGAACTGTTGTTGGACGATGTCGCAAACGGGATGTGGATGGGTGTCCGATCGCTGGCCACGATCTATCAATAGGGGTAGCGGATGATCCGGGCCTAAAAGCCAATTCATTCCAAATCAGTACGCGGCGTCAATGAATTATAAGTAACGGGTTAAAAACATGGAGAAAGCGCGTTCCAAACCCAAGATCATGTATTATTGTTGTTCTATTTTTTTTGTTTGCGCTGGATTGTGAACTTACCGTGATTGAGGTTCCACGTCATCAACTTCGGACATTCCGCGCAGACTATATTTGTTTAGGATTACTCTAGTTTACATTTGTAATGATCGCTATGTTCCTTGTAATAAGCCACTGTGTTTAATAGTAACTTCTTTAAATAATGTAGAGTGGATTCCTGTTCATCTGAATTACACAAGTTGTTATAAATTTATCACAAGTGAAGAGAAGGTGAGTTCTGAGTTCCACACTTACGTTTCATGTTTTCTCCGCTGATCTGGCCGGTGGACGATAAACCGCTACATGATTATGATTAACACCCGCCGTCTTATTTTTTTATACATCACTTTAACGCTTGATTGGTCTAACGGGTTCCTTCCTTTCCTCTCCATTCTTGAACGTGAACCACTACAATAAGCCTCTTAAAGTATCTGTGATGCATGGTTCTTACTGAATGTAAATATTTGTGCGTCTCGCTGTCCATGGCACGAGGAGCATGTATTTTCAACATCACAATCCAAAGGTACTAATCCGTCATCTTTTTCTTGCCTTTCATACCATATATTGAATGTATCAGAGACTATACAAGCTTGACCTTAGTTATTTTAATTATCACAATATCTTGTCAAATCTAGACAATGAAGACTTCGTCATATTTATACTTTGTTTTTTTCTTGTTCGCAGCTACCGTCATTAGTAATTATTAAACTACATGATATTTTTATGGTTTGGAATAATATTCGTACAGAAAAACTAGTTATGTCGATCAATCGTTATTAGTTTAGTCTTTTATTTGCTTCAAGACTGAATTTTTTGCTTTCTTTTTCGCTGCGATGGGGTAGTACAGCACTTTCACCTTCTTATGTTGTGATTAAAGTTGATTGTCCACGTACCTGCGATTAGAATTTTATTCTATTTTCAGCGCAAAAGACAAGATATATTAGCCATTCAAAGATTAATCATTATTATTACATATTTATTCATAAGAAGAAGAAAAAGGTTTAATTAATATATTTGCTGTGAGAGAACATGACCACCGTTCACTATGGTATCTGTATGAAATATCATAAAATATAATCCACATCCATAATGGTGTTGAACTTTAAAATTAATTGTAATGTTATTATCTGAAAACTAGTATTGCTCCCATATTGATGACGCTAGGATAATTATTACGTGGTCACGTGGATAAGGTATGCTTGCAACGCTAGCAATATTTACAATTTATAAATTAACGAGAACCAGACCAGGTCTAATCCAGAATATAGGCATTTTATTTATAATGTGTCTATTGAAATTATTGATTAGAAAAATATACAGACAAAATCAATTTATCGAAAATAAAATTGTTGCTACCGGGATTCAAACCTGGATCTTTTACTATCCCGGGAAATGCGTAATCCAGTTACACCACGCCAACAATGTGAGTGGACGACAAATTGTCGAATTTATAAGCTACAGCTCTTTTAAATTGATGTGTACATCAGTTATTCCATTTTTATAAGCTATTACCTTTTTATTGCGGAAAATCTCAAATACTTTTGAGTAATCTACGCTAGGAAGTACCAGAAATTAAATACCACAAAACTATGTTCTGAAAAACTGCAACTTCAAAATAATAATGTGTTCTCCTCAATTACATAATATTAGATATATTATTACTAATAATATTATAAATAGATTTAAGTAGAGCATGTGATTTAGAGACCAACCAATACCAATATGAAACTTTAGTCTCTCTGAAGTTAGGATACATATTTATAATTGATATCTCGAAAGTGAGGTCAGTTAATATAACATTTTATTCTCCAGATTAAGTACGATGATAAACAGTAGTCTAGACATTAATTTAATAAATCAGAATAAATAAATAAATAAATAAATAAAAATAAAATAAAGAAATTAACTAATTAACTTTTAATATTTTCCTGGCTTAAATAATTTAAACAAAATAATTAAAAATATGAAACCATTAATTGAAAATTCTGACACTTATAAGTATTTTTATATGTTGGTATAATGGAACTTCGTTAGCATATAAATTATATGCTAACATCGAACATTTTTTATTATTTACGTATAGTTTCAAATATTTTAATGTTTATCAGTAATATAAACTTATATAAATAATATTAAATAGTTGCTTCAGTATAGCCAAAAATATACCAATGTAGAAACATACTTTTGAATAAACATTTACAAAAAAGTCCAAAAAAAAAGTGTTCTATAGTGTACTTTATCACTGATTATACAATTATAGCGTTATTTATTTTTATTTATTATCTTTGTTTTATTAACCACTAAAATGAGTTTAAATACATCTAAAAATTATTCGAGTAAATTTGTATTAAGTAATGATTTGAGTTAGGTACTAAAGATAAATAGATTTTTTTTTAAATAGATTCTGTCAAAGAAACAATATATGTTTTAGTTGTCAAAGAAACAATATATGTTTTAGTTGTCAAAGAAACAATATATGTTTTAGTTAGTTATGACATCCTGAAGAAGAAAATGGTATTTTTCGAAACCGGTAGATGTATTTAAACTCATTTTAGTGGTTAATAAAACAAAGATAATAAATAAAAATATGAATCTTAACCACAAAGATAACATTGCTGATTTTAAAAGTATAATTATAGCGTTTTTTAAATTGTTTATCCAAACAAATATTGAAGAAGGCTCACTATATATTACAATAAATTATATGAATTACTTAAAAATACACATAAAATTAACTATCGGAAAAAATATAATTACCACCGGGACTCGAACCCGGTATTTTCTATTGCCAGACTGTTTTACTTTCACGCTTTTGTAATCTATAAATTGTCATCTATAATATAATATATGGTAGGTATATATTATATTTAATGATCTATTTTTCGAATTGAAACCATATTTTAACTGTAATGTTTCTCATATACCTTTAAGTAGAACCTGCTAGATAGGAAAATAAGATAAATATGTCAAAATCTATCTAAATGTATCCATTATTGGCGTCAGTAATTAGCGAGAAGCCGCTCAGTGCAGTGACCAGTTAACATTAGTGATGAGCTCAAAATCACGAACCGTGAGTCAATTACTCATATCTTTGAGTCACACTAACTATCGGTGATTGAATATCTGGGAATATCGTGAGTCGTGATTAATTTTTTTATTTTATTTATTGATTTATGATTCGGCACATGTGAAAATGAAATGAAAATATTCATGAAGGAATGACGTTATAATTCGTGATAAGCGCCATCATCATAGATTTTGCCAAAACGTTAAACGTAATTGACCATAAATGCTGAGATTTTGACCCGAAAAATAATTTTATATTTTTTAAGGGTTTTTATTCTCTTTGTGACGATATTAAATAAGATATATATTAATTATATATGCTAGAATATGTTTTTTACGTAAAAGAATTTTGAATAATATAAGTAAATACGCTCGAAATTATGTTTATATATTTATTTCGTGTATTGTGATATCGTGCGGCGCACGCATATTAGTAATGAGACTATGATCCAGTTTCAAATCACTGAAATTATCGAATATCAATCACAATCACACCAGTGAGTCAGAAGTAGCATTTTTTCTTCTAGTTAAGATGTATTCTTGAGGAGATTACGATTCATACCGAGTTGTAGAGGCAAAGATGAAAATAATGACAGATCGAAAGCAGACGATAATTTATAGGTTACCGTAGCATTGTTGATTATAACACAACACCGGTAATACTTCCGGTGTTAACTAAATTTAGACATGATTTACTTTAAAATCAATGGATAATCGCAAACGTTATCAATGTCTTACCAATTTTTATAGGAAAGAAAGCAGTGTTCTTTGATTTGTTTTCCTACCAATGATTTGTTTTCCTTTTTCAGTTGTTAATGAAATGTTCGACGTCATCCATTCCTCTTTTTGCAAATAAATAAGAAATTTTGTTACTTACATAACGTATAACGCCGAACTTGTCCTTTACGTTTTCGTTTGACAAGGGTCTGTCGACAGCTGAAATCGTTTTTGTTCGATAAAAAATAGGATTCTTTCAATAGAAGACTGATCGATCTATTATTCGGCCGATCTTGGTGAAGTTTCAGGTTTATATCACAAATGTTTCATACAGCCGTTTCTAGCATGTGGCGAAATATTTTCCAAACAGGAAATCTACGTTATTGACAGTAATTTAAAATAAACATTTTTAATCGCTTACCTCTCACATCCAACTGTTCGGATCATATATATTACTTAACATTCATCCGTTCCATATGGCCAAACCACCTAAGTAACCTTTTCTTAATCTTACTCACTATACTAAGATCAGCTTCACATTCTTTCCATATTTCTTCATTCTTTAAGTGAATTAAGTAAGGTATATAGTAAAAATGTGTAAATGTAACTCGCGATATGTTATGAAGATAGAGCATCCATATTGACTGTGAGCTGGTAAGGTAGTCATCACGAGCTGGCAAGATAGTCGTCACGAGCTGGCAAGGTAGTCATCACGAACTGGAAAGGTAGTCATCACAAGCTCGAAAGGTAATCATCACGAGCTGGAAAGGTAGTCATCACGAGCTGGCAAAGTAATCATCACGAGCTGGCAAGGTAGTCATCACGAGCTGGAAAGGTAGTCATCACGAGCTGGCAAGGTAGTCATCACGAGCTGGAAAGGTAGTCATCACAAGCTCGAAAGGTAATCATCACGAGCTGGAAAGGTAGTCATCACGAGCTGGAAAGGTAGTCATCACGAGCTGGAAAGGTAGTCATCACGAGCTGGCAAGGTAGTCATCACGAGCTGGAAAGGTAGTCATCACGAGCTGGCAAGGTAATCATCACGAGCTGGCAAGGTAGTCATCACGAGCTGGAAAGGTAGTCATCACGAGCTGGAAAGGTAGTCATCACGAGCTGGCAAGGTAGTCATCACGAGCTGGAAAGGTAGTCATCACGAGCTGAAAGGTATCATCACGAGCTGGAAAGGTAGTCATCACGAGCTGGAAAGGTAATCATCACGAGCTGGCAAGGTAGTCATCACGAGCTGGAAAGGTAGTCATCACGAGCTGGCAAGGTAGTCATCACGAGCTGGCAAGGTAGTCATCACGAGCTGGAAAGGTAGTCATCACGAGCTGGCAAGGTAGTCATCACGAACTGGAAAGGTAGTCATCACGAGCTGGAAAGGTAGTCATCACGAGCTGGCAAGGTAATCATCACGAGCTGGCAAGGTAGTCATCACGAGCTGGAAAGGTAGTCATCACGAGCTGGCAAGGTAGTCATCACGAGCTGGCAAGGTAGTCATCACGAGCTGGCAAGGTAGTCATCACGAGCTGGAAAGGTAGTCATCACGAGCTGGCAAGGTAGTCATCACGAGCTGGAAAGGTAGTCATCACGAGCTGGCAAGGTAATCATCACGAGCTGACAAGGTAGTCATCACAAGCTGGCAAGGTAGTCATCACGAACTGGAAAGGTAGTCATCACAAGCTGGAAAGGTAGTCATCACGAACTGGAAAGGTAGTCATCACAAGCTGGAAAGGTAATCATCACGAGCTGGCAAGGTAATCATCACGAGCTGGCAAGGTAGTCATCATGAGCTGGAAAGGTTGTCATCACAAGCTGGCGATGCAATGGTTTCAGATTATCTCTAGTCTCTCTGAATGGAGCGGTACGCTGCATTTGCACATTGTTTGGAATCCATTCGATGGTGCGGTAGTGCAGTGTCACAGATTAAATCTGGTGGCTGACTTTATTCACAGTGCATTTTTTCAAAATATAAATCTAATCTACTTTCTCAAGACTTTCTACATAAATAATTACATTAAAAATTATGAAAATCAAAATACAGAATTATTAATACATGAGTTTCATTAAGAAAGTAATAGATCATTTGTTTAAATTGAGAATTGACACGAGCCGTCTTTTGTGAAAGGAGTATTGCAACATTTTTGTAATTCTTGTATAATTATGTACAATAATTTTGCCTCACTATACTTACTCATAGTGAAGAAAAAACACACACATTTAACTGAGAACCACGAAATGAATGGAGTACATCGACTATAACATTAAAATTGAATACATTAATAATTATTTCAGTGCGTCAATGCAGTAATAATTATAAATGATAGTACTTTGTATTGCATAAAAGCAATCAGCTCTCTTGCAAAATACAAGCAATTTTACCATTGCGATAACATTATATACTGTGTTTGAGAGGAACAACAATATTAATTAAGGATTCATATTCGTTTGCCAGTTAGAATATAATTTTTTCAATACCAATTTAAATTTTTTATGAAAATGTGGGCTTACATTGTTAATTACTTTAATAATTTGTGTCAATATGTCTTTAAAAAAATCACTAAAAAAAACATATTCACAGGACCGATAACATTTTTTAGTAAGAAATACTGTTTTCATACCTGCACATAAAACATGTTCGTAAATACAATATATTATTTAAAATTGTTTCTTTATACGAATACGAAACAATTTAAAATGATCAAAAAATGTAAATTAACGGTAATTTAATAATGCCATGCAAGTTTAACAGTATTGCAAATAATTTTTAACATTTTTTTTTGACACAGATGTATAGTTATAATTTTGGGTTTCGACTCATATACGAGATAAGAAAACTTATTATATACATATAAGAATTTTCCTTAACTAGAGAGATTTCTGAAACATTGAAAGTGATCTTAATGATCTCGGTCTTTCAATTAATGCCTATACTGTCTTAATTATTACAAAAATGTTCATTTGTTTAGTATTATATTTGTAGAAAGGTTTTATCTAGTTATTCTTTAAAAAATATCAAGTCTTTTGTATAATTTTTGATAAAAACTAATAATTATAATCCATATTGTCATAACAAATGCGTAAAGTGAATTAGTACTAGTATAGTAGAAAAATAGTTTTTAAATTTAAATAAATTTGTAATAATAACACAGAACTATGCTCTAAAATTGCAGCTACACAACAAAAATGTTTCTTCCTTAATTATTAACTTTTTTGAAAAATTAGTTTTGTTGATTATTAAATTTATTAAACGTAGTCTTGGCTCAGCGATTGTGGTCAGACTCGACAGTATATTATAGTAATTTGAAGCTTACTTCGGTTTACTTTATTATAAACTTTGCATAAGGGATAACATTGTATTTTTTTCTACTTTATTAATTCTAGTAATAAGTAATTGCTTAATGTACAATCTACCTTACATTGTTTTTTATTTATTTTATGTTAGTCTTGATACAACCTTTTGTAAGATAATAAATAAAAAATAAAAATTGTGTATATAAATTTAGTCAGTGAATTTGAACAAATCATTGCTTAATGTTGACCGCTTAAACGTAAATTGTCCGCTTAAGATATCTCCTTTCACTAAATCCCACAATTAAGTTAACTCGGAGAGAGAAGAAATGCTCAGAAAAAATATTTCGTATAACGCCTTTCGTTCCCAACATTGTGTTATTCTGCCTTCGAGCACATTACAGGAATAATGTGTTTACGGGTTCTGGTTGACTTACTTTCCGGGATTTTCCGTGTAACAAAGCGTCCAAATTTTTATGCTATCTCCGGGGAATCAAATGATGATTCTATTTGTTCCTTCGTAATATATTATATTCTTGAGAATTTACTGAAATATTCAGTAGTAATAAAGAAAAAAATAATTTTATGCTGAAATATAGCAAGCACGCTGCTAATAGTACCTTAACGCTGAATCGTCAAATGATTAATTAAAAAAATAATTTAAAACACTCCCGCGTTAAATATTTGTTTAAAATCCATTCAAAAATGTTCGTAAAATCGAATAGGTTTTTTATAAAAATCGTTTCATTTCAAATTTACGGAGATAGTAAGAATTATTATATATTTAATGAGTCATACCAAAAAAGTTTGCAAAATTCTCATTTAAGCGGACTCAGCGTAAGCATCCACGAATTACCAAAACTGATTTCATTTGATGAGATTTTCGTGAGACGTGTACACAAAATGAAATGGAATTGTGAACAGTATTATCAAGGAACGTTCCCTACATTCCTGGAAATATCGCGGACTTTGTGTATACTCTTAAAAAAACTTACGTCGCCCCATGTACATATGTAGAATTATAAAGTACCAGATGAAATCTTTGCCTCATTGATTAATATTTCAGATTTACCATAATTGGCGAAATGAGGATTTTAATCAACCAGTTTTTCTATCAAATTTGACATGTGTTTGGAAATATATAACTATTAAATATTAATGAAGTTAGTAATAATTAAAATGTAACGAACTTTACCAAAAATGATAACACTTAACACACAACAGATTTATACAGGGATAGGTAATTAATTAATTATACTTTTAAAATCAGCAATGTTATCTTTGTGGTTAAGATTCATATTTTTATTTTTTATCTTTGTTTTATTAACCACTAAAATGAGTTTAAATACATCTACCGGTTTCGAAAAATACCATTTTCTTCTTCAAGATGTCATAACTAACTAAAACATATATTGTTTCTTTGACAGAATCTATTTTTAAAAAATTTTTTTTTTTTTTTTAGTACCTAACTCAAATCATTACTTAATACAAATTTACTCGAATAATTTTTAGGAAAAAATTTTAGAATGGGACTCGTAGTTAAATTTAGTTGGTTGTTTATAATTTTTTGATTAGTTTTACACGCTTTATTTATCTCCAACGATTCCAAATTATTTAATTTGTGACCAACACCGTTTATATGCAAAATTGACAATCCCAATTTTTTATCAAAATCATGACCATTTTCTATCAAATGATTAGAAAATTCTGAAAACCCACTATTGTTCAAACATCTCAAATGCTCCCTTACTCTTATATTAAAATTTCTACCCGTTTTACCAATATAAAATGCAGCACAATCCTTGCAACTAAGTTTATAGACCCCAGAATTGTTAAATTTATCATCTTTGTCTTTAGAATTTATGAGTAAATTTCCTATACTATTATTTGTATAAAATGCCGGTCTAATGTTTCGTGGTAGGTGTTTAGATATTTGATTCGAAAAGTTATTTATGTATAAAATCCTACGCCAATAATCATTATTATCATTATGTTTTATCTGTGATTTATATAAAAATTGATTATTATATTCTTTTAATTTATTTTAAATTTTTTTTTTTTTTTAAATAGTGTCTATCAAACTTGTATTATACCCGTTATTAACTGCTATTTTTTTAATTGTATTCAATTCAATATTGAAATTGGATGTTGACATAGGAATATTATATATATTCAATTTATCGAAAATATATTTTTATTGCTATCGGGATATTTTGTTATACAAAAATATTTCTTCGATAAATTTAATTTTCCTGTATATCTTCTAATTTATATACTTAATTAGTATTGAAATATCACAGAACTATGTTCTGAGAAACTGCAACATCACAATAATAATGTGTTTTCTTTAATAATGAATAAAAAATATCACCGTAGAAGATATAAATAGCCAAGACGTCCTTAGTGTATTTTTTGTCCATAACCTATTATAAATATAATTTCTCTAAATTATATTAAAAAATCAAAAATCAAGAATTTATAGACAAATCATCATTCATTATTCAAATTAATGGCCGTGATTAAAATAATAATTAATTAACTATTATTCTAATAAATTTGGAATGATTTTCCAATACGTGATAATACAGTACGGGTCATTTTATAGCTCGTATTACCTGCTCCCTCCAAATAGCTCCTCTACTTCTCTATAACAAAAAATACGTCCCGAGGGTGATATGGGCTCCAACCCTTCACAAGAACGTGAATGTGTGGGTAAATATCAAAAATATATTTATTTGTAGTAGATAATAGAAAATGTAATATGTACATTTTTTTAAACTTAAACCAGACACACGGGTAGTTTGTTTTTTTTTAAATATAGAATTCATAAAATGGGCGGGCAATAATATAATGTATTCGGAAATTCAATACTTAAACACTCTGAGCGCAGCCGTAGCTCACTTTCATCTGACTGATGTGGCGCCAACCATTCAAATTACACTCACCTTATGGCTTTATTATTATTATTATAAATGCATGAACAAAGTATTAACAAATATTTTGTCTATATGTATAATACAAAAAAAAGTTTTTATTTACGATCACAGAAAATGTTTTTACTTAAAGGTAAGTTTTACTTTATTTTTTTTACTATCAGACCCAATTGAATGTCCAAAAATTTTGTATGAAATATTTTTGTCAATTTGAGTACGTCAAAATTAAAAAACCCGTCACTTGATGGACAAATAGACTAGTTGAAAATAACTTCCTTAAAATAATTAACATGTACAAAATAAAATCTGTAAATTAATTAAAACATTTTTTCACAGGTGTAGCGAAAAGATATAAGTTGCATTTTATTTTACCTGAATGCATATATAATTATTCTACATATACATATTTACTATGTTTATCTGTCTGTTCATCCATGTTATATAGTAATATAAAACAAACAAGATATGTTGACAATTCTATTACGTAAAAATGTGCAATTGTCGCGACAAAGCTAATTATTTTGTTATTGTACTTTGATATTTGGAATAAAATAAGCTTATAAAAATTAATATTTCCCATTGCATCGGTACATTGTAACCTTTTAAGGAGGTTACATGAACTTTCAATGAACCAATGTATAAATTAGTTTTTAGGTTGTTAGTGTATGTTGAAGGACAACATTATTTATATTATAGATACATCTATCTCGTTTCTTATCCATGCCGTCAAAATGTATCGAAGATGGGAGTAAATATTTAACTTCAGTCCGTCAGTGTGCATCAGACATGTTCTGTTCAATTTTCTTGTCAGATTCTATAAAAAGATGACGTGTGCCGTAATACAAAGTACAGAAGCAAGATAAATAAACGGAGAGAGCGCTTCACTGCACTTTGGTAAGATATCAATGGTTTTGAAAATTGTTATATTAAAGGTAATAAAGTATAAATAGTCAAGACAATGAATAATATCTTCAGATACATACAAACAAGATCACCGTTCTGTACAGGAAACAAAAAATGTAGACACGGGTAGTTCGCCGATCTCTGGTTCTCCGATTATCCGAAACACAAAATATGTTCTACATTGACAGAATCGAGAATGCGATCCCACCCGCAGAATACTTCTTTTTATTTTGCAAACAAACAATAATGAGTGGACCTAGATTCACTTTTAAAAAAGAAAAATTATTTTTAAATGCTTTAGAAGTATGAAAATTTAGCAAAAGTACAAAGACAATATTGGATGGAGTTTCAAGCAGATCCACCTACGCGACTTACAATTAATCGGATAAAAGATAAGCTTGAAATGAATGGAACTGTTCAGGATGTTCATAGACATACTGTGTGCTGCGTACAAGCATAGTTGACGGAAGAATTCAGGATACGGAAGGAATTTGGCACTTACCATAATCCGGATTCTACTAGCATTTCCAAAAATGTGGACTATATATTTTAACTCACTATTTCTTCAAGGTTTTGACACAAAGTATAGACGCGAAGTCTCGAAAATTAGAATAATATTGTAAACTGTTCCGTACACCTATAACCGCACTGGTTTAAGGTCACTAACCGACCGGTCGGTAGTGTGGCCTGATTGTGAAAGGAAGAGGAGGGGGGGGGGGAAGGCTTAGTGCATTATTTTCATTCAATAATTAATATTTATACACAAATAAATATATGACCGTAATACCGTGTTTTTAACTAATTTCAAACGGCAACCCCGCCCACAACAAATTAAAATGCAAAGCAAAATCAATTTACTGTTGCAATGTGCATATGGTTTCAATGTGGAATGTGCGTATAGTATACTCACACTAATACAATTATTCATTCTAAATGGAAAGGAGTTCAAATGTTTTTTGCAATGCTTTTTAAAATGGTATTCTTTAAATATTTATTTAATTTTACTCAGCATATGTACTTTGCAGATGCTCCTTGTTTTCCGTTATTGCTTATTGCTTAGAAAATGTCCCGTAATACATGCATTAATAAAATTGTAATGCAAATTTTTGTCCTTTTTATCCCGTGCATTGATTTCAAAGTCCTTTCACGTCTCGTTTGGCCACGTCGGTTTGCAACCATAGCCTCGGTGTGGTCATCAACTATTCCATTACAAGGACCGCTATGAAAACTGCTATTTTACGGCCACGAAAATATTCATCCAGGTAGTGGAATTTTTGTAAATTTTGTACGCTATATCAGTCAGGAATAATTTTATTACACCTTAAATATCGAATATTGTTTGAATTATGCTCCGCCTGGAGAAATAAAATAAACACTCATTTTTTATCATTACGCTACAGATCATTTACAAATAACAAATTAAATTTAGCAAAGGCATGTTGGCAATATTTTCAGCTATTGTTTGTTCACCATTTGTTTTATTTATTTTTAAAGATATACATATATTGTTTTGCAAGTATACGTTTAGAGCTTTCACATTCATTCGAAAAATAAAGGGTATAAAAACCAGGTTCGAAACACTTTTCAGGCAGATGTGCCTAAATTTTGAATTTTAAATATTGTATGGAGATCTGTTATGCGCATGCATTATATTTGAATTTTGATGACACGTTATATCGTAGAGTCAAATCTATTATGTATTTTTGTTAGCACATAAGGGGTGAAATGACATTGAAGTACACATATTTGAAATGTTATTTTTTTGGAAATTGTAAAAGGCTATAGATCCAGCCAATAAACAATTTATATGCAGGGGTGACTTAATACACGTCTCCAATACGTGTAAAGGGTTTTTAATATTTTATCGAAAATAACTATTTGTTTAGTGTGTATTAATGTTACAATTTCATTGTAAAACAATTAAGTTTTTCGAAGAATAAAGTGAAAATCGTGAAAAAATTCTGAATAAATTTATAACACATTAATAAAAACACGCAATGTAGACAAACAAGAAACGTAGACAATCGTGGTTTGCCGATCTCCGCTTCTCTGAACTGGCGATGATGATGATTATGAGGTCGGAAGAAATAAAATACTAAAGATGTTCAATCTAAGTACTCTTTCACCAATAGAATCGAAAATGCAATCCCGTCCGTACAATACCTCCTTTTTTTTCAGTTACAAACAGTACATTCATTTATTCATATTTTTCCCACCGTATCAGCAAAATGCATTTTATAAGAAAATGACTGTCTTTGTTTAACGAAGTCTATCCCACGTCTCTAGGGCGCCAAGCTGATGATTATACCTCTAAATCACTATTTCGCGTCTTTTCAATATCAATTCATTAGCATCACCTCGGCGACTTGTCCATTTTGTGCGATACAATGTATTTGATGGAGGTACTTAATTATACTACTGTAATTATTTTTAATTAAAAAAAAATCTAACTAACCAATATCATTGAATATCCGCTAAGCTATTACAACGCGTATAACACATGCTCACCATATAGTCAACTACTCGCTGCGTACTGTTTGACTTTGAAAGCCATGCGATTCACATTCCATTTGAGATGTATTTTTTTATCTCCCCAATTGAAACATTCACATTCACATTTCATTATTCTTCTTCACATTAAAATACTTTGTATTTTAAAATAGTTTTTTTAAATATTTTAGCTCAACCTGGTGCTTTTAAGCCATGTGTTTCAGATTAATTTTAGCGAATTGTCTCTTATATCTTGACGTTGTACTTTATTATTTCTTTATTAGATTAGCTATAAGGTTTTATATTAAGTGACCTGTTTGATAATTTGACTCATTAAAATAAAATTAAATGTTACATCCATGAAACAGTTTAAATTGTGAACATATAGCTTGCTATACAGAGTCTGTTACACTCTGTACACCAAGACGAACGACACGTAGCCGTAAATAAATATTAAAACCTCAAAATATAATATTCCTTGACAGCGGTAACACAAAGCCACGCCTCCTATTTCAGAATAATTCAGTCGTTTGTTCGCGTTCGCTGTATCGAAACGAATCCATGACCTTTGAAATATTAATTTAAAAGCAATTTTCAGTGATAGAATTAAAGTTGTCAATTTTATTTTGATGCCGAAGATAAAATATTTGCATTATGCTTCAGTGATCAGAATGACGATAATAAATTAAATTATCGGTACAGACAATATTATTGATCTGTAGCATTTTATAATAATTCATTGATTTATGAATGAATAGCACAAGATAGACAAATAGGGAATGTGTCGCAATATCGTTTTTCTTTTTTATCCAACACAGAAAACCATTTTATATTAAATACCAATCAGTTTCGGCAGTTAGCAGGGATTCTATTACTGGTTTTACCGTTACCAGTGAATTACCGTGTGACAGTGATAACAGTGAGTTACTGTTACCGGTAAATAAACCAAAATCTTCTTTTGGTGTAATCTATAATAATATGCTGGTTGGATGCTAGAGTCCGATGCGAATAGATGGTTCTTTATATAAAACATTAACAGTACCAGTTTATTTAGAAGACAAAGAAGCTGACAGCATTTTTGTTGAAAAATGTGATGAGGTTTTTTTTTAGTAATTAAAACCGTAAATCATATTTAATTTAAAAAAAACACACTTTTTCATAATGAAATTACAACCGATATACTTATTATAAGACTGATTCAAACTGCGTCAATCACTGGCTGGATCAGTATAGATAATTTCAATAAAAGATAAATAACAAATTACATACTGAGAAAAATATTGCCCGGTTGAGATAGGAATATTTTTTATAGGACGACTTTTACATAAAGTTTTGATGAATAACACTTATATAGTTACGTAGTTTTTTTAAATATTGATAATAACTAATGTTTGTTTTTCTAATAATTTTTTTGGTGTGGTAGTCTTTGAAAAACGGATACACACATAAAACCACTTCATACATAATGCACATAAATGGAATTAGTGTTAGTATGAAGTTAGTTAATGTAAATTTTAAAAATGATAACGTATAAACGAATTAGTCACTAAAAGTTGTTAAAAGATCTTTTGTAAAAAAAAAGATTTACAGAAACACATCGTTGAATAATTTGGAAAAGAGAAATCAATAAGTACATAACTATTTTAAGCACGTTATATGGCGATAATTTTGGAATCCCATGAAAGAAGAGATTTAGATATGTAATAATGTACTTTATAGAATAATATATTTGCAGACTATTAAGAATACCGATATTCGAAAGGGTGGTCTGTCACCAGTATCATCCATAAACACTTATTTAACCTCCGTGTTTCTTCATCATATTTGAGTAGTTAGTCGTGCAGCATTCGATTCTCAGTTCTTTAATGTAAAGTTATTTTATTATGCAGATTAATCTGTTGTATCATAGTTATATTTTAATGTGAAAATAACCTAGAGAAACAGTTTACTCAGATGGGCCAAAAGTATGTTCACCTTTTTTGTTTAATTGATTTTTTTTATCTTTCAAATGATTTTTTACGAGGGTGTTCAATGGCGCTTTTAGTAGAGTAAACCTCGACAATGTTTTCGACTTCTTTTTAAAAATTTGTTCCAGTGTATACCTTTAAAAAAAAAAGTTTTTAATCACCGAGTGCAGCTAAGACTGTCCTCCCCCCACTCTCCTGGAATAAGAGGACAACAATTGTGATAATAAGTTTTCTAAAATGTTAATTTTCAAAATTTCCAATACAAGCAGATGAACCTAAAAAGTAAATGAAAATTCCAAGTGAAGTCACTAGAACTAAAAAAAGTTCAACTAACTTACTGAACATCACGCCGTTTCCTCGCAGGGGTGGGGAGATAGGATAGAGCGCCACACTCTTTCGTCCTGTCACACAATTCTCGCTTCATCTACATTCATACATCTTCTCTTCATTCATCTGTTTCATGTGACCAAACTACCTAAGCGATTCTTCAATCTTATTCACTGTACTAAGATCAGCTTTACACGATTTATTTATGTCTCTCTCTGTCATAAATGGATTTGCCACATACACACCCAAATGATCTCGTTTCCACTGCATTCATTCAAGCTCCAGGCCTCACATCATCATACATCAGTGTCGGTACCAGGACTCCATTGTGTACCGCTAGTCTTGCCTGGTAAAAAAGTTAAAATTATTTATAACAAAAACAAATTGAAACCGGCTAATGTATGCTCTATTGAGGCTGCAAATTTTTCAGCTTACTCTCGTGTACAAAGATAACGTTAGCATTACGGATCGTGTAAAAGTTTAAAAATAAATTTACCCTTTTTTACATCGCGCCTCATTTTGCGGCATAAATTGTATTTATATATAATCACTTAACATTGTTAAGATTAAAAGTACGCTCCTTTGACTTGATTGTCGCTATCAGTGTAATAATGATTACAAATAGTAAAACTCCTTTTGAGGCTACTTCACTTTTAATTAAATAATACCGTAACTTTTCCAATTAGCCCCGTCCGCTACGAAGCAAAAAATAATTTTGAAAAATGCTAAATCTCCGTGATGTATTGCTGCCCTAAAGCTATTTACTCGCGGTTTACTAAGTAAAAAATATTCGTGACTGTCAGAATAAGAAGCGAAAATGAAAATTTTGAGAATAAATGTCTCGATACACTTGTCACATTCTGGAAGATTACAGTGTTTAACATTTAATAAATAATTCTCAAAAAACGTCAATTGGATTGTCGATAATACACTTAATAACAACAATATTCATATAATGTATAATCTGAAATATATTAATGAAATACAGGGTGCGGCATAAATAACTCCCCAATTATGAAATGAAAAAAAAATCAAAAATCATTCAGTTATGTTAAGTACACATAATGCAGTTTTTATCAATTTTTTTTAAACAACACGTTATTTAAAGGACGGCCACCACTAATAATGCTGTGCCTTTCTTAGAAGTTTTTCGGGCGTAATGGCAGACACTTCCTGAATGATCGCTTCTAAATTGTTGAGCCGATGTTGGAATACCTTGAATTTGAGATCACATTGTATCAAATCTGGCGATCGTGGAGGCCAGCCAACATCATCATGCTAGGAGACAACGTGTCCAGGAAACATTTATTTAATGCTGCTGCACCACCTTGTTGAAAACAATCATTTTTTGCACCATGTTCATTGGAATTTTTCTATTGAACTTTATTGACATACATGTTTTTGTTGTAACAGAAGTGAATTTATTATAGTATATATAAATTACAATTATATTGAAATTAAATACTCGTAGTTTATTGTATGGGATGGAGTAACTCCACCTCTGATATTTGCAGCATTGTCCTGGCTACTTTGCTAGACTGCAGTCTGTGTTAAAGTAGCCAGTTTTTTCGTGTTGTCTGAGTGAAGATCAAGTAGAGTTTGCAAGATGCGTAAAAAGTATATTTCTTATATCTATCATAAATTATTTAAAACGTTATTTTTACCATTTTATGAATTTAATTTATAACACTATCCGGTTTCGAAAAATATAATTTCCTTCATCAGGATGTCAAATGCTTCTGATTGATCTCTACCTAATTGGATCATATATTGGGTCCATATTTGTGTAAGCCAATTGAAAGTGAACAATCTTTTGATGTTGAGTGTGTTGTACAGTTTTAGAGCTAAGAACATGTAGAATCTTTGATAAAATGTCGTTGATGCTTTCGGAACTGGCGTGTTGATGTTCATTGTTTGTCTTATGTTGTGTCCATGTGTTGCTCGGGGTAAGTTGTTGTTAGTATGGAAATATTGAACGAGTTTCAACATATAGATTTGTCTTTTGTCAAGGGCATTGTACTCTTTAAAGATAAGATCTAATGGATATCTAAAGGGTGCATAATGTGGATGCGAAATACATGCTATGTTGTTGTCGGCGACGCACCATTTCTAATAAGCCATAACTGACACTAAAAACGGCACGCCTAAATCTCTTTAATGTCATCACTACAACCACTCTAATCCCTCCCGACGCGTAGCTGGTAGCTGTGCCTCTTTAAAATGGGGGAATTCTTTATGCCCCATCCTGGATTCTCGTAAATACAACTTCGGCCCGTAATATCCTTTCAATTACAATTACAACTCCTCTTCATTAATAAGTCTAAGGGTTATCAGATTATTTTTGCAATAGATTTAAGTAATGTAAATACATTGTTATTCAGAGTTCATTTTAGATTTAAATTTAAAAGGTAAAAAATGTTAGTTTGAATGTAGTAATACATACATAACTATAGTATAGATAGTATTGATATACAGGGTAAATATTCAATTCCAGGCCGATGTTGTTTTATTCATCAAAATTTAAAGCGTAGCATAAACTGTGTATAAGGTGGCACCGTTCTATTGAAATCACATATGCAGCCCAATCGACCCAATTCGGCCACCAAATAAGTTTCTACAGCATTGCCTCTTGCATACTGAAAAAAATAGGGCTCAATGATTCCGTTGGCCCACATGGCACACCATACAGAAACTCTGCGTGGGTGCAAAGGTCGTTGGTGTATCAATTAAAGATTTTCAGTGCCCTAAAATGGCTATTTGTTTATTAACAAAAACATGTCGAAATGAGCTTCGTCACTTATGATTTCTTTTTTTCGAATGATTATTTAGATAAAATGTTTTAACAACTTCAACATATTGTTAAGACGTTAAATATTAAATAATAAATTGTAATCAAATGCTATCTATGACTACTACTTTCAAACTGACAAAGATCTGCCAAACTAAAATGGTGACTAAATAAAATCGGCCTGGAACATAATTTTCACCCTGTAATATTGTAATGTAAATGTACACTTTTCAATAAAAATAAGTTTAAATTTCTAATACATAACTATACGAAAATGAAGCCACAGGGAATAAAACAGAAGTCTGGCGTGTACTGGATTGGATGTACAAGTATTATAGACATCAAAAGTGCTGAAAGCTGCTCGGATACTACACCTGTATTGTCTTACGTAGACAGAAAGTGAAGTGAGCTGATACTTACGATAACTAATTTATAGTAATCATATACAACTTGTATGACCGAGGCAAGTCACCGATCGCAATGGTGGTGATGGAATCGAGGGGAGGAAATGGGAATAGTTGGAAAGAGTCGCGGTTGAAATAGGGAATGGTAAGGGAATCCTTAGATACCAGGGTGGTTTACGGGATAAGGGCAGCTCGACTCACCTAATAATGACACCATCCCTGGCTTCTCCTGAAGTTCACCCAAACTAGCAATGCACTATAGGCGTTCATCCCACACTGATTAGTCAAACACACTGATCACAATGAATTCCAAATGTCGGCTAGTTTAATAGCAATACAGATAGAATAATCAGCCAAGCTACTTGACGCAAAGGTACTTCCATAAGGTCCAAACGAATGATCACAGCGAGGACAACATTTCCACTCCAAATCTCAACGAATTTCAAATCAAATCAAACCACTTGAGCTGAGGAATAATGCGTACTAAATTGACAGGACTAGGCGAGGGAACAAAACTAAATCCGATGACAATAATACTAGATTTAAAAATAATAATAATTTGTTTCATGTTATGGAATATTATCTACAAAGTATATGTGTTCACCGATCAAAATCAAAATAATTACGAATACGTAACTACTTGTTAATAATAATAATGGATAATTTATAAAGCGCCATTTTTGTAAAAACTTGCTCCTCAAGGACGCTTTAGTATTAGTGTTAATATTTACATTAAAGAATTTTAAAATCTTTTAAAGCAAGTAAATTAAGATTTACACAGTGATTTCAGTTTAAACATACTTAAAACATTCTCTACATGGATTAACGTTATTTTATATCACGTAATTTAATTTACGTTTTTGTCACCACCTCCATCAAATGTTTATAATTTGGTCATGTTATATCGTAGTCGCCTTCGACTCCTTGAAACATGAAAAATATTTCAAGTAATTATTTTGTCCAATTTCTTTACCATTATATATTTTTTTCGTCTCTCATTAATCACTAATGGCCCGTGTCTAATTAAGAGATCATCGAATCAAAGATACAAACGTATATAGTAGATACATCATTTTAATCTGGTAGAGAAAAACATGCGGTGATGATTCACAAAACGCTTCGCGCTGAATCCTGCACTGTTCTTAAGCTTCTTTTAATACGAATCTCCTAGATAAATCTCATCAGTGGACACGAGCCATAGTGATCTCATTAATCTCAATTATCATTGATGACAATAAAGAAATCTTTATAATATATTGCAATAATGTGAAATATAATTTGTAGTTATGCTATTAATATCAGAGGTTCTCATTTACAATTTTCCAAAAAAAAAAACATTTTATTTGGAAAATTCTACATGTTTTTTTAACCAAACCTATATATTAAAATAAATGAGAAAAATAAACCAAACTGACCCCTCAATAAATAAAAATAAATCGCCCCACAATGTTTTTAACCTCGATGACTATCGATCAAAATACGAAAAGCTGTTCTATATTTCTTACAGCGATAAAAAATAAATAAGATGAATTATATACGGAAAATGTTGGAATTTTTCCGTGCTAAAAATTTACACCTCTTTATGTATGTCGTAAGCAAATATATGAAATCATTTGGGGTCTGGCATATAGCCAGAAAACTACTTTGATTAAACATATATAATGTATTATATCTCTAGAAAATAACAAACAACTTCACATATATCTGGTGGTGAAAACCGCAATATTTTGCAATAAAACAGTGAATATTTAATAAACTGAGGACTTATTATTTTAGAGAATTTAATAATGCTGTCATATTGGTCTATAAAAAATATTGGAAAATACAGTTGTATCATAAGTTACGACTCTGTTATATGTATTTTTGGTGTTGATTAACGATCGTAAACTTGTTTTAATATAAATAATGATAAAAGTTTATCGGTTGCATAGATTGGCTAATAATTTTATAATGAATTTAGTAATAGAAATTGAAAAGTTTCAACAAGGGCCTGAGTGAAGTTCATTTACAAACAAATAAGTCAGTTTTAAGATGTTTATTATTCTTTTTAGGAGAACACATTCTTATTGTGAAGTTGTAATTATTCAGAACATAGGTCTGTGATATTTTAAATAATAAGGTAGATGGCTCTGTCAAATGATGGAACGATTAAATATATTAATATCAAAAAGGTAACATATAGGGTCGAAAATTGTCGCTAAAAATAATGTCGCTGTAGCTTAGTTGGATAAAGCACCTTCCCCGGTTAGGAAAAAGATCCAGGTTCGAATCCCGGTGGCGCAACAACAATATTTTTCGATAAAATTGATTTTATATGTATATCTTTATAATTAATATATTTAATTCATATTTGTTTATTATTCTGTGATAATAATTCTTAAAGTGAATTTTGTTTGCAATTTATGCTTTTAATTGTATTGTTCTATACTTGTATGCAAGGTGTTAAATCTTTATGACAGATTCATAGATCGCCAGTTGCCATGCACGTGTCTTGACACACCACTATGCAGACATCATGGTTCCTGTCATATTACCCACCTGTCCACCCCCCCCCCTCTTTATACCTTAGAGTACGATATTTTTCTGTGTGTATTGTCTATGACTTTGTGAAGTACATTACGCTATTATCGTGTGATCTATTGTACATACCGAAATTAGTTTCATCTTGTTATTGTGTATGATGCGGGTAGTGCTTCGTGCGTATTAATGAAATGCGTATTTCTGAAGTCAGACCTGTGGCTACTACTGCAGGTAGGTCAACCTGGCATCTGGTTGGTCCTTGGGCCCTTCCTCGCACTAGATTCCTTTCATTCATCCTACATCCAAATTCGCAACTTTCTTGTGCAAACACAAGCCCACTAATGTTTTTTGCTTAATTATTAATGGGATAATAAAATATTTAAATTTTAAATGAAGAAACAGAAGACTCCCAGTGAGACACTTTCATGATGAATAAATGAAAGACCTGGTAGAATAAATCAAAAGAGAGAGCTATAACGATCATAAAATTTCCCTTGAAGGAGACTAAAAAGAAATAGTGTTATTTGTTTAATCATCATTATCATCATCGGTACTATAATCTATTTTAAGTCTTAGCTACCTCCAGGGAATGGTAGTTTTTTGCCCGAGACTACGGTACTACCTCTATACCATTCATCCACCTTAAGTTGGGCCTCCCGGTACTTTTTTCTACAGGGTTGTTGTCAGTAGCCTTTTAGGAGCCCTTTAGGTGGTAGGTTATCGACCAATCTTGGTACGTGGCCGACCCAACAGAGTCGTCCTAATTTAATGTGCCGTATAATTGGAGGCTTTTATTCTTAAAATCATGAGTAAGATTATCTCAATTAATTTTATTACAGGAAGATCGTAATAAACCACATTTCACATAAAAAAATCGAAAGTGAAAAAAATATCTGATATTCCTTTGGATAAATAGTATTATTTTCCATGAACCCAAGTTTTTAGTAAGATTATACCACTTCTCATGTAACGGGTGCACGGTAAAATCATTCTCCTTAACTTCTTGGAGTTTTTCATTATTCACGTGTACGATAATATGTTACATTGCGCGATGATAAAGTCTCTACCGGGTTCATGCAAGCCACCCGGCACCGAGATGAACTTATCTTGAGAGTGCAAATGTTCATAAAAAAGCAACACCTTCTTTATACTGTCCAGTTTTAGGATTTTAGTTTTATTAGAGAGATGAAAACATTTTTAAAAAAAGTCAAATTATCAAACGTTAATATAATAATAAAATTAGTACATATTTGTATTAAATAATATTTTAATTAAATAATACTTATAAAAAAGGTCTGAACCAATAAAAAGACAAAAAGGATAATGGATCAATACTGCTGTTTCAGCTGATTGCAAATACGCTTATGACTATTACTTGTTCTCAGCCGGAATGGAAAAGCAGATTACAGGTCAGAGAAAATAAATTTTTCAGCAAGATTAAAGGATTAAAGCAAGACTACCTAACAGAGAACGTAGAAATGTTCAAAACTGTGGTATTATTATGCTGAATAATTTTCAAGTATACTGGGAAAATAAAATTATATTTAACCACATGAGTTTATTTAAACCAAAAAATACGGAAATCTCTTTTTCTCTTCATTCAAAGGGGGATTTTATTATTTTGATAAAGGAAAATGATTTTTTCCGAAATTGGTTGGTTTAAATATATTAATTTAATTAAATACATTATTATTTCTATATGTTTATGCAATTATAAATATTAAAAATATATAGAAAAAAGTTGAAATAGAGAGGTTTTAATGCTTGAAGAAAGTAGTGAGCAGAGTAGTCCTATTACATACACGTGCAATATATTATTTAGATCAAGAAATAGACAAAGATAACAACGACAAAATTAACAAAAGAAAATCTAATTTACACACAGTAGTACCAACCTTCTAGTAACCAATTAAATTATTATTGAATACGTGGGAAGTAAGTACCTACCTAGGTTGATCTTAGTTGATTCATTAGTAAAAATAGAATGTTCAGGGAGCAATATTTTTAAAAGTGTGGCCGACGCACAAATAGTATGAAATATGCTTACTTACTTACTTACTTACTTATTTACTATTACGCCGTCTCTCCGCGTGGGTAGGCAGATAAGATAGAGCGCTACATTCTTCTGTCCTGATAAACAATTCTCACCTCATCCACACTCATACATCTTCTCATACAAGCACGACGCGTATTGAGACTTCTAATAGGTCCATCCTCCAGTATCTGATTTACTTGGTCATTAACACTTGCGTCATATATCTTTCTTACCATTCTCTCCTACTTACTATCTTACTCACTATATTAAGATCAGCTTTACATTATTTTCTTATTTATTCATTCTTTACTCTGTTATAAATAGATCTGACACATACACGCCTAAGTGATCTCATTTCTACTGCATTCAGTCTACTTTCGTTCCTCTTCTGCTACCTCCAGGCCTCCCTTCCATACATCAGTGTTGGTACCAGGACTCAATTGTGAACCGCTAGTTTTGCCTCAGTTGACAAGTTCCCATTAGCTATAATTCCATTCAATGCATCGTTCACTTTATTCCCTGCAGTCACCCTCCTTTCGATATATTTCTCTGTCTTTCCGTTTCTATCGACATACTTCCCAAATGCACAAACTCATCTACTTGTTTCAAACATTTATTACCTACAAGTATTTTGCACTGTATCTTGCTTTTCTTTTTTTCGAATACCATCATTTTCGACTTGTTTTACTATTTGCACTAGCTTCTGTAATTCTTAAAGTTGAAGAAATTACTAATATTTGTATATGTCTGAGAACATGCAATTACTAGATTTTCACCTACAAAGGCACTGTTATTAAACAAATAATATATATCTCATAGAAACGAAACTATTTTTTATTATATTAAATGGAAAATATATGGAAGTATGGGTAATTACAGGGCTTATAACCAGTCTTTGACGGGCTCAAGTCCATATATTAACATATATGCAACTTTAATAAATTTGATAGATATAGAGATTGATGGGTGAGAATAGTGAACGTTATATTTATATAAAGTGATCACTTAAGCCAGCCGATGACAGGTCGTGAGCCATATAATTACCCATACTTCCATATATTTTCCATTAATTATAATAAAAAATTGCTTCGTCTCTATGAGATATCTATTATTTCTTCGGTAAGAAATTAATTTGAACAATTTTGATCACAATGAAAATTGTCAACTCGGCTATTGAGTAATCGGTTACGCAAAATTTTATAATGATTAGCAGAAATTAAATATCATCATCATCTTCAAGCCTGACAATCCGATGTGGATCATGGCTGTCAAAAAATATATTTATTGCGGTTTCTGTTCAACATGGCTACTCACAAGTTAATTTTAGTTAAGTATACCTAATGCACATGTTTTATTTATTTTCTTGTTTAGGTGATAAACACGTAACATACGTCAAGTTGTCATACAGAACAGGTTTTTATCCTAATTACATTATTTATATAACCCTACGTGGTATCCGCGAGTGGGGGATGCTGTATAAATATGCATGCAGTGGTTGGAGGAGTCTCTTTGAGGTCTTACTCTTCCCAATAGTAAATAGAATATTCTCACCAAAGTACCGGCAATAAATGCTTTCATAATTATTCAACTCGGTGTTATTTGAGGGATCCTAGTATACCATACTTTATTTTTTGTATTGCTTTACGTATACGGAGAATCTCAAATTGCTTTGTGTAAAATCCGATAGCAGACGCCAGAATTAAATAATTAATCGATTTTTATTAATTTGGAAACATTTAATTAATACAACTTATATATTTTTAATGAGAACACATTATTATTGTGAAGTTGTAGTTTTTCTGAACATAGTTGTTATTGAAAAAATAAACTTGATTTTATTATAGTACTTTTATTTATTTATACTTTTCATTGGCTTATTCCTATTATATATTAATGATTTTAAAATTTATCAAAATAAATCCACTGTGGTTTCTAGAGGGATATGATTAATAAATTAATGATAAAAGTGGAAGTAGGGTGGTTGAAATGTAAGACTTTTACAATTATTATTAATGTAATATTACTAGAAACGCACGGTCTTTTAAAATATTAATCTCTGTGTATTGTGAACTTTATTATTTATAGATTAAAACAGAACGTAGGGTTTAGTGCTACTATTTTTATATATCTACTGCCTTAACTAAATAAAGATTGTTCAAAGTGTTTCTATATACTCTGTAAAAATAGTATTATTGAAAAAAAATATATATAAATAAATCGCATTGTGTATATTTATTTATATAATACTATAAATATTATAGCGGGGAACCTACATTATCCCATGGATACGAGGGGTTTAATTAATAACATACCGGCCATATTATGTATATGGTGTTGAATGTTGGTCTCAGATGCAAGAAGAAGTTCATCACACAACGGAGATGTTCTTGCTTTGATTGTTATTAGCCTTCACCAGATTAGATAGAATCAGGAATGAGACTCTCAATTCAGCGACAATCAAGATGGCGCCGTTAGCGTAAAAAGCTTGCAATGCACGGCATTGCTCGATACGTCTAACGAAATGAATTTACTTTGATTTCTTTTATTTAGCTTTGAAGGAGGCTAGAAACTGGTAGATTTTTAATAAATGCTAAAGTAAGTCAAATAAGATACTGGATTACAGATCGGACGAGGACATGTTCCAGCTTGGCTTAACAACGAAGATAAGTAGAGAAATAATGTTGAAAATGCTTGGGATAAAGTCAAGAAAATATGACTTAGATAGTGAAATACGCTGACAAACTAGCTAATGATGACATGTTAATGAAATCAATAATTGTTTATATAAATGCCTTCGATAGCTGGTTCCCAGGTATCCGATTAACAATAAGCACTCGTATAATATATGAACTGCACTATCCTTTTATTTTTGCTGTCTTTCTAGTCCGATATTGTTGTTCGTTTAGCTGGGTTGTCTTTTTTAGATTTCGACCGATCAAAGCGCGCACTGGTGGTTTGTTTGAACCGCTAAACTGGTCGAAGCACGGAATGTAATCAAATGACGTATGTCGCTTACCATCTTCTTAGTTTTCCGAAAAAAGGGTAGCAATACTCACACATACATACGCACATGCACATTATTATAAACCAAGAAACCCAGTGGTGCCAATTGAAGTAATGAGGCGCTTAAACAATAATCAATTAGTCAACAAAAATAAAAATAATATTTTTACGTACCTAAAACTAACGTTTAAAATCCGCGCCTAACATTTCAAAATCCCAGAGTTGGGTTAACCCGCTAGTAAAACGCTCCAAGTAAATTATTCTCAAGAATGCAGTCAGGAGAATGTATCCCACACTTTGTTGGTAAAATGTGCCACGGCGTACCGGTGGATGGGCTGCTTTTTTAATTCAACAGAGCCAAGGTGAGCAAGTGGTGATAAATGGAAGGAACAACGCAGTTACAAAGTAAGAAAAGCTGCATTCTGTGGATAAAAATTCAAATCATGTCAAGATTATTCTTACTTCTCTACATTTCATATTTGTTTAAGCGCAAATATTTTACACGTAGAAAATTCAGCGTCTTTAAAGGAAAAAGATTTTTAAATTAAATAATATTATAATAAGTGTTTGCTATTGACATAGTTGATAGTCTAGCCTTCCTGTATCCACAACTAATGACGTACTTACTAAAATCGTAAGTTATTAGGAACAATTATATTTAACAAATATCAGATATCCCATAGAGACAAAGCTATTTTTTATTATATTTAATGAAAAATATATGGAAGTATGGGGTAATTACAGGGCTTACAACCTGTCTTCAGCTGCCTTAAGGGCCACATTACATAATTATAACGTTCACCAGTTTTCACCACTCCATCCCCAGATTTATCAAATTTTTAAAAGTTGTATATATGTTAATATGTGGACTCGCTTCGAGTACCACTACGCCATCACCACATATGATCCAAATTTGATAATTCATTTATTCCTTTTTTAAACAGCATATATGTCATCACTATGAGAATCAGATTATTTTTTATTAATATTTTAAAGCAATATTATTTATCTTTAAAATGTTTTTTAACATATGCTAGAATTCATCTGAAAAATAAATATTTTTCAATTTATTATACATTTTTTTATAGCAATTATATTTATTTATTGTAATTGAGTAATTTAGAAATATAGCCGCCCATACTTAATTGACAGAAAATAGAGGTGATGTATTTAAAAAAGATTTAATGGGTTTTACAATTGTTTTACGGCTATTGAAAACAAATTTTTAGAAACATTTTATCAAGGGTAGATCAATTTAAAATTTTTGGACTGCCTATAATATTAGTTATTACAAATATGTTTATCTCAATTTTATCACTTGAATAGTGGCGGTTTTATTTATGAATCCCTCAATTATAATAAGGTATTATAAATAACCTTTTTTAGTGTTTATCATATGTTTAAACTAGCCATGGAATGGATACTTGGAGTGATCTCGCAAGGTAGGAAAAAAATTACGATTTTCACAATATGATTAAAGTAGTAGATGTAGGTAATGAATGTTTGCAACAAGTAAATGAGTTTGTGTATTGATAGAAATAGAAAGGCTGAGAGGCTATCTAAAGGAAGGTTACTGCAGGGAATAAAGTGAACGGCGCTTCGAATGGAATTATATCTAACGAGAATTTGTCAACCGAGGCAAGACTAGCAGTGCATAATGGAGTCCTGATACTAATACTGATGTATGGAAGTGATACCTGGAGCTATCAGAAGAGGAACAAAAGTAGACTGAATGCAGTGAAAATGAGATCACTTAGGCGTGTATGTGTCAAATCTAGTTATAACAGAGTAAATGAAGACAAGGAAAAAATATAAAGCTGATGTTAGTATAGTGAGTAAGATTAAAAAAATATCACTTACGTGGTTTGGTCATATGGAACGGATAAATGAGGAGAGAATGGTAAGAAAGACATATGAAGTAAGTGTGGATGGCACCAGAAATAGAGGACATCCGCAGAAAACTCGATATGAACAGGTAAACCAGATAATGGAGGATGGTTCTGTTAAAAGCCTCAACAATCGGCGAGCTTGTATGCGAAGATGTATGAATGTGGATGAGGTGAGAATTGTGTGTCAGGACAGAGGAGTGTGGCGCTCTATCCTCTCTGCTTACCCCCGTGGAGAAACGGCGTGATGGTAAGTAAGTAAGTCGAAGGTGAGTTCGCCGTAAAGCATAACCGAAATGGGCTGGACACCTCAACCCATGAAATAAAAAAGATCGGCCGAAGCATTCACATTGAATTCTTATATCTTAATAATGTAGGTTATACTATTTCCAAATAATGTATAAAATATATCCTTTATAAGAGATGTTACTTTTATATTGTAATAAAATGTTCGATGTTTTTGAAAAGTGGCAATATTTATTATAATTACATACCGGTTTCGAAAGATAATTTTTTTCTTCAACAGAGTGGTAAAATACCAAAACCACATGTCAAGTTATTTTAATGTTCTTAAATTGAAAATAAAAAAAATATATTTATTGTAGTACCTGACTGAACTTGTTATGATAACGGTAGATGTGAAAATTGACATTATATTTCAGAATTATTAGAAATTTTTTCATGATAGAACTTGTGGTTAAATTTAGTTGGTTATTTTTAAGTATGGTATTTTGATTAATTTTACAAGATCTACTTATTGTTTATGAATTATTTATTATTAAAATGAATAACCACAACGTCTTTGCGTTATATATCAAAATACTAAAAAATATAAACTAAAATTCCGGCTCAATTTTGCCAATTTGTCACGTTTTGTTCTTAAGCAGTGAAATTATTGGCGGATTACTGTATTCTGTAATAGACTTTTCCCGTCACGGAACTTCAGAGAAATAAGTGATATCGCACGATCTTTGTAGCCAATTTTGTTCGCCAAAACAAGAGACGGCATACCCTGAAACTTTGCGTGCAATTACTATATTGTCTCTCGCCGTGCGGCAGGTTGTGCTGTCTTACTGAAACCCAATTCATCTTATAAAAAGTTTGCTATCACGTCACGATAATTAAGAGTTAACGCGATTCCAGCAATAATTTCAAAGTATGGATACGAACAACATTGTCACAGCTTTCAGCATAATCGGCACGTCGCAATTTTTGGATTGAATTCACAATTACAGTGTGTACAAGATAAATGATTATTCTTCCCCATCAATCCCATATGACTGATCTCTATGAACTCCCGTCCTGCATTGACTATGCTACTCCACATTTCTCATCTGAAGTTAGAGGATCTTTCTCTAATTATATGTTCTTCGACGTGACCCACCATTACAAGCTTTTACAAACTATCTTCCTTTCTTGCAAGATGCCCAAAAACTTATTAGAAAGATTCATATCAGGTAATTGGTTGAGAGAATGATTATAAATGCCGATATGTTTAAGCAATCTGCAAAGTGTTGCTGTGATATTTTTACAATTGCAGTGTGAGATATATTCACGCGATTGGCAATTTCACTGATATTTGGCCCATTTTTGTAATGAGTTTTCACAATAATTGTGCACTCGTGTAGCGCTTCATAACTAAAATGTCAATGCTTCACAAAAACAGTTGTCAAAAACCTCCATAAAAATGGCATTTAATTTAAAATTACATCTGTCGTTTGGACACGTTGTAAAATTAAATTAATTACTTTTTTAGGTTTTTATTTTTACGCGGTTTTTAATTTTATATATCATTTGTTTTAACAACTTTTGTTACAATTTGTAATAAAGAATTTTCAAATGAACTATTTACTACAATACACTTGAAAAATAAAATAGTAAAAGGTGTATCCAAAACTGAGTATTGAAAAAATTGAAAAACCCATTTCAGTTTCATAATTACTTTTACGAGGTGTAATCCCGTTCAAAAAATAACAAAAAAATTATGTTTTCAAATTTACGGATGGTAGATTATTGTTGAATACATGAAAACTAGGTACTTATCTAGCTTTGATGCATAAAGCTCCGTTTGTACGCAAACAATGTATCGTTCATAAATCTTTTATTCGAAATGTATGTGCAAAATGACTCAATATTATTTAAAGAGTGACTAAAAATTACTTGACTTAATTGTTAAACATTTGTTTCTTAAAATAATTTGAATGGCCTCAAATAACGATTTTTACTTACATTAATTGACTTTATAAGCTTTTTTAACCTGAATTTTTATAATTTATTAATTTTATTCACATTAATAAATAATAGATATAGATATCTCATAGAGACGAAGCTTATTTTTTAAATACAGAATATTGCTTTAAATAATTTCAAAAAAATAATTTGATTCTCATTGTGACATATATGCTGTTTTAGGAATGAATTATCAAATTTAGTCCATAGATGGTGATAGTGTAGTGGTACTCAAAGTGAGTTCATATATTAACAAATATAAATCTTTAAAAAATTTGGTAGATATGGAGATTGATTACTGGGTCAGAATGGTGAACGTTATATTTATATAAAGTGATCACTTAACCCTGTATTTACCCATACTTCCTTATATTTCCATAAAAATATTATATAAAATAGCTTCGTCTCTATGAGATATCTATTATTTGTTTAACTTTATTCAAAACAATAGTGCATTTATAATATAATTATTTTATAAAAGAAAATAGCTAATATTTAATGAAAATAAAACACAAAGTAAAAGTGGGAGTATATACAGTTTTTTTAATACGCTATGTTAAAAATGTCTGTATTGGAAGTGTATTAAAAAAATAGAAAATAAATACTGATTATTCAGTTATTAGATTTCAGTGCTGTCCAGGGAAACATAAGAGAAAGAAAACAGATGAATCTGTTCGACATTGTTTTGAACAAAACACGAAAACAATCTGTTCATGGTGCTTAATTATAATTTCTGATGAAAATCTCGAAAAACAGATGCTGCAAAGAGCATCAGTTAATGAAATATGGATGAGCTCTTCTGGTAAGTTATTAGTTCCTCTACTGAGCTGTCTCATGGAGATGGATGAAGGTTAATGAGGCGAGACTGTTTGCTGCGTTCATCAAACCGAACTGTGGCAACTCGCAAATAACCTGTCATATGTCTCCGGTTGTAATAAAGAAGCCTGCATGGGATGAATTTATCTTCATTTCCTAACTTGTTTACCTCCGAGCGAGACACATTTTTATTAATTACACAAATATTTTTCATGTCATTTACAAGACGATGTCCTTCTTTCGAGTGCAATTGTATGGCTTTCAAATAACACTTTTACATGCAAGATATTTAATTGTACACCACATTCGATCGATCAGTAATTTACTAACGTTACAAATTATCACAATATTTTCAACAAACTAACTATTTGCAATATTTTAATATGTCAAAAAACACACAATTACTGGATTTTTACCTACAAAGACACTGTTATTAAACCGAAGACAGGTCATAAGTCCTGTTATTACCCATACTTCCATTTTTTTATCAATATAAAATAGTTTCGTCTCTATAAGATATCTATTATTTGTTTAATAATCGGTCAAAATAAGAAAATATATAAAAATGAAAATTTTTGATTTTTCAGTCGTATTCTAGTATAATGTGTTAAACAAATTTTACTGATAAAGAATATTGCTTTAAATAATTTCAAAATAATAATTAGATTCTAATTGTGATATATATGCTGTTTCAGGAAAATAAATATCAAAATTTATCCATTGATGGCGATAATGTAGTGAATATGAAGGTTAATTGGGTGGAATGGTGAACGTTACATTGTGTAAAGTGATTACTTAAGTCAGCCGAAAACAGGTCGTATGCCTTGTAATTACCCATACTTCCATATTTTTCCATTAATAAAAAATAGCTTCGCCTCTATGAGATATCTATTATTTGTTTAAAACAATTTATAATTTACTTTACAATTCAGAAATTTTTTTAAAAATGAAAACATATTGAAATTTCAAACCATAGTGTGTTATTTTTAATACAAATTAAATTACGCACCGTATAATAAATAATTCATAAAATATTTGATGTAATATTGACGTTATATGAGAAATTATTCATAATACTGTAATTTTTTCAAAAAACAAATAAATTTAAAAAATTGAAATTTGTAAACAATGTGTAACTAACGTAGGCACAATCACGTTTCCTCGCAGATCGAATAGTGCAGATCTCTATCACTTTCGTATGATTTCTCATGCATGCTCTTTAATTTGTTGAATGCTCGAAACAGCGCCATCTTCTAATATCTGGTCTATCTGTAATAACCATTTTGATTAAATAATGTTAGTCGGTAGTCCAAAATATACAAAATGCATTTATTTAGGTATTGCATAGTAACTTGAGTATTCGTTTAACCTTACTAAATTAAACCTAAGCATCAACAATAATATTATTGTGAAATTTTAGTAAACACACTTTAAACCGACTATAAATAGTTATCGTAAACCTTCAAAGAAGTGGTGAACGCCGAAAATAACATGTTGATGTGACGGCCTCAAAAATAAACTACTGTTAGCGCGTTAACGTAAGAACTTCAACTCGAAAATATTCAACAACTATAATAATAATTCTTAATTATGAAGTAAATATTGATTTAATATCAAGTATTAGGAGAGCACATTCCTATTGTGAAGTTGTAATTATTCAGAACATAGCTCTGTGATATTTTAAATATGAATTAAATATATTAAAGAAAAATATACATATAAAATTAATTTTATCGAAAAATGTTTTTATAATATAAACCTGGATCTATTTCCTAACCGGAAAAGGTGCATTATCCAACTATGCTACAGCGACAATATTTTTAGCGACAAATTTTTGAACCAATATGTTACTTTTCTGATATCAATACATTTAATCGTTCCATTATTTAAAAGAGCCATCTACCTTATTTTTACAGAATCTCAAATACCTTTGAGTAATTTGATAGCAGACTCCTGAATTATCAATTCATTTTTATTAAATTTTGGACACATTGATACAACTTTATTATTATTCCGGTGGCGCAACAAACAATATTTTTCGATAAAATTAATTTTATATCTATCTTTCTAATTAATATATTTAATTCATATTTTAATATAAAGTACCTTTAAGTGCTGTGAGAGAGCTTGTACCTCAAACTTTGCGTGTCACGCACAAGCCATAAGCGCGATTGTACTTGTTCAATCGGGATAAAAATCAACGCAAATATAAATATATTTGAAATCATCTGACAATTGTGGAAAAGATCTCTCAGGTTTCATACGCATTACAAAATCAACATAATTAACGTATATTCCTAGCCTATATGGTATCCGCCTTTATGTCAAATACGGTTGGCAATTAAAAGGTTAAATGAGAAGCCAGAAGAATTAATTCTTTGAATGAAAAAGTTCACAACAATTTTATCTGGCCGGCAGCTAAATCAATTCTATTCATATTTAAGCTGATTATATTATATAATTATCGTATTGAATAATAATACGACATTATATATTTTTTTAAATGATTAATAAATAAAATAAATATATGTGTTCTGTGTTCAATCTGTGTTTAATCATTTAATGTATCAAATACGTGCAAAATACTATAATGATAAAAAAAATCATTTTTTACTTACGATACTTTACGTAGGAGGGATTGATATGGCACAAATATTCACGTATAAATTTATGTTTTGATAAATGGAATATATTAATAATTAATATAAACCTAAGCCTAAACAATTGGAGAATTAGCCCAACGGTTTATTGTTATATCATATAAATGCAGCTGCATATATGCGAATGGAGAATATCATAACCATAGAGTAACAGAGCATCATCTCATATTTTGATAAAAATTTAATTTCTTCAATCAACATTATAACAATAACACTGGCCAACAAAATTAATTATTATTTTGGTACCAGAAAAGTAAAAACTAATTTTGGATATTTTTGATATGCTGATTCCAATTTTTTTTCGTATCAGTTCTATTTTTTGAGATACAGGCTAACTGATTTTTGTTCTGATAAAAGGCAAAAATAATTCAATAATATTTTTAGAGGCCAAAATGGAAATTTCGTACCTAAAATTAAAATCTAATTATTCAGTTTCAATTACTTGGTATTACTTGTGACCGTAAAACCAGACACTCATATATTTGGGTAACCCCTACCACGAACTAATTAATAACTGGCTAATATTACCACTGCCTTACCCGGTTCAGTTTGCTATTGAGTTATCGTAGGTGAATTTGTGTTATCATTTTTTGTAAAGTTTCGGTGTTATTTAGTAATAAAACATTGATTTAAAATCATAGCATCCACTCAGTAGACGTAGCTCTGTGAATTATTCTAACGTTTTTTTTATGTATGTGGCGAATATATTTTGAAAGAAAGTAGAAAACCTATTTCTGACTTTATGAAAAGGTCTTATCTGGCCTACTTTAGCGTCCACTTGGGAGACTAGGATCAACCTTGGACTCCAAATTTCGTATGTAAAATATACATTGAACATTTGCGATAGTGGAAAATTGAAAAGCTGAAGTGAAAGAGGAATATATAACAATATCATTAGTCCTGAAAAAAAATATTTATAAAGAATATCGGTGGGTGATTTGTGTCGATCTAAAAATGGTAAACTTCCTCCTTGGACATCAAAATGCATAAACAAAATATCCTTGTTTTTTACTGATTACGATTAGTACTGGGTTAACAGAAATTGGCCTTTAAAAAATGTTATAATTCAAATAAAACAAATCATAATCAACCAACCCTTAGTTTTGAGAGAGAAAATCATATTTTCACGCTTGCATATCAAATTGGGACTTATGAAGCAATTTGTGAAGGCTTTAAATCGAGATAGGGTTTATTTTGGCTACTTGACACAAAAAATTTTTGGGCTTAGCACATAAAAACTGAAAGCCGGAATATTTGATGGTCCTCAGATAAGGCAGCTTATGAAAGATCCACAATTCATCGCATCAATGTACGAGGTTGAATCTAACGCATGATTAATTTTTTCAAGCAGTAAAAAAAATTCTTGGAAATTATAAGGCAGAAAATTACATAGAATTAGTCGAAAATTTGCTTTCCAACTTTAATATTCTCGGTTGTAACATGAGCATAAAAGTTCACAACCACGTAGATCGGTTTCCAAAAAACCTAGGTGATTTTAGTGCAGAACAGGGGGAAAGATTCCATCAGGACATTAAAACTACGGAAGATCGTTATAAAGGAAGATGGGATGACTACATTATGGCCGACAACTGTTAGAGCGAGACTGCCTTAATAAATTCTATGATAGAAAGTCGTATAAAATAATAATTTTAAGTGAAAAGTATACTTATCAATTTACCTTAAATTATTTTTTTTAACTAGCGGTTAAAGCAAATTGTAATAGTAATAAGGTGAAATGTTCATAAGTTAACAATAAGATACTTTTATTCTAAAAGAGGCCAATATAGCGTTTCATAAAAACTAAAAAATCTGATGGCTATTTTGGATTCTGCACCCAAAAATTACATATAAACAGTTAAAAAATCGCTAGCACTAAAATGTGTATTGGCCAGTGTAATAATATTAGTTATAAAATTGTGTTACAAACATTAGTAGTATATATATATAAAAGAAAAATAAAAAGGTATGTTTTAGTAGGAATATTTTTTAGAACAACAACTATAGATTTAAGTACAAATACAATGTTTGAGTTGTATTATATAATGTGCCTGAAAAAAAACTCTAGTCAAAATATTAGTTATTATAGTTTGATGTAAATGTTAGATGACACCTTGTGATCTATATAAATATAGAACTACGTCAAGTAGGTGTATGGCAACTGATGCATAACGGTACAGTCAAATATGCTTTTGTTAATTAATGCATAGAAAATTTAGCTTGAAAAATACTTTAATGAAATTATAGTTATTTTCAAGTCAATTGTTCATTACAATTAGTGTTCGGTAATTATGACAAATCCACGGATCGCCGTGCGCGTGTGCGGATGCTCTACTATGCTTACTGTATATGCCCTCCCCCCCTTTCCTTCACCACAGAGTACGAATTTTTCTATGTATTCGTCTATGACTTTTGAACTGTTAAGGAGAGTGGATGTGCTCATCACTAATTTAAAACTGTTATAAAGTTTACTTGTTGCTGGTGTATTCGGTTCCTCGTTTGTGCATGCCGAAACCGCTATTGTGGATCACAGTGCTTCGTGCTGATCACCGAAGAAGGTTTCTGAAGTTCAGAAGCTGTGACTTAGTCCTTGAGCATTGTCCTGTCCCTATACCCAATACCTGACACCCTTCCAATATATCAATTCACACCCCCTGTATAAACAATTTAATATAGTCAAATTAAATACTTTCAATACTATAGTAAGACCCCCTTCAGTGCAAAGCATTTACCCACCGAACTGTTTCCGACTTAATGATAAATTGCTGAGATGTGGACCTTTGAAAGGTACGCCGTTGCCGGTCCGACGGTTATCAACTCACCGACGGCAGTTGTTCGCTCACCTTCAATGTATTGTTTTGTATTGGCAATTTCAGTATTGAACAGATGACTGTAACGTTTGATATTATTCCGCGTATTCATTGATAACTGACATGAATATTGACACAGAAAGCACTCAATTTTCTAATGAGTCATACTGAAAAGACACAAAGAAGGGGCGCGTACTAGTGAGACCGACGACTATTATTACGATGAAAATATCTAAAAATAAATATTACTCAATTAACAGCTTTAAGAGTGCTAAGACAATAATAAATAAGTCCCATGTATTTGGAAAACATATTATTTTGTATCTCAATAATAAAGCATATTGAAATTTGGATTGGTTTTGCGTTCTCAATATCATCCAAATTCAGATAGAGGGGCTGTTTTTCAATGGTATTGATAAATAACAAACAGAAAAGGGATTTCTTTGTTTACGTACTCGGAAGCTTCAGTGCAAACTTTGGTGGTTTTCCACCAGTACAGAAAAAGGGGGAGGTAGGAGCATAAACAGAAGACAAATGATTGGAACGATTCTAAGTGGATGCTGTAGGCACTCTCGAGAGAAATCGACTGAGCAAGGTTAATGGAAATGAATGAAAATGTTTCATCGTAAAAAAAAATAACAAACATCTTTTTTACATGTTCATTATACGTGTTCCGCTTTCCTGATTGTTTCTATAAAATATTATTCAATACAAGGAGCTACGTTGTTGATGTATTACACTAACTAAATTAAGGTGCTGTTACTATAAATTAATTCAGAGATATTAGAGAATTTATGTAAATTAGTGAAACTTATTCTTGCTTTATAAAAATATATTGACTTAAATTATAAATGAGTTAGTTGATCAGTTGTGGAGAAGTTTTGATTAGTATGTTTAAGGACACTAAGACTAACAACTATATTACTGAACATTAAATCTAGAGTTTGTTGCATTTCTTGAACTGGTTAATCTTCTGTGTTTAATCAATTATCATTAGGGAGAACACACTCTTATTGTGAAGTTGTAATTATTCAGAACATAAGGTCTGTGATATTTTTTAAATACAAATTAAATGTATTAATTAGCAAAATATACATTAATTATTATAAATTATTCATTTTGGCGCCTCCTATTGCATTATTCAAAGGTATTTGTGTTTCCGTAAAAATAAAGATGATGGCTTTCAAATAATCGAACGATAGATGTATTCATTGGATAACATTGTATAACATATGAGTTCGAAAATTTGTCGTCGATGCACTGTGTTGGTATAGAATAATCGGTTAATGTACGTTCCTCGGATTGGAAGATATCAAAGTTCGAATCCCGATAGCAACAACAATATGTTTCGATAAGATTGATTTTATATGTATAGCTTTATAATTATTACATTTAATTTGTATTTAATTTCTTATTGTTGATTTTTATTTGCTTCCTTTTTTCTAAACTTACCTAATTAGAAAGTTTACTTGAAAACATATAATCTAAATAACTATACTTATGAATTATTTAAGATTAGTCCATTGTTCTGTATTTGGTCGAAACATAAACCCTGATAATGAAAAAAAGGAACATTTTCGACGCCTTTGAGATGTGCTACCATGGATTGCGAATCGAACGAATGTCTCCATTCTTCAGGAACTCAGCATTAAAGAAAGGCTCTCTACAACATGCAGGAAAAGTATTCTGTCATACTTTAGGCATGTCGCTAGAAGAAATGGAGATATTGGTGATCATTGGCAATGTACAAAGCTAGAGGGTGAGAGGTTGATCTCCAATAAGATAGATCAAGTTCGAGAAATGACCGGAGCCTCACTACACGTCGCACTAAACAAAGTCCAAGATCAAAAATAGTGGAAGCAAGCAGTTTGCGCTGTGAAAGCAGAATAGAGTACTGCGATGCTCAGTCATGAGCACATCGATCAAGATAAATATTTATATATTTTTTCATTAAAGGGTATTAAATATATATTGTTTCTTACCGTACATTGTAGATGCGCTGCAATAACGCGCCAATCCGAACAGTATGCTCTATGAGTTTTTGTACTGAATTTTGAGACGGTTATACGTTACTTGCTTGTATTTCGACCAGAGCTCGCAGGTATACATGCTGGTGAAGAACGATTTAAACAGAATGTGCCTATTATTATGAATGTAGTCTGAGTCATCTTTCTTTCGTTTTGAGATATTTGATTAAAATATATTTTTATACTACACAACACAATGTTTTTAAATTTATTTAGTCTACTAGATTTATAATTTATTTTAACATCTAAATATTGTATATAGCTTATAAGGAAATTAAAATTTTTAGGTTGAAATAACTTAATCCATTATCAAAATAAACACTACCGGCTTACCGTTGAACGTAGTAACAACACACTGAATATAACGCTTCAAATTTTTCACAATTGTTACAATTTGGATCATATTATATTAATTTTAAACAATGTGAAGCGAAATAATTGATATACTATTTTTTTTCAATTTCTTGACTTAGACCACTTTCATAATAATGGGCACGTGTAATTTTGTACAAATAAATCGCATTCAACAATATTTTTCATAACGGTACAGAATTTGTACATAGTATTCGAACATTTTTGATTCGTAATTTAGTCGGGTATTCACACAAAAAATGGTTGGATTACGTCTGTTACACCCTGTATCTATGCATTTCATATATATTGTTTTATTATAAAAACAATTCAGCAGTTTTCAGAGTTGGACCAGATAGAAAGGCATTACTCTGGCGCGGCACTCCATTATCTCCACGCCAATAGGTCATAATGACATTGACCTGACCAAAGTAATCAATTTAAACTATTCACGGATAGGCGAGAATAATCCACCGGGGAATAAACTACCCAGTGTGGTGGGGACGTTTTAGTGCTCAAACCATAATGCGGACTTAATCTACAGCTGTCATCTGGCTTAATTGTTCAACTCATTTTCAGCTACACGACCTCCGCTTTGGGGTCCGAGGGGTCACTGATGAGAGCCGGTATGTTGACTTAATAATTTTTGTTCTATTTTAACTAAATAAATTGACATTGTAATGCACTGCAACCAGCAATAATTCTAAACATTTCTAAAAAATGATACTATTGAGAGTATGGAAAGATAATGATTATGTGTGTGTGTTAATGATTGTGGAACAAAAAGATTTGTTATTTTGTGTGAGCGCTAGGTGCCTCAATAATTCACCCAACACTCTAGTGTACGGTATGTTAATCGTTGACATGTATTATATATATTCATGTGGCAAGAACAGAAAAAGCTACTAACAGAAGATACTAGTTTATTTAGCACAGTTTACATAAATGTGGAGGAGTTAGACCGTACAGTAAAGATTCGGCAGTTCTCAGAGCTTGTATTCAGGAAGACGGTGACGAACAGAAAGTCGTGTTTGGGAGCTGGTCTTCTAGACAGCTGCTAGTTGATGGTTATTGTCGCATAGTGACGTCAGTACCGGGCGTGTTTTACGGCCGTTTGAAGCTATTTTACGAACCGCTATCAACAGGGTGCGTTCAGGAATCGTCGGCGTTAATATTGATTGTAGACTAGATCGACCTTCACATATATTATATATGTAGGTGGGTCAAAAGTCACTTTACCATTTAAAAATAAAACAATGTTTTCATAAAAAATCTGCGTGCTTTGAAAAAAATTCTATCGTTTAAAAATGTTCAACTTTATTTTATTGAACCTTCTGTCATAAATATGCCTTGTCAATCTACTACTGGATAAAGGTCTCCTCATGACTGCCACTTTCTTCGTTTCTCCGCCACACTGGCGTCATCTAGGTTGATTTTTTTTTTTTCATAGTATTTAAGAATATACTTTGTCCGTGCGTCTTAGAAATATGGACCACTCAACGTCATCAGAACTTTTGTGACAAAGTGATAGTGACAATGACATTCTTGGTGAGTACTCTGACCCATAGATTTATTTTTCTGTCTCTGGTACAGATTCCCAGCATAGTTCTCTCCGTAGTGTAGTCTAGAGTTTGGAGTCAGAGTTCAGATATCCACTATCGTGCATAATGATTAGAAGATTGTACTCTTTTACAAGAACAACTAAACGTTTCTTATGTTGATCCATTATTTTATTTTGTACATGTATAAATAATTGCTAAATGAAAAAATACAGAAAAGCAAAAAAAGCAGAGTGTGCTATTTATTTTTCGGAAAAATGTATTTTATGTGTAAATAAATATGAAGACATTGTGCTATTATATGTAATTATTATCTATCCACCAGATAAAATTTTTGGAATATTTCTTTTTATTTGACCGAATATCTCGTTGTATTTTTCGCTTAGTCTTTGCCAGAAGGACCTATTGAAATATAAATATGTTAAATTATTCGCAACTTGAAGCTGAGAGAAATTCTCAATATAATCGAAAATATTTTTCGTTCACTCATACATTTTTAATTTATTGGACAGATTTATAAATTTACTGCGATAAACAGCTGATATCATGGAGATAATATTAAACAAAGCGTTTGAGATTTAATCGGCGGGTTATATTCTGGTTAAAATAATCAGGTTTATTTATGAAACACAGGTATCTAAAATGGAGACAATATCATGTACTGCTACAACAGAAATTTAGATAATTATCTTGCAAAAACATATCTATAAATCTCGTTCGATTAAATGCGAATTTATTTTTATATTATATATTGTATCCATACAGAAGAAGATTTTTTCGTTGAGGCACGATCTACTTTGTTAATTAAAAAAGATTTTTCTAGAAATATTTTAATTTGTGTTCACGCAAAACTTTAAACTTTATTTAAAGTAATTTATTATTCCATTTGTTGAAAAGTTGAGTGAATTATTTTTGGATAAAATTCCATGAAAAAAATGTGATTCAATTTTGAAATAAGAGTTTTACTTGAAAAATAGGGAAAAAAAAGAATCTTTAAAGATGTTTATAAACGTAAATAATCTTAATATTCAAACATTAAAAAAAAAGTGTTCTCAATCTTTGTATCTGAATTACGCCATATTTCCCATAAGGATAAGAAGATAATTCGTCAAATTTTTTTTTTAAACAGTGTTCACGTCATGTGTGTAATATTTGTTTGATCTCAGAATAAATCTAGTTTGAATTGGCTTAACAATATTAATATTTTTCCTATTTTTAAAACTTTGATAAGCGCTTCTTTTGTGAAAAATAATATATGTAGAACTAACTAATAAAACAGTCAAAAACATGAACATTAACCACTTGATCATAAGGCCAGATCATAAACCGCTTGTTTGGTCTGGTCTTATGATTCAAATTTTAATACTGTTTAGTTTTTTGTCGGTAACTTTGTGGTAGTTTCTTGGTAGTAGTTCATGGTGGTAACTCATGGTAATTATATTGTTTTAACTATGTTAAACTTCATTATGTGAAAATACATCTATCGATTAAAGTTTATTAACTTATTCATATCATATCCAAACGATAAATATTAATTAGTTGAAGATTTGCTCATTAAAGGGTCCCTACCGACTACTTTAATGACTATATCACGTAATCAGTAGATTTACAGCTGATATACATGCAATTTTCATATTTATGTTTTTTTACATTAGCTAATAATATACTGGTCAAAATAAGAAAATATATAATAATTGAAAAATATAAACTTTTCAGGCATATTCTAGTTAATTAGATTCTCATTGTGACAAATATGCTGTTTCAGGGAAATTAATATCAAATTTAGTCCATAGATAGCGATAGTGTAGTGGTACTAAAAGTGGGTGAGAATGGTGAACGTTATATTTATAAAAAATTATCACTTAAGCCAGCCGAAGACAGTTCATAAGCATAATTTTTCCATTAAATATAATAAAAAAATAGCTTCATCTCTATGAGATATTTATTATTTGTTAGAAAATATTTTAATTAAGAAGAATATATTTTGCTGTGAAGTTGCATTTTCAGAATATAGTTCTGTGGTATTTTAATACGACTTAAATGAATCAACTTGAAAGATATACAGAAAAAATCTATCTATCGAAGAAATATTTATTTGCTATCTTTCTAATTAATTCGTATTCTAGAAAATATATATATTTTAAAACGTTTTATGTTACTTTACTTTTATGTAAAAACTTAATTGACAATAAAATAATATTATTTGATGGCACAGTAAAATGATTCACACATATTTTTATGGCACATTTACATAAGGCAGACTTTTATTTTTGGATCCCAATAAAAACTTGGATATATTCCGAGAAATAAAACTTAACTATTTTTTGTAAAGGGAAACATTAAACATGTTTTCCACGTACGCTCAGTAATTTTGAAATACGTGTGAAGTACACAAGCTTCACAAATTTTCGGAGTTTAATAAAAGTCTTAAAAAAAGGTCTCATATGATGTTATAAATAAAAAATGTTTTCGTTTCAGATTCGGCATTTTTGAATTTGTATTTGTTCTTGTAAACAATTTTTTAATACTTTAAAGTTCATACAAGGTGTTTTATTTCTATATAAATGGTATTCAATAATAAGTTATCCATAAAAAAATATTTTTACATAATTATTTTAAATATAATAAAGTGTTAGAAACTTATAAAATATTTTATATTAATAAAATGTCATTTTAAATTGTGTTGGTAAAAAAATATGTAACATCTGAATCACAGTCAAAGTTGATTAGAAAGATAAGCGTGAAGACTCCCAGTAATAGAGAGTCATACATATTTCAGGTTCATTTCTATATATGAAGTTTATCTGGATAAATAGGAATATAATACAATATCAGTATCACAAATAGATATCATAATTTTATACACCGTTGATGTAATAGTTGTGAAGTGATGAATGAGTAGAAATTGTAAAGCTAAAAGCAGTAATAAACGCAGCATCAGAAGGAAAGACATACTATAGTGCCTGTAAATAGTGAAGTGTGATGTATCTATGGGACGAATGTGTGAGCGCGTGAAGGTCGGTACGATGATGAGTGTGTGAAAGAGATAAATTTATCGCACCTCTTGCCTCCGAACCGTTGAACTATAAACATATTATATTAACCTGTACCAACTAAATTGTATCGAAGCATTATGGTAATATTCTGACGACACAATCCCGCACGCAAAGAGTTAACATCATCATCAACACGAGTTAAAGATAATAATAATTATTATTATTTATTTATTTGATTCTTAATACAGTGATATATATTATAATCGGATAAACATTAAAGCAAAGTAAGACATATATTTGGGTACACTGCCTGCTACACTAGTATTTGACTGTATTATAGCATACAGTGTTCTTCCGGTATAGTAGTAAACAACGTGCAATGTACTAAATTATATATATAAAGAGTTAAACAAGATGTCATTACATTAGGTAAATACTTTATAAAACTTAACGTAAATGTATTGTTCAATGTATTAGATATAATATATGGTATACGTAAAGAGTAAAGCGAGATGCAATTAAATAACATAATTAAAACGTAAATCTTAAAGTAAGTCCAATGTTCAATGTATAATTTTTTTTATTTATAAATATATAAAGAGTAGAACAAGATACGATTAGATAACATTTAAAAAATATATATAAAGAGTAAAACAAGATGCAATTTAATATACTGTTGTAGCAGTTTTAATCTCAAGTTTGGACCTTTAAAAGTTCTTGGGCGTAATTTCTTCTCTTTTCGTGGAGTTGCACTTTTCGTGAAAAATATGCAAGACTATGGTTGCAATTTTTCACGTTTGCATTTAGACTGTTGTATATTTTTGGAGCTAGAAACAAATGGAATCTTTGTGCAAAAGTTTTGTTTAATTTTGACACAAGATAGTGATAGTGCCTGTGTCCTTGTTAAAATTGACCATACTATGATATAAAATACCCGAACGCAGCCATACTGTCAACTCGTGTTACCGTAAATAACAATTAGAAAAAATGTTTTTATTAGCTTAAATGGCACGAATTTACTCTAAATAATAACATAATTTAGAGCATTCATTAATTTCTATACAATGTGTCCTTCCTTCTTATCTCTCTTCGTTTAATTAGTGAGAAAGAGATAATTATATTTGTATGTTTGTTGTTCTTTTCAATGTGAAAATAGAGTGTAATCTCTGTCTTTCATATTACAAATGGTATTTTTACCAACATATTAATTTTACAACGAATTGAATGGAAAAAAAAATTGTTTTTGTACGATTCCCTTTTCATAATTGGTTTTTCACTAGTCATTCCTAAGCGCTAATATTTTCTTTAGGATTATATAAAATATGAATTTTGTGTTACATGTACTTACCGAAATATTACAGGCTTAATTATGATGGTAGACCTGTATTACTGCATGGTTTGGGAAGGGTTAAGTGAAGATGCGTAAATTGCTATTATATTATTGTTTATGCCAGTAAAAGTATTTTAGTATATCAATAATATACATTTGACGGATGTCTAGGACGTGACATTCTTGAATAGTTCATTTGAAGGATAGTGAAAGGGTTTCTTATGAATAACTCTCAAAATGATTTTTTGGGCTTTACTTACGAAGTCTAGAATACTACTAGCTATAACTATGTACTATAAATGTACACGAGTATTTTACGATTTCATATTTTTATTTAAATATTTTAATGGATGAAAATGAAATAAATATAAACATTCTGTTTTTTTGTACATCATATTGTGGAGGTCGAACGCTTTCACAGCCATCAGTACCACTAACAATCCCTGAACGCACCTCATAATTACTGGTGCGTAAAATCAGCGCTCCTAATAGCCACAAAATATATGCCCGGTACCAACGTCGGATACGAATAAAATGCACCCGCAACCAAAGGAGACTCACTTGTGAGCACAAGCTCCATGAGTGTTAGGTAAAAATTTGAGGCACCCGCTTCTCACAAAACAGCAAATTCTTCTGATCTACAATCGTCACTATACCCACATAATCACAATTCAAAATTACATTACCTTTCCACAATCGCATACTCTTTATCAGGGAGGTAAATTATAATGGCCAAAAGAATCGGTTAAGACAAAAACTGACCTAGAGCTGAATCGTATAGAACTAATCTGAATTGTGCAATCTCTAGGTCGCACATCTCGCGGAATGGAATATGACAATTCCGGTCGTAAATTGGAATTACCGCAAGGTATGGGGGAATAGGGAAACGTGGTACATGATGAGGTCGGTGAGAGGATAGGGGTTCTAGTGAATTTCGGGGAACCGGGACTCGAAAGGACTGCTCGCCTTATCTTGTATATGACGCCTCGTAATTCCTGCAGTCGCCGTCGAGATAACACAAAATGGCACGCGGATGAGCCGATCTCCACTTTCAAATTGAAGATGGAGATGTCACAAGTTCACCCACGGTACACAACAACAAACAATACGTGATCAATATCACAAAATACAGTTCTGGTGTACTGGAGCTGTAAGGTCCACACCGCGAATGCTATCGCGATGCCGACATCGAACAAATATCAGTCAAGTTGACGTTTGCTGGCGTCAAGGTCACATTTCACACTGAAAAGAAGAACATGAGGTAATATATTGATGGGAATTTGGATGCGGAACAGTTGTCGCGACTGAATCAAAAAGACGCGACAAAATAGTGTTTAGGAATTCGGAACATAATCCTTTTAATACTTTTCCCGTCCACCCAATAAGTAAATATAACTAAATTATTAAACTTTTTACTACATATTACCTATAATTAGAATTCATTCACATTAACTCGGACTGCGCGAAGCCGGCAAATTTCAAGTACAAAGTAAACTTTTCAATTCCAAGAAGGTATCGTGTGTGTAAAAGATATAAAAAAATAATAAAAAGGTATCATTGGAAAGATAGGGGACGAGATTTTTCCGTCAATAACCACCCACACGATGGCTTTTGAGGGCTCCAAAATTTATGTGAAAATTAAAATTTAAAATCTTAGAAGATTGATGCCTTCGTTCAAACACCGACGGCATTTTCAATTTAAACTTTTCAGCTTATCTCTAATGAAGGTATAAATAAAACATGGTGGTGTACAATAAAACAGAAAGCTCTTGCGGTTAGTTAGTCAGAGATTTATATAAATAATGCTTGTTTACGGAACTTTTAAGTGGTGATAACACTTATTGGGGATTTTCAGCGAACATTATGACTGTTAAATCATTTAAAAAAGTACTGTGAATTTTGGAATAATTGAACAAATATTAAATAGGTTATTTACTAAAAAAAAACTCAAAACAAAGCATTATTATTGATAATACACGTGTAATGGCATTAGAAGTATTGATTTAAATCTAGAAAATATAATACAGAAGAATGGCATCGGCTGCGAAAATACTAGGTTAATGAACTAATTTTTAAGAGTCGAAATTGTCAATTTTAAAATAACAAAATTCAATTATTATAAAATGTTATATGTGTAAACATATAGTCTACTTCAATACACGTTTTGAACTATTGCAGTAGTTATTTTTGCAAACGATACGAGTGGAGTACTTTGAATCTAAAGAAATATTTAATTTTATCTGTCAAAATGAATATTTTTAATGTATTTAAAAATAATTATTTATAATTAATATTATTATTGAGTTCTACTATTTTGCGTAAGCATTATTCAGATGTTACAGCTATTTCAGTGGATAAACCACGTACAAATGACTTATTTAAATGGTTTTAGTTAAAAAACTTTTTGAGTTCACCATGGCAGAGGCCTGCGCTTGAAATTGTTTAAGGTAGGTGTAGGTGGTATTGCACAGAACCACCCACACGCACTCTTAGAATAGTGGAGAGCTTAGTCCAATGGAAAGGGTAGTCTGAGACGACAGAAGTTCTGTTATTTTGCAGCCTTATACGATATATGCAAAGAATTTTACACAGACCTCAGTTCATTAAGTACCCAGATGCGTACAGTGGTACAGCACCGATAACACACATCGGATAATGGTCATTTAAAATAAAACACATAAAAATTGTGGTAATGGCCATGATATTGACTTCAATGGAAAAAAAATTGCTATTAGTGATTAAATATGATTTCGCGCATATAGGCGCCGCGGCTGGATCGAATAAAGCGAAATCTGAAAGTCCAATTTTCGACCACGTTTTGGAGCAGCTGGGTTGTATATCGGTTATAACGCAACGAATGTTAGTTTCCAAGTCGTCTATCGTCTCTAGTTTATTGGCGTAGACTAGCGACTTCACATATCTCTACAGAAAATAATCTAAAGGTGTTAAATCATACGATCATTACGCGAAATTATGCGCTTATCGCGTGCGCTGTGTGGCATGTTGCGTCATCTTGTTGACACCACAGCTCAAAGTCAGTAATTATGGATTTATTGCTGTGCACTATGGCGAATCGACTCATTCGGGTAGGCTCCACTGCAGCAACAGCTTCTTCGGTGCATACTGTACGACGTCTTTGCGGATGTGTATTATCAATTAAAGTATGTATGGTGCGAAAAAAATCCATAGTTATTCGAATTACTTGCTTGGATGGAAGATTTTGTCGACCGTAAAATCACGATTTTCGAAATAAATTTGCAAGCGTTGTTCTGGCATAAGTCTATTCATGGTGAAATGGTAAACCAAATTGAGCACAAATCAGCTATCGCTAAAAAAAGGCTTTGCCAATTCGAAAAACAAACCTCTAAAAAAACATCCTTTACTTGTAGGCAAATTTTTTTGTCACAACTTAAATGCAAATTTTAATCCAAAACAATGCATAATTTTATTGTACAAGCCAGTATTGAACTTAATATATAAATTATTTTAATATACGTATATTTAAAAATGGGAGAGATGTACTCTTTCGTTGACATCAAGCTTCGCAAAACGAAGCAGTCCTAGAAAAAACAGTATTTTTATGGTTCACACAATTTGATAGCAATGGACTCCGTAGCTTATTATCTTAGGTAATCTATCTACGCTCGGTAGAGTTTTAAGCTATTGTTCTAAGTCAGCATTTAATTGTATTTAATCAAATTAATAGATTTTATTGGTGAAGTTAATAATTCCAAAGAAGTAAGATCTTCACAGTCGTTAGACAATGTTCATTCTGGGTTATTCATTGGATCGACTGCGATAAAACCGACCCATGGTTGAATATCCGCGTTGAAATTTTATCACGATTCTGAAAATATTTTTTGTATGTACATACAATATAAAATATTCACCTGAGTAAGAGAATGCTTGAATAAAAGCTCTCGCAGCAAGGGTAGAAATAATGGGCTCAAATTGCAGCGGTCGAAGTCGCGATAAAGCAGAATCTTTTGTGGAACTTAAAACACTGGTAAATGGACGCGTACCGGGGATAGGGCGCAATTTACTGCTGAGCTCTAAGCCAACTTTATTTCCGACCGCCCGCTATGTAAAGGAATTTTGCTATGTCGTTGACAACTACAATTATTCGCGCTCTTTGTTCCGATGCACGTACTTAAAATGTACAACTTTGTGTTAGAAGCGTGAACTATGGTCGTGCTATGCATGGTTTTGTGTTTCACGTGGTTTGCAGTAGCCCTAGAAGTTTCGAATGTTAGAAAATGTACCTTATTTGATTAGTGTGTCCACCGATCACCAAATATATAGACATTAACTAACGCAAATATTTTATCCCAATATTTTCAATTCGGTGTCACCCGCGTGTTAACAATGGGACCACTTACGCAATCAAATAGCTCCGCGACTTTTAAATTATTATTTTTTATTGTACATGTACCTACGTGTATATTTAAAAAGCATTGTTGGCAACAAAAAAACAATGTTGTCTTTGCCCAATCTGCTATGACTGCAGTAAATAAAATAACCTGCTAGGAAATATTTGACCGGAAACATTCAGTATTAATTTAATAATGAGCTCTTCGGCGTCTTATTACTAAGGTGGAATATTATTTAGTGCGTGTATTTTTAATTCATTTACTTCATCCTTTAATATATATGTAACAATTCATTAGATAAAAGGGCCATTAGATATTTGTAATGTTTAGTGTGAAAGACTCAACCGGACCCTTTATTATCCATATATATATAACACGCACTAAATAATATTCCACCTTCGTAATAAGACGCCGAAGAGCTCATTATTAAATTATATATATTATATATTATATATATATAACACATATAGCGAGATACGGAAAGATGGTTGGTTACATTGAAACAGACTGAAAATGAGTAGATTCGCAAGCAAACGAAAGTTAAAGACGTTATCGAGATTACGAAAAAGTTGAAATAGAAATGGGTAGCTCAAATAGCTAGAGTAACGAACGATCGATCGAAGTATCAAGTACCGTCATCTGTGATGAATAGGTACAGGTTTCAGTGTATTCATTGCTATAAAACAATACATGTAAAAAATATTAATATACAACCAATGTTTTTATTTAATCAACGGTTCCTCTGTGTGTTCGTTTACACTTTAATTTGATACAATCATGAATTACAGAGAAAATTCTATGATTGAGCTCTGTCCCTATTAACCTTACGACTAGGGTCATTAGGGACATTACAATTATTATTTGTGTTTACTACTGTTTCATGGAGTTAAATAAAAAATATTATTTACTAAATAATTTCTGATACTTATTGTACAACAATATATTTAATTTATTCTTTTACGAGATAAAATTACACCTATTTAAGTAAAAATGTCACAAAAAAAAAGTTTGAATTATCGTTTAACCGTCCACGGTAGGCATATATAAAGACTATATTTTTTATTGCAGGATCTTTAAATACACTTTTAAATTACTTGGGAGTCTGGTAAGGTACCTTTTTGACTTCTTCTGTTTTATTGAAACCTGTATTGGTTTATTTCAAAATTTGCTAATATATTTATATTTAGATGGAAAAGTGCTTTTAGGGATACCAGTTTCTTCTCTTCCTTCATTATTTTTCCAAAATCTTTCTTCATTTCTTCTTTCTCGTATTTCAAATACCTGTCCCTTCGTATCTGATGTGTAAGTTCTCGGCTTTGTCTAATTGTCTACAGGCAAGATAATAAATTACATGGAAGTACATTGACATAATGCAAAAATATTGTTATTTATATTTTGTGTCTCTATTCATCCCATAACATGTCCCTATTCACCTCACAATTTGTCCCTATTCACCCCGAAACTAGGTTATAAGTGACACCTGACGTGTGAAATATTTATAAAAGATATTTTAATTGTAAATAAACGCTGGTCTTCAGCATAAAGTTCGTATTTTATTAATAACCGAAAAACCTAATTGTTTAATAGTTTTACAAGTAAAGTTATGATGTGTAAAATTTTTGCCCTTAACCCGCAATATCTTTTAAATTTAATAATTCAAAATGTTATTATTGTGGTACCATGGTAATACTGTTACCACTAAGTAAAAAATATCTGTTTTTTTAACATTAAATATTTGAAGTCTAAAACTCAAGTCAAAGTAACGTAATATGACTTAAAACCTTTTCTCACAACTGTTTCTATTCACTTCAAAGTCCTTATTCACCCCAATTGAGGTATTTTTAAGTAAGTACTACTCATGAGGTAGAAAGCGACCGCGTGACAGATCAAAGTTTCGCTGGGGAATAGTCTGACAACAGGGAGTCAGATACAGTAACTTAGACAACTTCATCGTGAATTCAATTATTTATTTATTTACTATATATAATAGCTGACTGTGTGGAGCATATCTGGATCAGGATGGAAAGGTTCGGGAAATGAAGAAGAAAGATTTGTTTTGGCGTAATGTCTAGCACCTATGCTAGGCTAGTCCTTATTTTTAAATAAAAAAAAGAGTATTATTATTCTACCGTTGAGTCGAAAATTGTGGAAAAATTATTAACGAGTATATTTTAGTTTTAACTGATTACTTAATGAATCTCTTAAAAATATACAGTATTTGACTAAATAATATGATATTGAAAACTACCTATATTATTTGTTTAGAGTAAATGTATCAAAGGCAACCTATGTAACTAACCTATATACACATGAATAAATAATTTAATAAAAATTGTGAGATACGTATTAAAAAAATTAACATTATGTACTAAAGAGTACATTTTTAAGGTCATAACTAGGCCATGAGGCTCACAGATATCTACAAAACATGTTCCAGCCATGTGTATTAATATCTTTTTCTTGAGTATAGCGGTAATTTGGAATTGTTTAGCCTATTTCCTTATTTCGCCACAATCAAACCAATTTTACAAACTCAAAATGCGGCTGTTTTGGCCCTGTGGCGGTCCTGCTCATGCATTATAGACATGGTCTAGTAACAAATTACTTGACAGCTATATAGTGTCAAAACACACCGACCAATATTGAATTTCAATACTTCGTGACGAACGAGTCCTAGGAGTTAGCTAACCACTTCTCCGCAGATTATTCTTTTGTCAACATCTCAATCGAGCCACTCCAGCCTTCAACTTTATTCGCATGTTTAACATTATACTTGTAATACCTACCATTGTAAATCGTCCCAAATAAATGCCAACTTTTGTGACTCAACAACTTAAATCACACAATTAAGATCCTCACAAGTCAATAACCGTCTACAACCACAACCCCTACAGCCCTCAATGCGATTTGTAGAACTGGTAGAATGCATACATTGAGAAGGCAGTAATTTATTTTGGCAAAATATAACCTTAAGATCTAAATAGATTTCATCTAGTCTTCACATGACTGATGTAATATAAGCCTATACGCAACATCCACGTCGGTACCTCATAACATCTCTATGAACTCCAGCCCTCTTGACTATGCTCCTGCACTCTTCTCAGCATCATGCATATCTTAAGGCCATCACCAGAAAAGTGCCTGTTGTGCGACGAGACCCATCACAATTTTCTCCAAACTATCTTTCCATCTCGCAAGATGCCCAAAAAATTTAAAGATTAATCTCAGTATTACGCAACAATGTAACTAAATCACCATTTTTTCTTATTTAAAAAAATATATATATATAATAAGCCATGCATTTTTATATTCATCATTACATCACAAGTCTACCTTTTTTATTACTTCGATTAATTTTCGGCGTAGTTGTTTTCGAATTATTACCGTTCATGTTTTGTATACATTTCAAACGTTGCTTTACACGACTCTACTCGTACGGAATACCCACATCATCTGAAAAAAACATTTTTCATCAACACGGAAAAGTTTTAACCGGTGAGCAGGCACGGCAACGAATACAGTGTTCACTTTGCTGCCAAAACTCTCAGCAACAATTCTCTGTAAACACACATATGCGCGATACCTCTAAAAACACGACGAAACAAATTTATTTCTATTGTAGTTATATTTATATTCTAGGTCAGTAAAAATATTTTAAAACATTTTTCTATTTAATATTGTTATATTTGTTTAGGAGAACACATTCTTATTGTGAAGTTGCAATTATTCAGAACATAGGTCTGTGATATTTTAAATATGAATTAAATATATTAATTTGAAAGATATACATATAAAATCAATTTTATCGAAAAATATTGTTGTTGCGCCACCGGGATTTGAACCTGGATCTCTTTCCTAACCGGATAAGATGCATTATCCAACTATGCTACAGCGACAATATTTTTAGCGACAATTTTCGAACCTATATACCTCTCAAAAATCTCAAATAAATGAATTGATAATTCTGGCGTCTGCTATCAGTTTACTCAAAGGTATTTGAGATTCTGTAAAAATAAGGTAAATGCCTCTGTCAAATAATGGAACGATTAAATTTATTAATATCAAAAAGGTAACCTATAGGTTCGAAAATTGTCGCTAAAAATATTGTCGCTGTAGCATAGTTGGATAATGCACTTTTCCGGTTAGGAAAGAGATCCAGGTTTGAATCCCGGTGGCGCAACAACAATATTTTTCTATAGAATTGATTTTATATGTATATGTTTCTAATTAATATATTTAATTCATAATTGTTATATTTGTGTTAATGTTAATTTTGTGCATGTCATTGGACCCGTCTGCTCTTGCTATTTGTCTCGTGACACGAACAAATCTCTCTTCAAAAACATGTCAGTAAGTCCAAGAGTAAGACTAAGATACAGATGGGCGGATAATGTCGAGTGTGGTGAATTCAATCCCGATCAAAAATTGTAATCCCTCGATTTCGGTAAAGGATTTTCATAATTCCAGGATGTTAGCGAAGTTCAAAATTCTATCAAGTTTTTGGTGTTTGACTTGTTGCCTCGTGCATTCAATTTGCTATTTACCTAATTTTTAATCTGCGTATATCCTTCTCCCTAAGCACAAATAAGAATGAAAATATTGTAGTGATTAAAGTCTTCCAACTGCAGCAAGTTCAGTGCGCTTCGAACTTTCTACGGAAACACTACAATAATCTTACACTAATTATATAATAATCATTTTTTCGCGTGTTGTTACAATACACGCCGCAACGCTTGCACTCGTGGTGAAGAGTAATCTATGAATGAAGCAGCATCTAACAGATAAAAAATAAGTGCGTTCCTTTTCTTCCTCATATTTTTACCACAGGATGAGAAAATACATAATGGAAGAAAGGGGTGGTTAGCGTTCTGTGGTGACTGCGATCATGAACTACAATAGTTCAAGTGCTACCCCATCCCATTCCAGAAGAAGAATATTTTTTAATCGTATTTTCTCTGCTTAATCTATGACAACTCTGTATTAACTAGCACCATATGATGTCTGTATTAACTATAGTTAGCCTGTCCTGATATGCTGTATATATCTTTGATCTCAATCTTTGATTATGAATTCAGATTGTAAGATTCTATGTGTTCTCCATATTATTTTATGGAATGGAAGTTTGGACACTTACCAAAGAAATGATAAGGTGGCTTGAAAAGCAATTGAGATATGAATCTAGATACAGATAAATACTCAAAATAAGCTGGATGGTTGAGTTACGAATGAAAATATAAAGAAAAATAAGTAGTTAAAACAAAAAAAGTACGAAAATTTCAATATTTCGAACAGAAGTACAAGATCTTGCACCTTATATTGCAGAGAAATATTGCTAGATGTCGAGGCTTATAATAAATGTCAACAAGTCGAAAGTGATGGTATTCAAGAAAGAGGAAAGCAAGGCAACGTGCTAAATACTTGTAGGTAATGAATGTTTGGAACAAGTAGATGAGTTTGTGTATTTGGGAAGTATATTCGATAGAAACAGAAAGACAGAGAAAGATATCGAAAGGAGGGTGACTGCAGGGAATTAAGTGAACGGCGCTTTGAATAGAATTATAGTTAATGCGAACTTGTCAACTGAGGCAAGACTAGCGGTTTACAATGGAGTCCTGGTACTGACACTGATGTATGGAAGATGGCAGAAGAGGAACGAAAGTAGACTGAATGCAGTGGAAATGAGATCACTTAGGCATATATGTGGCAGATCTATGTATGATAGAGTACAGAATGACGAAATAAAGAAATAATGTAAAACTGATTTTAGTATAGTGAGTAAGATTAAGAAAGTATTAGTTATGTGGTCTGGTCATATGGAACAAATTAATGAGGAGAGAATGCTAAGAAAGATATATGACGCAAGTGTTGATAGCAGCAGAAGTAGAGAACGTCCGCGGAAGACTTGGCACGACCAGGTAAACTAGATACTGGAGGATGGTCCTGTTAGAAGCCTCAATAATCGTCGAGCTAGTATGAGAAGATGTATGAATGTGGATGAGACGAGAATTGTGTGTCAGGATAGAAGAGTATGGCGGTCTATTCTCTCTACCTACCCCCGCGGGGAAACGGCGTGATGGTAAGTAAGTAAGTATATTTCGATAATAATTAAATCTTAAATGCAGATATGAATTTCTGAATCAAATTTTATATGTAAATAAAATCCATATTAAATGTAACTTCAGAACAAAATGGTCATATATCCACTCATCGTCGTATTTGATCTGCCTTCAAATAGAAGGCGCTTGACAAAAAGCCTTTGTTTACGTGTCACGCGTATAAGAGCTCAAATTTTAAACTTGAAACAAATTCAGTGTCCATTCTAAAAAATGTCTGCAAAAAACTTTATTTCCAGTGTGGCGGGTACTTACGGACCTAAACTCATCTAAAAATGTTTCTCATGTATATTCATTATTTGCCTACTGAAAAGCCGTGACAATGCATACATAAAGAAGGGCTTAAAGGAGAAAATCCATTGTTTGCCTGAGAAAGTTCTGTGCCCTTTGGAGTTTTAGGTGGGTTTTGTTTTTCAAACAGTTTTTTTAACTTCGTGCATATTTTAAAACCTGTGAATACTGATCTGCATAAGTCTCCGTGACATCGGCCCACGGTCTCAGCGGCTCAGAGGCGAAGTACACGAGATTAAAGCTAGCGTTACACCAAAACTTTTGTCATTACTTTTACTAATGATACTTGTTTACGGCAACTATTCGTGTGTAACGTCTTGGTGACAGCGATACAGTAGCTTTTCATTTTATATCAGTTCTAATCGTGGATTAGGGCCGGCATCAGTAGTATATACTATTTTTTTACCATTGCCTGTGATAAAAAAGCGTTTGCGAGTTGTTAGAACATCGAGTTTACTTTTGTCAAAGTTAATCCTGCCAAATAGTGTGACAAGGCGAATAACCATCAAATATCTGAGAATCTCGTCAAATTGGAATTATTTTTAATATTCACCATTGGAATTACATACAATTTTCTGTCTCTTGTATAGAGAACTTATTTTTGTACCACGCTGTCGTCGTTAGCTCCTTGAATCCAGCTTTTAGTGGAGTTAAAAATGCGTGTGGATATTTTAAAAATTGTATGAATAATTTAAGATATTTAAACATTTTTAACTAATTTACTAATATTAGTTTAGAATATACCGAATAATATATTTTGGACAAATTCTTTTGTTTGGTAAAATAAAGGTGGAACGGTGGCCTCTGGTAATGCGGTGAAAGAGGTTTTTACAGCTGGGCATTGTTTGAGAAAACAGGAAAAAATGCGTAAATTAATAAAAGATTCATACACACATACATATTTAAAAAATATACAAAACGCCTTTCAGAGAAACTACGTGGACTAGAAATAAATACAACGAAAACAGAAATTCAATAACATTTCTAAATATACAAAAATCCGCATGGATTTTGCTTTTGAGGCAAATTAGGCACAAATGCGGTTTCCTCTCCGGATAAATGACCAAATACGAGTATTTGGATACTTGGTCTACATTGAGCAGTAGAATGTTTATTAAGTAATATAATTGAATAGAATTACATATAATGGGAACTTATCAACCGAGGTAAGACTAGTGGTTCACAATGGAGTCCTGGTACGGACACAGATGTATAGAAGTGAGACCTGGAGTTGGCGAAAGAGGAACGAAAGTAGACTGAATGCAGTGATAATGAGATCGCTTAGGCGTATATGTGGAAGATCCATATATGATAAAGTACAGAATGACGAAATAAGGAAATAATGTAAAACTGATCTTAGTATAGTGAGTAAGATTAAGAAAGGATTAGTTATGTGGTCTGGTCTAATGGAACGGATGAACGAGGAGAGAATGGTAAGAAAGATATATGTCGCAAGTGTTGATGGCAGTAGAACTAGAGAACGTTCGCGGAAGACTTGGCATGACCAGGTAAACTAGATACTGGAGGACGGTCCTGTTAGAAGCCTCAATAATCGTTGAGCTAGTATGAGAAGATGTATGAACGTGGATGAGGCGAGAGTTGTGTGTCAGGACAGAAGAGTATGGCGGTCTATTCTCTCTGCCTAACCCCGTGGAGAAACGGCGTGATGGTAAGTAAGTGAGGATATTTCAATAATAATTCAATCTTAAATTCAGATATGAATTTCTGAATCAAATTTTTTATATAAATAAAATCCATATTAAATGTAACTTCAGAACAAAATGGTCATATATCCACTCATCATCGTATTTGATCTGCCTGCAAATAGAAGGCGCTTGACAAAAAGCCTTTGTTTACGTGTCACGCGTATAAGAGCTCAAATTTTAAACCGCAGAAGACATGGCAATACCAGGTAAACCAAATACTGAAGGATGGTGCTGTCAGAAGCCTCAATAATCGGCGAGCATGTATGAGAAGATGAATGAATGTGGATGGGGTGAGAATTATGTGTGGCGCCCTATCTTTGCCTACCCCCTCGGAAAAACGGCGCGATTTTAAGTTAATATATAACAGTACAATTGTATAATTTTATTTTCGCATTTAAATTGCTGAATGGGTGCAAGCTTGCCTTCCAATGCAAAAGGCCAATTTCGATATCTATACCAAAAATGTACATTAAAAATAACAATTTCAAAAATATATTAATATATTTAATTGAACAAATTATATTTCTATAATAAAGCTCAGAAATTTGATGGCAAAATAAATACCTATTTTTTATGTTTAACAATTTACGGTTAAGAAAAAATATTAATTTACCTAAGTTACTTTGTGATATCAACGTTGATTAGTTAGACGTCAGTCAGTTTCATATTAACTTTATTAAACGTGTATATATCTTGTTAAGACAGTGTACGTTTATCTCGACAAAGATAACATTGATACCTATTTGTTTAACTGTTAAACTAGATTTAGTTTTTTTTTTAACAGTTCATAAAATAACTAACGTTAACGGATGTTTACGATCAAGTTAACTATTAGGCCTTTGTTTACAGCTGCCTGAAAGATAGATGTTATAAGGGCTCGCGTTAATTAGATAGGGTCACTAATGTGACGATTGTATTTACGATGTACCAGAAGAATGTGAACGGTGAATTCTCCCATATGTATATGATATGTTATCAATATAGAGGATGTAGTTTTGTATATGTGTGTGTTTGTGGCTAGAGCAGGCTTATTATGAATGAAACAATACTTAGGATAGTTGCGTTTATTTACAGAAGAAGCACAATTAAATTTGCACTGTTTGTTATATTATTCGAAGTTCAAGTTAAGCGTAGTTGACTGACGGCGGAGCCGAGGTGCTTGAGAAAAGTTGTGTCCGAAGAGCTGGGTGGAAGAAGGACGGTCAGTTCTGTGGCTTCTTAGATTGGTTCGATAGCGAAGTATTGTTGTCTAAAATTTAGCGGGACTGTATGGCTGTTAAGTGATTTCTTTATGCAGAACTGTGAGGCGCGAGCAGGGCCACCACCACGTCTTGCTGAACTACTGAACTCATAGTTCGTTGATTTTTAGTTGAGCGACTAAGTGTTGTAGTAATAAAAGTCTAAAAATATCTCAAGCAGAGGCGTGCATTGCATACAAGCAAAAAAACTGTGCATTACTAAGGATTCTGGACAATAAAAATAAACTTTTTTCTTTTTAAAAGACCCTATAAAATTCTAGCCGTTATTACCCGGATTAGTGTAACCCATGGCTATATTTTTGTCTAGCTATCAACAGTATGAAAAAATGCGACTCGTTTGTATTCAACTTCATAGTCATTCGTCTCCGAATTTTGCTAGAACGCACGTATCGGTCGCGTATAACTTGTCTGTTCAATCCCTATGAGAAACGTACTAAACTATATATTTTCTTACTCAACCTCAGATATTTATTCATATAGCTAAATGCCAGTTATATTATTCACTTTTGAGATATCTGGGGCGGCTAAGAGAGTTCTTTTCTGCTCTAAAAATCCATGCGCATTCTAAATATAATATATATACAACCGAGACAACCGAATTAGGTTTCCGTATAGTTACGTAAACGTCGTCGGTAACAGCATAACCGAGATTTAAGCCTAATGCACGCCACTGATCTCATGATATGTCAAAAGTATATTAATTTTCTTCATTGTCCATTCACTTTCATTTCTCACTCTATCAGTTCAGATTATTCAAAATAGCAAACACCTATAGACACTAGTTTTGAACGTCACAAGCTTCTTCATCCAACTTTCTACACTGTATAGCACGACAGAGAAAACATGACCCCGTACCAATCTCATTTGAAGTACCAGAGTAAGGTCGTTTTAACGTCAACAAGTTTCAGAACATCTATTCTATTGTCAGGGTAGTATAAAAGATTTAAAGGTAGCCTGAGGATGAAAGAGACATTCTGAAACCAATTGGCATTAAAGTATAAAACAATAGTAGTTGTTAAAAGTATACATTATTCTAATTAAATAGTTAAAATCTCTATAACTACAAAGTTATTACTTCAGTCATTAAAAATATATTGTTTATACATTTGTATTGCATTATTATAGATAATTTAGGGATATATGCGACATTAAAAGAGAGACGGGATCAGAATCCACGAGGTCCCCGGTATGGCGAATTGCTTAATTATGAGATATATGCTTCGTGTGGAATAATGTTTAAAAAAAAATTAGAAAACTTTGCTATAGCGTGAGTGAATGAGTACCCCAATATAAATCATCCATTTACTGTTGTTCATTTTATCATGATCGCAGTGATGTATTGTGTGTATATAGCCAGAGCACGTTAGAAAACGTGAGACTACTTACAGTTGATAGAAGTTAAGTGTTGTTTGAGCACAGTTACAGTTAGAAAATATTAAATAAAAAATCTGCACTGATGAGAATCTAGTTTTACACCCAGGTGTCTGCAAGGTGCGTTCAGGGGCCGTCGGCAGTGATGATGATTATGGAGATGACTAACCTCTACAATAATAATAGTCCTTGGTATATGTATATATATCATACCACTCCAACATAGAATATGTTTTTTTTGGTTCTAACAAAATATTCATAAATTCAGCCCAATAAAAATCTCCCTGGCCGAGAGTTGAGTCTCGATCTACCGCGTAACAGGCGGAGATGCTTATCATCACATAAATATATATGAATGAAACGTGAAAATAGATGTTTAAAAATCTGTTAGCTTATATTAGCTTGTTATAAAACTCACCCGGGTAACAGTTTTTCAATAATTTAAATATCAGTATTAAAATTTTTGTATAAATAATTAAGTTTATTAATCAATAATTTTAACGAATGCATTAAATTTTAATAAAAAATCTTCTTTATATGCGAACTTGTATGACAATATGATACTACAGTTCATTCGGGGATTGATTTTGTTAGTACAGCGCTGGCTTAGCACGTGAGAGATGTCAGGATCAATACTCATTACTATTAAAATCTTTTTTATTTAAAAGAGTTCCAGGAGATACTTTGCATCGGTAAAGGTGAAACTAAAAATAACAACAAGAAAATAAATACTTATATTAAATTTTCTATGATGCTTTTAACATTGTTTTCGTGACAAATTTTACCGGATACCCACTAAATAAACATGTGGAGATCTATGGCCTTCACAATCATGATCACCATCGACGATACCTGAACGCACTTCGCAGATACCTGGGCGCAAAACAGAGCTCCCAACAGTCTCAAAAACATCCTGGTATCGACACTGCAATAGCCGACATCGGGTGCCAATAACATGCAGCAGGCACCAATGAAGACCCACTCGTGAGCTTCAATTCTCTCATTGCTGCCTTCTACTTAAGATTTTAAATAATCTGTGTAGTCTTTTGGTTGTATGCTTCTAAACTGTAACTGAGTTTAATCAACCATAAACTTGTGTCAACCGTTATTAGTTTATCTTTTTTATTCTTCTCTGGCCACACATACACAATATATATCCGCGATAATTATCAAAGGAACACGTTAACGATGGGAAAATATTTGAGGTACCCAACGCTCACAGACATAACCTATATATGTAATCATCAACAAAATATATTTTCCCTAAACTAGTGACAGTAATTCTTATCTCCATAAACATATTCTACATTAAGTGAAAAATATGATGTTTAGATAATAACAAACATTCTAATAAAATTGAACAATTTTATACAAAGATAATGTGCAGTTGGTTCTGTCATCTTGGGCTATTCAAAGTTTAACAGATCGTAAATGAACGAATCCACAAATCACGAACTCGATTTTAAATAAGCGTTGCAGTCTTACTTCAGACTACCGCTAAGACCGCACTCTTATCTTCAGACCTCGGTTGGTTGAGGTATAATGAGACTTGTGTGCACTTCAGGGTTACGACACGACTACCTACAGAAATATATGATTTATTGAACCGGCAAACTGAAGAAAAACTCTAAATATATATTTAAAAAATATACGATGAATTAAAGTCGAATACTTTTATTTAAACCACTTTATTAGATATTAAATTTACATGTTTCGATAACAATGTTCTCTTTCTCAAGATGAGTTGTATATTGAAGTAAAAAATTGATATTGGGAGAGGCTTAGGAATGATGGGGGGGGGGAATAAACCAAAATTGGAGTTAATTAGAGAATTACATGGTCATTTATTTATATATTATACTTTATTGATATATATGTTTTTGTTGTAACAGAGGTGAATATATTATAATATAACATGATAAACGTAAGATACATTTATATTACATTTACGTATATATTCGTAGTTTATTGTGTGGGATGGATTAGACTGTACCTTGTAATAGTAACTTCTAATGACCATGTAATTCTCTAATTAACTCCTACTCCGATTTCGGTTTACTCGCCCCTTGCCCTTTTTTCTATATGCAATTCCCTTATACTTGCTCGTATATCTGAGTTATTTTCAATATATTAAGAAAAGTATCTGTGGGTGTGTTTGTTTTTTATCCATCTCTACAGTTTTATTCCGAGCTTGATGAAATTTTGCACACTTGACGTTTAAAATAAGACGAAAGTTCACTATATATGTGAGATTTGGAAAAACCAACCTCCATCCCCCTTTGCCATCCTTTAAAGCATAATTTTGGTACTTGATGAAATTTTGCACACTTGACGTTTAAAATAAGACGAAAATTACTGTCTACATCTGATTTCGAAAAAAAAACTATCCCCATCCCCCTAAATGAAGTTTCATGACTCAAACGGCAAAGCAGGGTACTTCAGATAGTTTCCAATAAATAAACTCTTACGAACCGGTTTGAAAAATCACGCAACGCTATCTGGATTTGCTACCATAAACTTGTTAATGTACTATGAACTGCAAATTATATTATTGCAATGCCACATCATAATAAGTATCGCTGTAGCACAAGTATTTTTTTACGAACCATAATTGATCTTCAGCCCTTAATAAATCATTATTTATAAAATGGAGCTAAAGTACGAGGTTGTGGTTTGTGCACCCTTCAATTACTTGAACATTTTTTAATAATGCCTACGCTGTAAATATAATCGCATACAATATGAAAATGTTTTCGTTCGCTCTGAAATTGAAAATGATCTCTTTTCAAACTGTCAAAAAATTTTCTAATAAAAGATCTAAATTATACCTACTATGACTCATCATACATATATATAAATATGTTTTTTAGTAGATTTAACTGAAAATCTGTCTATGGTGGAGCGAACAAATTTAAAATCTAAATAAAACGATTTGTATGTAAATAATATAGAATAACAACAATACTATAAGAAAAAGACAATATGTAAATCATTAATAGTATTTATAAAATTACCTACATGTAGTTTAAAATAATAAAATAATTATTATTATATATACAAATAATAAATTTGTCGATACAAGTAAATATAATTTTTCGCTCATACTAAATCGCTCAAGTCAAAGTACGAAGTACGAAGTTAATATTATTTTTTTAGCTCTGTAATGTTCGATATTTAGCTCAAAGCAATAAATTAAAAAGAAAGTTATTGAAAAAAACAAAAAATAAAACCAATATTTTTTTCGAAAAAACAAAGCTATCACCGGGATTTGAGTCTGAGATATTTCTATTGCCAGTAGAGTGTTTTCCTAGCTGTGTTTTATCAATCTTATTAATCGCATCAGGTTTGTTTTACATAGCTGGGAGAGCATATATATTAACAGGCTCAAGTCCTGGTAACAGCTCTATTTTTAGTTTCATTTTTTATTATTAGGCATTATTTATAAAATGCAAATTCTCCAATAAAACATAAATTTATCAATTAATTATAAAATAGTTTATTTTTATAATGTCATAATATTCTGCGTATAGTTTTTTGGGTTAACCTACCGTGTATATTTGACCATTCTGGTCGATGTTTCGGATTCCATTGCGGGGTCCATCATCAGGGCTGATGTGATGTATGACTGTTAGTGTTGTGGTTAAGTACTGGCTTGCAATACCGTGTCAAAAGCAGTCTGTCGTTTAATAGGTACTGGCTTGCACTACCGTGTCGAAAACAGGTGTTGTGTGAAGTAAGTAGTGTTGTGTTATGTCAAATTCCATCTACTGTCGGATCACTATCTGTGAGGGCTCTTCGACTCCTGTGTTTTTGAAGCGCCGGATAGCATGAGGTTGTTAATTTTAGGCCGTCACCCCAATTACTGTTCACTGGGTGTTTGTGTATTTCAATTACTTCTTTAATGATACGTGCGCGATGACTCTCGGTCTTTCCTAGAAATTTTGGAACAAATGCAAAATGGTGGCCCGTATCCAGAAAGTGTTCAGCTAATGCCGATTTTCCTGGATGGCCGAGTTTGAATGCCTGTTTATGTTCGTCAACCCTTTTGGAAATAGTGCGCACTGTTTGTTCCACGTATACTTTCTCGCAGTCTTGACAGCCGAGTCTATAAACACCGTCCGTTTCCATGGGATCTCGATCCTTCGTTGATCTTGACAGGTCTTTCACTTTGGCGTTTGTCCCGAAAACCGTTTTTATATCTCGTTTTTTGACGACTCTTGCAATTCTGTCCGTGACATTTTGAACAAAAGGCAGAAAGGACCTCAGCTACCGCTCGGGGCGGTCAGACTTCGCTCTTATGATGTACTGCATCTGTCACCTTTGGTAACCATTGCACTTCAGCGCTTCACACAGTGCTCGTCTCTCCTCCTGCAGATATTTTTTTTGACAAATACGGTTTGCCCCCGTCGCTGGAGTGTTTATAAGTCTTCTTTTCTATGCTGGATGGTGTTGGGAATGTGAATGTAAGTATCGGTTTGTGTGAGGTGGCTTTTCATAGACTTTATGCCCGGCTAATACACGGTAGATTAGCTCAAAAAACTATACACATAAAATTCTGAACGCCCGTAAAAGCTTGAGAACACGTCATAATATGTTAGATAACGTAAACTTGATGTACCCCTATTTTATAACCAGTTACGTGTCACATCTTCTTTAAATGGGTGTCGTTAATTATAATAAAGAGGGTGTATCTCTCAACGTTATAACTCTATGTTTTTGTCAAAATTCTCTTCAATACGTAATTAAGCGTGCTCGATAAAATAAAAAATACATACCCCGAAAAAATTACACCCCTACAACTTCCTAGTATACGATTTCACTCATAAATCTTTGAAGGAGATATAATAGTAAACCAAACATGCCGCCGTGCATTTTCCGATCATACTCCAGCTGACTGCCTTCCATATTTCAATATCTTTGCGGAGAATCCGATCAGCAAGTCGGCACTCTGAAAAGACGAGGCAGTTTGACAGACAAATTTATATCTTTTCATGCGTATGAAATTCCATAATGCATAAATTTTCGATTTATTTGCTGCCTGAGAATGGCAGCGGTCAGTTGATGAGACATGTCGCGACGTATATTACACAAGCCAACAATTTTTGTATTAATGTCGTGAAAATAATACTCTGGGACGCTGATTTTAAAAATGGTGTTAGGTTTTCTGTATCAGCTGTAATTTTGGAGATAAGGCTTATTTAGTATTTTATTATTAGCGATACGAAAAAATAAAAATATTCATTGTTTACTTATGTGACAATTATATTTTATTTTTTCTATCATTTGTATTATTTTTATATTATCATGAATTTACTGTTAGCGAACGAATTATTGTTGGCGACTTTAGCGTGACCTCTGATTTCGAAGATAAGAAGATTTCTTAATAAAATAGGAAATTTTGTAACATATTTTTACTCTACCTGTCTTTATATGTCTTTACATAATAATGAACTATTAAGACTATCTATCATATAACATATAGACCCCTCCTACGTAAAATATCGTAATTTGAAAAATGACATTTTTAATCATTCTAGTATTTTGCATGTATTTGATACTTGTTTACGTGGCAGATTTAAAAAATGTATATATTGTATTCTATTATGTAGGTACTAATAAACATAATATTAAAAAAATTATAATAATATTTTTATTAATAAAATTTATGGTCTCGGGATTCTCAGGACTTGAAAATGTTGACTGTCGAGTCCTGGGAATTGAAAACAGACGAGATTTCAGAATCCCTAAGCTAGACCAAAAAGGACATCTATTGTACCTTAAATTTATGCAATTTTTACAGACATTTTATATTTCTGTGCTAAGATAGGCAGTTAAATAGTTAAAATATCTAACTATAAGGTTTCTACTTCAAACATTAGAGATATTGAAATAAATATTTGTCTCTGAGGATTAGATCGATAAAAACGAGGCGCGTTTTTTAAGAAAGTAACGGATTTTTTTAAAATTAAACACAACATTATTTTTTCAACACTTTACTTTCTTCGGACGCTACACACCTTATACTCAATATAATCGCCACCATTATTAAGGCACTTGAACAATGACGCCTGGTATGAAAACCATGTCAGTACTCCATCTTTGAGTTCATCATCGTTATCAAAATTCTTACTACCAAGAAACCGCTTGGCTCCCAGTCAGGACAAAACAGGACACACTTGGCGATGAATGGCATCTAGTTTCATGTTTCATGCATTCAAAAAACGTACCATGGACCGTTTCTCACAGTCGGTGAGCTGATCTATTATATTGAATATTTCAACCACTCACTGCAAGATGACCACACTATGTAAATGCCTCTAACGTTGGATATGGTGAGTCAACAGGTGAAGGAAACCAATGCGCATGCGCAACATCGCAACTTAAGTGGGATTATCCGCGATTTAATGTAACATCAGGATTCCACCATGAAGATATGAGAGGCTATGAATTATGAGGTTATTATTGTATGTGTGTGGGTACATGTTGAATCAATGAGTGTAGATATGTATCAGAAGAATTTGCTTATGTGTGAGTGCTGGGTACCCCAATAATCACCCATCGCTCATGTGTTCGTGGTTGATAATCGCCGAGTGTATTCTGTAAGTATATGTATAGTCAGAGCAGGTTCTTAAATGAAAAATACTTATCGATTATTTCTTGGTTTATTGTTGAGATTTAGAGTAATGATTTAGCTGCACGTAGTCGTCTGAAAGGCGGCGGCGAGAAGAGTGGGGCCCGAGAGCCGGCCTTCTAGACAGTTGTAGGCGCATTAGTATTGATAGCCGACGTCGATACTGGATGCATTTTAATGGTTATTGGAACCTCTGTTTCGTTCACTGGCATATGCAAGGTGCATTTAGCGTCGTCGGGGGTGATGATGACAGTAGAGGTAATAGACCTTCACATATCTTTATATTTCGTTAAATAACGTAACGTTATATAAAGCATATGAATTTAACTGAGTTTCAAACTATACAAATTTAAGGTTTCTTTATGTATAACAAATGATTAAATTTAAAGAATAATAATTCTGGGATACCTTCTAAATCGTCATAATCACAGATTTTAAAATGTACATAATCACAGAACACTGGCACTACATACATCATTTGTAACTTAAGTCATAAATGTCAATTATCAATCATCAAGTTTAAGTAATCTAATTCATGTTAGATGTTATCGGAATAAATTATTTACATATATAAATAATAATATTATATATATATATAAAATAGGGAAAAAGCATTTATAAAATGTATTTACGTGAACACAACATTTTTCATGGTAACATTAAAAAATGATGAAAAGTTGCCTTATGCAACGGCTGCAGGCTAAACTTCTTAAGGGAAATCTCTTTAATACAAACTAACTATTAGTTAAGAAAGCTTTTAGACAAAAATGACCGTGAATGATCTGGCAGGGGTATTTTGCTTTGGGCGCAAGATTAACTACATTTCTGTGTAAGCATACTTATTTTTCCTGTTTTATGAAGTGTTGATAATTATTATGGCATAATTAAGTGGTTAGTTCTGGCGTTACCTATGTATAATATATTAGTAGTATGTAGTAGGTATAGACTAAGCTATTGTGCTGTCACTAATGATATTATACAACACTCTGTATACTTTATGCTTGTACGTAGGTGAACTTTCGTTTAACTGAATTTTTTAAGGAAATTTATTCCATCGTTTATAAATAATGTTTTTTTAGAGGTTTGTTTTTCCAATTGGCAACACTCTTTTTAGCGACAGCCAATTTAACATCTGACAACTGATTTGTGCTCAGTTTGGTTTGTCATGAATAGACTTACACTAGAACAACGCTTGGAAATTGTGTAAATTTAATTCAATTAATAGTTCAATTCGCGAAACTTACTGAGCGCTACGCCTATTTTACGGTCAACATAATTGTCCATCTGAGCAATTAATTTGAATAAACATGGATCGTTTTCGCATCGCGCATACACTAATTGATAATACACATCCGCAGAGACGTTGTACAGTGGATATCATAATCAATTTTTTCGTACCCCAATTGAATTAATTAATTTCCCCAATTAATTTGGAAGAATTGTGGTTTTAACAAGACGGTGCAAAATGCCACATAGCGCGCGTCACAATCAATTTATTGAAGGAAACATTCGATGAGCGCATAATTTCGACCTGTAAATTGGCCTTCAAGATCGTGTGATTTAACACCTTTGGAGTCTTTTCTTTTAAGCTATGTAAAGTTGCTAGTCTACGTCGATAAATCAGAGATGATAAACGACTTGGAAGGCAACATTCGTCACGTTATTGCCGATATACGACCCCAACTGCTCCAAAAAGTGGTCGAAAATTAAACATCCAGATTGCGCTTTATTTGACTAAGTTGCGGCGTCTATATATCCGAAATCATATTTAAACACTAGTGGAGTAAAATTATTTTTCTAATAAAACCAATACTATGGCCATTACCATGATTTGTATGTATTATATTTCATTTTAAAATTCTATACCTCTAAAAAAACACTCTTTATGACCTGATTCCCCTTTAAAGTTAAAATTTTAAAGTATTATAATATATCTCCATCCATAAGTTCAATACAATATTATTTTCGTCGTTTTTAGAATACTTTATAATTAAACATGATTCTAGTACAGTGTGAACAATTACTCTTATTGTATGATAACTGAAGCAAATTATTATTTTTATTATAGGTTATCTTCGGAAATAGTGTTGCGGGTTGGTTTTTTTTTTTTTTAATAAAACCAAAAATAGTAATAGTAAGATAGTAAAATTCACCAATTAGTAAAAGAGGAAGTAGATGTCAATAATTTGCATCCAGCTCTAAGCTATGTAAATTTTTCAAATGTCCATTCTGTTAAATAACAGCATAGGTAAGGGCTTCGTACAACACTGATATCTAGATTCACCTCTGACTCTTCCGAGTAGAATTTTTTATTTAATAGGGAGCAATTGTATGGTTTGGGTAGAACAGTGGTTAGTAATTGCGGTAGAAATAAATAAACAATAACATCTCTCTGGCAGTGGTAGCGGAATAGTGGCGGCATCATTTAGTAGTATACAACTAACGATTCTACTGGTACGTGGCGATGCTAGCGAAATTATAATAAATTAATAGTTCAGAACATATGGATTATTTCACTTATGTTTTTTTTAGTATTGCACAGCTTGTATACTGTGCAGGCCTCTGGTATCTTTGTATATACTAATTTAATATTATTTTGTAAAAATATGTGATAAAACAAAACGTTCTAAAATGTCTAATGTAAAAGTGGGATACCTGTAGGTGAGTCATTTTTACTCTCTATAATCTTGAAAATTGGTCTGGCGTTTGCAAAGTTTTGTGATTTAACTCGATCGTGACATAAAAAAAGATAATTAGTTTCCAGGTGGTTCACTTGTACGGGATGCTTTGAATACTATTCCTATGATTTGTTTTATTAGAAGAGTACCTTCTTATTACAAATATTTAAAATAAAATTGTTATATAAAATAAGACGCAACCCACCCCTAACCACGCATCTCATCCTTTGAGGACAAATTGAACAAAGAAAGGTCATTTTTAAATTTGTAACATGTAATATTTTTTATTTATTTGTATATATATATAGGGTACGCAGTTCCATTAATAATGAAGGAAAAAAGGAACATAAAAAATTATACATAAGTTTAGAAAAATAACAGTACATTTTTAAACATATGTTATGGACAAAATTCACTTTGAGAATTGTTTTAATAGAATAATTGACATTTACAAACTGACTTGTTTGCGAAAGAAGTTCTCCCTGGTGCCTCTTGAAACTTAGCTAATTAATGTTAAATATGTCTATTACGAGAGTAAAATCATTAGTTAAACGATGCATGTGAGGGACTGTGGAAAGTTTGTGATAATTTGTATCTGGCAACAATAAAATGGCGAGTGGCGCCGTATTTGCTTACTAGGTATTCGTCAATTGATCAAATTACTTCAGAAACAATCGAAAGTAGAATTATTTATTTTAAATAAAAATATTAGGCCATTTATATGTCAGATAGAAATAGAGTTTTAATTCGTGAAGAAGTTAGATATTGTTACTTACACTTTTAATTGGATTATGAAATGTTTTACAAATACGGAGATTGATTCACAGATCTGGAGAAATTATAATTAATTAACATAACTACATTCATTGCAGAGCACCATCCATCTCTTAATATAATCGTTGTGGTCCAGTTTGATGGGAACTCGCCTACCTCTTGCAAGTCTGTTTTGATATTAACTACCCATATATCCAAGGTCTCCTTTTGCATCGTATAATAGGACTTTATGCGTATTACGGGATTCATCTACTCTTGCTGTAAGTCCCGTCCACTACAGCCTACTCCATTGGACCATTCTCAGTATTTTAGAATCTCTGATTAATCTTATTACTGTTTTTTTATTATTTTAATATTAGAAAATATAATACATTTTATAATTATCAGTAGGATATATATATATATATATATTTTAAATATGAATTAAATATCACAGACCTATGTTCTGAATAATTACAACTTCACAATAAGAATGTGTTCTCCTAATATATATATTATATGTAACATTTATTTCTTATAAGACTCGTGTATAGAGAAGGATTATATACGAGATAATTTAAGTTTCAGTTAGTCTGTGTATATATATTTTTTACTTCAGATACAAATTGATAGTAGTCTGTAATTGTGTTAAAATATTATAATATATAGTCTTCATCGCAAGAAGACGTGCTGGAGAACAAAATACAACGGAGAAGGTTGAAGATAATGAAATGATGAAATATCACATGTTTATTTTAATTTTCAAAACAAAACTTCCGAATTCACCGCGTCTAACAATCCTTGTTGCGATAATCTCTTCTCTATTTCTCCAGCGAAACGCCGTCCGGCGCTCGCTCCGTCCACGCCGCCCGCCCGCGCGGAAGTCCCCCCTTCATCTCCATCCTTCTCTCTCACTCGCATTTGCCGCGAAATTTCTCGATATGTCACAATATTGATATGTCATATTATATTTATGTATGTAGATCAAATTTAAAAAATTCCTTCTTCTAACAAGACGCATAAAAGCCTCAATTCTGCGGGAACTGCACATCAATGACACATTGTCATTTTTTTGTTCCGCTGCTACAAAATTTACGAAAAGAATTTTGAAATATTGCATGTATGTAAGTAAGTATTTTGAATACTTTATATTTGCAAGAGCATGAAATACTATTGTCGCATGAACGTGACATAACCGCTTAGACGACCACCGCAACGCATTCCAAAACTTCAGGAACCGCTGCCAGCCAGATATAAAGCCGGCTTAGCACAACACAATACAGGATGTGTTATTGAGAACGCTGGTTAAATCAGAAACCATAACGTCATTAAATACACGCAAAATCCAAACAACGCAAACTAAATTAAGCCCACAGACCTCCCACACTGAAAAATTCGTAAGATGTGAATTCCACCGTAAATTTGCTACACAAGTTGAATTATAAATATCTAGGAAGCGTTAGTTGCCATAGCTTTACTGTGATTATAAATCCATCAGTTACCCCAGCTGACACATGCGTCAGCAAGTTTATTTCAACTGTCAAAATTGTTTTCAACCAGTCAAAAATAACCGTATTTAATTATATTATTAATTGAGAAATGTACTTTTTGTGGACTTTGGACGGATTTCATTATTTTTAATAATTTATTTATGTGGCTCATGTCAACGTTATTAAAAATAAATGTCGAAAAAAATAATAATCCAGTTTGTGATACTGTTAGTTATGTCGGAGAGTCAAATCTATTTGAAATGGGAATTTAATTGTAATATAACTTATTGTTTTTAAAATAATAATTATTTATAACAGGAATAGTTTTAAAAATAATTTTAATAACAGCACATTGTTCAAATTTGACATAATTTTTTTATTTTTATTTATTACTGTAATATTACTTCAAAACCAGAATTACACAATCTCTAAAAATGTAAGCCAATAACTAGTGCATATTCCCAGTACTTACCCATGGAGTTGAGACGTGGACTTTCAATATCATCATTTGTTTTATGATGACTGCAATCAATCGCGAAAATTCAAAATCTAGAAAATCAAACTGACATTGCTATTTTCCAAGAAATCCAGCCTAAATGAATATTCGAATAACAGGGAACCCAATCTAAATAATGTAAGTCAATCATTATCATGGCAACGTTATGAAATTAGGTATAAATTATATTTTTATTATTTGATTATTATAATATATATAATTTAAAAGATTAGCCAAATTCTTTGTTTAAACCACTATTTATTGATTATTCAACATATTTCGATACCTATAGTATCTTCTTTAGGAAACAATGTATACTGAAATTAAAAATACAAGCACATAAAGTGGTTAATAAGTAAGAACTATTATGAAAACAAATTTAAAAAGTGACTATTTGCATAGAGAATTTGGGTATTTATAATATGTAGCTTGCTATTAACACTTTTTCTTATTAAATATGAATTAAATATATTAATTATAAAGACACACATATAAAATCAATTTTATCGAAAAATATTGTTGTTGCGCTACCGGGATTCGAACCTGGATCTCTTCCCTAACCGGGGGAGGTGCTTTATCCAACTAAGCTACAGCGGCATTATTTTTAGCGACAATTTTTCGACCTTATATGTTACCTTTTTTTTGAAATCAATACATTTAATCGTTCCATCATTTGATAGAAATGTTCTGAATAATTACAACTTCACAATAAGAATGTGTTCTCCTAAAAAAAAAAAAAAATGTGTACGTATCATTTTTAAACCCTTGTTAATATCAAAAGAATGGTTTGTTACCAAATAGTGAATGTAAAATTCTGAATAGTTGTTATTTAGGCGTCTTAAGTGCTTTTTAATTCTAATACAAAAATTTCTTCAAGTTTTACCTATGTAAAAATAATTGCAATCATTGCAAATTAATTTGTAGACCCCCGATTTTTTTTTAATATCGTCCTTTTCCTTGTTATTTAATATGTAATTCTTTAATTTGTTATTAGTGTGAAAAGGTGGTTGTATAGAATTTGGGATATATTTTATAAGTGAATTCGAAGCAAGATTATTTAAAAGCACAATTTTTCTCCATTGTTTCCCACTATCAATTATAGGTGGATAAACATATGATCTGATAAATTTTTTCTTGTCATTATTAAATGTAATTTGTTTAATAATATTTAATTCGATGTTGAAGTTATTTGTGGATAAAGGAACATTATCTAATCCACTAAGCATGGAATGAAAAGCTGATAATTTTTGTTAATAATATGTATTATTAATCACAATATTCGGACAGGCTAATCCATAAATATAAAATAACTACAAATAAATAAGAATCCAAAAAAATAGAAACACTGTCATAGAATGTGATAACTTCAAATAATACAAATATTTATATAGCTATACAAGTATTTAAAAATTTCATAGTTACACAAATACCTATAACTTTTGAAGCAATAGCTTTGAAGATATTGTACAAATTTTATCAAAAATAATAGTAAAAGTTATTTATGTAATTCTATCAGAACTGATATTTAAATGACAAAATTCCAAACACTTTATGTGGCAAAACTATAGTGTATTTTATATTTATACATACATATTTCCCAAGCAGAAATTGATACTCGAGTGATAAATGACTATTCGATACTATAGCGTGCCAGTAAAAACTACTATAAATACTTTCTAATATCTTAAGTGCTCCTAAATTATGTGTTTAGAAAAGATTAATATCACAACGAGAATTATGCCAAATGTTTTTAAATCTTCTTAATGAATTTTAAATTTGCCGAGCAAACCATAAATAGCTGTAATCCTAATTAATATGATTTACCAGAGAAAATGTGCTCCAGGGTATATTCATTAAATATTTACTCTAATTTAAAAAAAAGACCAGTTGTCATTTGTGGTTGTAAAATATGGTACGAGGTACCCAAACGAGGAAAATATATGAGCAGTTTTTGAATATAAAATACTAAGAAATATACACGGACGTAATTAGAAAGTGAAACTCACAGAATAAAAATGAATAATGAGCTCGAAAATTTAATTAATTTAGAAAAAATCATAAGATTTTGTAGGTTTTAAAGACTGCGATGGGCTGGCCATGTTGAAAGAATGCCAGATGACAGGACACTAAATATCATGACCAAGTGGATACTCCAATAAAAGCGACCTAGAGGCAGATCAAGGAAGAGATGGACTGGCTATGTGAAAGAGGACTAGAGCTGGATAAAAGAGTCTGGGAACTAGTGAAAATTGATCAGGGATAAGAGTCGGTTGAGAGCACTTGTGAGGGAGGCTAAATACCACCTATTTATGTAGTGCCGTAAAAGAAGAATGAAAGGTTTTATTAAATCATTTACCTTTTTCAGATGGTGTTGATGCTGTGTTTCAAAGTGAATAATCGATTATTTTGCAGAAAACTAGACGTAAATGATTAAAATACAATTTAAATTAGTCAAGAAAAATTCAATTGATTCAAATTGATTTTTTCTACATATCTCTCCAGTCGATTAATTTAATTTGTATTATAATATCAAAATAAAATGTTCTCCTTAAAAAAATATTTAAAAAAATAAAATAAAATATAATTTGATTCGTGAAATGTTATGATAGTATTGATAAATCGAAATAAGTTTTTAAACATATTTTGCGCCCTGGTCATTTAAAAATAAAACAATATTACTTTAACTGTTTTTCAAATTAACTAGAGTGCTTTGGACAATATAACTAACTTATCGAGCCAAGCCTTAAACTCTTGGTCATACATGCAAGAATTGTATGCTAGAAAAATACAGGGAAGACAAACTATAATAGAAAAATCAAGACATCGAAATTCCGGTGATTTTATGTATTAAAATTAGATTTTTGGCACTAAGCAATGTTTATTTATGCAACTCATCTATCCAACAAACCAACAAATATTTATTTACTTATATACTTTTAACATTAACTTAAATATGAAGACATGCAGAGTCAAGACTTCAGACCTAACACCAATAAGTGAGGAGCCTGTGAATATATGTGTATGTGTGTGTGTATATGTGTTAAATTAAAATGTACTGTATTATTTTAACTTGTTAAGAACGAATCCTTACAATTATCATTATCCTTAAAAATTTCTGGTAGGTTATAAATTTCTTAAAATCAAATATATCATAATTTTTTGATACTTACACTTTTTTCTTCTCTCTTATTCTCTATTTATAGTTGATAACTAATTATGTATAATATGATTGTTGAGTAAATGTGTAATATGTTTGCCTCAGCATGGACGAAACCCGGTGAGGCAGATATTAAAATACCAAATGTACTTACAACATATGATATGAAATAAAACAAATAAATAAATATCTACTCTATTATGGACTTTTACAATACGAATGTCCACACATACACGCGCTTATACAATAAACTATGATTTCGAATACAACATATAAGAAGCACACATACATAAAACATTTAACCACCAACAAGAGAAAAATAGAAAAGATTTTAAAATAGATAAAAAATTTAAGCAAAATATAAAATTTAGATTAAACACAGAACGGCTCAAATATCTTGTTAAATTATACATTTGTCTCAATAGAGCATTAAAAATATCACACTTATATTTAAACATTGAACGTCGGAATGCATCGATACGACTAATAACGTCTCCAGGCTTTGTGTAAGCGGGACTGACCTGATTCTTTGCGCAGGATCATGGTATGAAATTCAGTCATGTTATTAATGTCCAGCTTGTCATTTTCTATTTTCAGTAAAATAAAAAATATATTTTCGCAGAGCAATCATTTTGTAGTTTGACATATTATATTAAATAAAATAACAATAACTTTGTATGAAACCACGAAATTTCTTATACTTCAACCCGGTTTCGCTTATTTCAAGCTTCATCAGAACCTATTTAAAACTGATCATAAATACAAAAAAAGTGCACTTATATATACATTAAGAGGGAGATATAATATAAAATTACATGTGAAAAAGAGATACAGAATATATATAGTTAAATAGAACAAAAAGGGGATACAGAATATAAAATTATACGCGAAAGAGAGAGAAAAAATATATATACAGATAAACGAAATATTAAGGAATGGGAAAATACAGTAATGAGTTCTCAGAATTTTCCAACCATATTATTGAAAAAAAACATATTCTTAATAATACTTAATAACCAAATAAATTTATTTATTAGCCCCATATTAGGTATGTTTCCTTTAAAATCAATTTAATATCCATCAACATTATATTTTTCCATCTTCTAATGTTCCGTTTACCTGTATACGTATTCTGTCTCTCTCTTTCGCATATAATTTTATATTCTGTCTCCCTCTTTATTTATATATAAGAGTATTTTTTTGGATTTATGATTAGTATTAAATACGTCCTAATGAAGCTTTAGATAAGCGAAACCGGTTGACGTATAATAAATTTTGTGGTTTCATACAAAGTTATTGTTATTTGATTTAATAAAATAAAAATCACTCAACGTTCTTCTACCCAACAAATGAGTTATTTATTACATATTTAAAATATTGATAAAATTATTATCCATTTTGTCCAGTTTTCAATAAATATCAAATATAAAACTGTATTTAAATGACATTTATTTTTTTACAAATAAGTAATAAAAAAATAAAAACTATTGTGTCAGTTTGAATATTAAAAACAAATTGGATAAAATGATAAACATGTTTCTCACAATCATCGTGATGTATACATTGCCACAATTGAATTCCCCAAAGATCCTCGCTAAAGTATAAATATAAATATATTTACGTAAACAGAATATATTCAGCAATAAACTAGTAAATAAAAGCGAAATTTATTTCACCCGAGACCGGGTGCAGGCGCAAAGTAAATTTAAACAAAACACAAATGGAGTTCGGTATTGGATATTGATTGCCGATTGATTTATGTTCAGCTCGGCCACATTTTTCACTTAGCACCGGTAAATCCCCGCCCGTTGTTGGGCAAATGGCCCCTAGATTTAGTGCTGAAATGACCCCTGCCTGACCCGTACCGCAAGAGGCTGAAAACTAATGTTGGGTAGTTACTTGGATTCTTATAACCCTTAGAACTTAATACAGAGGGCCCGATTTACGATATAACCCGTGGAAGCCGCACGGTGCTTCCACAATACTAATTAACCCTTTTTATAATATTAATAATTTACATATTATGTAAATTGCAAAATGTTGTTCAACGGATAAGAAACATTATTGTGAAATATTCGTAACATATCTCTACGGGGAATTTTCTAACTTTTAGGAGTTTCATATCGAAGTTATTCTATCATAATCTTGTACACATATTAAAATATTTTATACGAGTGTCGAGAAACTCATTATTTTATTCTAAACAGCAGAATTTTAGTAATGTTGACAGCAAATATTCATAAAAATATAATTTAATATCGCACTGATCACAACGAGACAAATGTATTTTTAAAAATGGATTAAAGCAATTTTTTATATTTTGAACAACTGATAACTGATTTGTCGTGTTTAGAAATGCAAGAAAGTTATGTATTGGCATTATTTTTAGATTATATATTAAAACTGTTAACAATAAAATACGCGATAGTGACAAAAAACTGTGATCACTTCTAATATGGACCGACTATTATACAAAATTTTATTGTAGTTTTTATCAATTTTCCTGTCCTTAACTTAAATCTATAATTAGTTCTGCTTACGTACTGTAATCAGGATTAATACATATTTAATTGAGTAATACGAAACTATTATGGGTATTACTGAATTGCGCCAGCCATGCATATGAGTGCAATCTTGAATAAAAATATGATATAATTACTATAATTAAATATATGATCGGTTTTATACATTTTGTTGTATATATAAAACTACGGGCTATTTGCCAAGGACTTGAAAACGTTAAAAAAATCATATTTACTTAATCGGATATATTCCATGACATTGTATTGAAAAAAAGTGTATTGAATTACTGGAATGGATTTGATCATGAGATTTAAAAAATATACACATCAAAGAGCGTGTAATTGAAATGAAAATATTTAAATCACATTCTATTGTGAAATAAGATATGTGAAAGTGATCCGTTGCTTGGAATTTATTTTGTCATTACATACGAATTCTTAATGTAAGGAGGGGAAAATTCTGGGGGAGACACAAAGCTTCACAGGGTCGGTAAAGGGGGGTGGGTAAGAAGAATGATTTGTCCTCGATTTCTACAAGATTTTACTATCTATTTTTCTACACAGCAATACCAAAAAATATGTTTTTGTCTTCAGTGTACATATATTATATCGAGTACCTATTTTGCTTATCAGCATTTTTTTACTTATTTTATGTCTTTCAACGGAATCATCTTTCTACCTCGAAATATAATTTATGATCAAGTTTTATTTCCTTCGTGTAAATGGAATATTTTTTCTTGTTTGATTCGTATCGCTTCGTGCACACACATGGGGAGGGGGGGGGGGGTACTTTCAATTATTCTCAAGTAACAAACATGCTTGTTACAAATTGTTCACAAACATTCCTCACTCGGTGGGTACTGGATTAGTAAGAAAAGGTTTATTTGGGCGGGGGGATACACTATTTGTTTACCTCACACAAAATAGTGTACATACGTTACTCGTAAAATTTACTTTTGCTACTGTTTGGATTTCAAACCCTCAGATTACAGGTAAGATCTTTATTTCTAGGCTATTGGCGTATAAAATTGCTCATTCTTTCGGGACAGAGAATTTTATGAAAAGGTCTAAAAATATGTTTTCTGTCGTATTTCGATCATTATTTATGAGAGATTTTTTGTTGAGGCGCCTGGAAATTTCACGGAATTTGCCAGCATCCATGCGAGCTGACCTCCCGCGTCGTTCCCGCGGTGCCAAGCCTTGTATATTTATAGTTAACAAATTTATTGACAGTTTCCGAAGTGAATGCGACTTGGATAAAAATACTGCGCTCCATTTTCTCTGACGCTTGTTTGCTCGCCTTTGCCGCGCAAATAATCAAAGGGAAACAGAACGACTGTTCCATTTTGGAAATAATTCTGGATTATTTGGCACACATATTTCGCGATACAATACCTGGAAAATTATGGCTTCACTGGCTTACATTTATTTTAACAAGTTCCAAAAATATTCAATCTCCGGTGCACGAAGTAATACAATGTCAGAAATCATTTTCCTTGCGTAAAATGTAACAATAATTATTTATCGTTACTTATTAGGTATTTTTCTAGCGCAGTTGATTTTATCGACTTCCAAAAATATAGATTACGAATATATTAAATAAAATATTAAAAATAGGAATAAATGTGTTTTAAGCCATTTACGGCTTACCATTGTGTATTTCTATTTAATTTAAAACGTACAGGCTAGTTTATACTTAATTACAATTTTTCCTGTTCAAAGCACCAGAAACAATGTTACCTTTCCCGGGCTAAGCACCCAAAAGCTCCCTTAACTATTTTTACCTTTCGGAGCCTAAGCGCCCGAAGCGCCCCAACAATTCGCGCCAATTGCCAACCGTTTACAGCGGCAAAATTGCAATATTTACGACACTTTTAACTGACTATTATTTGTTTTGTAATTAAGCTTTCTAATGAGTCATACACAAATGGCGTGTTTTGTATTATTGTCAATAGAATAATAATGTTATACGACCACTAATAATTTTCAAGTCTAAAATATATATTATTTAAGAGACATCGAAGTATTACAAAATTTTTATCACTCAACTAATTCGTAATTCGATGAAACAAAATCCTATCTACAAATCATTGAGTTTAGAATCTTTAGTTATTAATTATCAGGAGAAATAAAACAAATTTTATTAGATTATATAAATGGCATATTTTTTTTAAATATACTGATAAGTTAAACACAAGGATTTAAAAGGTGATGCGTTATTGTATAATTGTTTAACTTTGAAATCATGAGACACGTTTTAGATTATTTTACTTCCTATAATTTTTGTAAATTTTTTATTTGTATTATAGAGCGGGTTATTCTGAATAAAAAATTTATAAACATAATTATTTGTATAAAGATTTTTGTATTATTAAGCCATTGAATAATGCTTCTAAATGATAATTTTGAATGTTTGTAACCCAGTCAAGTGGTTCATATATTAATACTCTTAAGACAATTTTACAGTAAGTTTTAGCTGATCATTGGTTGATACTATGAAAGTGGAAATAGGTTAAAAACTTATTTTTTCTTTTTAAAATTATGTCAAATACCTATATCATATAAATATAGTTGGTTACTTCTTAACAGGTATTTTAATTAATTTATAAAGTAATTTAATTTAGTATGAAAATAATTGGGTAAATCCTGGGAATAGATTTACTAGGGGGCATATCTTTATTTGGATTAATATATACTTACATGGTTCGTAATTTCCCTTTGGATATTATCTTCCAATTTTAAAAGGTTATAAGGGGTAGATTATCTTGCCTTAAAAATAAACTAATAGTAACCTAAATTCCAATTTGTTATATTATTAAAAATGTTTTAAATATTTAATTAAAAAATAATACAGTAAATATATATATATATAGTAACAATTTTTAGACTAATGCTCAGATTAAATTTGTATGTAATTATTTGTTTAATCCTGGTAACAAGTACCCATTTCTAAGACATAGATTTTGTTTGATCAGTAAATTGAATAACTATTTTGTATCACTTTCCTTTTGTGATTAAAAAAACCTTTTAAAAATTACATTTATTCCTAGAAATATTTTAAACATCTAAAATAAAAATAAATATTTTATATATTATAGAAACGTTGGATGGGAAATAATACATTTAACATAATTTTGTTGCTGCTTATGTGTTCTTGTTTAATGGTCATTAATGACCAACAAAAAATATTTTCCATGTTTTTTAAATTAGAATAAATATTTATACGGGTAAGCAACTGGGTAATACTAACAATTGATACAATTAAAATTAGAGGTAAAATACAATACTATTAAACAGATACGTTAAGTACATATAATTTTACAATGTTCAGACAAAATAAAATAAAAAAATCGTTGCGCAAGCACTCGCTACTGGATAAAGTTGACCCAGAAATATTCTACACGTCATCACAGGCACAGCTGTGAAAGCGATTCAAACTCAAAGGCCGAGAATGTCAACAAGGACCCACTTAATGGTACTGAAATTGGAAGTGCTCTAAAATGACTCTGTTCAAGGTGGCATAGTTTGGAAGGATGGAGTAAAGACTTAATGTTGCATGAGGGTAAATAAGGGATGTTCGAAGGGCGTGAGTGACTTTGTATATCTAGGAATCAAGTTTATTAGGAGCGGAAGGAGAATACTTGCTGGAATAAGGCTAACGTGCAATCAGTAATCTGAAAGTCGGGGCTGTCTTCATATAAATGGGAAACGTTCTTTGTAGTAATGATCTTGGTCAGGTACTTCGTGTGATATTGGTACAGTGTTTTGTTTTTTCAGTTTTGCTATAAGTTGTGCAAAGTTAGAGCCTCACTGAAACAGTGTTAAAAAATATTGAAATGTTCGTAATGTGGATCCACAGACGTATTCTAAAATAGATGGACTAGTAGAATAATCAATAGCATCGTACTAATATACTTAAGTACGTAGACATATTAAAATATTACATATATAATAAATACCGTATTTTCTTTACTTCTTTTTCTTTCTCAGATGCTGTTTTTTCAATCTTCATAATATTTTAATTAATTTATAATGATACTTGAAGATTATAAAGGGTATTTTTTTAGAGGTATAGAACTTAACTTAATTAAATAAAACACATAAAAATCGTGATAATGGCCATGCCATTAGTGTAAAATTATTATAAATATGATTTTGCGCATATGGACACCGCGGCTGTCTCGAATAAAGCGCAATCTGGATTTATAATTTTTGACCACTTTTTGGAGCAGATGGGGACGTATATCGGCAATAACGCGACGAATTTTGGCTTCCAAGGCGTTTATTGTCTCTGGTTTATCGGCGTTGACTAATGAATTCACATATTCTCACAGAAAATAATGAAAAGGTGTTAAATCAAACGATCTTAAAGGCCAATTCACAAGTCCATTACGCGAATTTATGTTTCCTTCAATACATTGATTGTAGCGCGCGCTATGTGGCATATTGCACCACCTTGTTGAAACCACAGCTCTTTCGCACTAATACCATTTAATTGGGGATGAAAAAATCAGTAATCATGGATCTATAATGCTCTCCATTGACTGTAACGTTCTGGCCGGCATCATTTTTGAAGAAACAACAGCTTTTTCGGTACACTCTGTACGACGTCTCTGTGGATACGTATTAACAATTAAAGTATGCGTGGTGCGTAAACTATCCATGGTTATTCGAATTACTTATTCGGATAGACAATTATGTCGACCATAAAATTGACGTTGGATGTTTCGCGAGCAGAGCCACGATTTTCGAAATAAATTTGCATAATTTGCAAGTGTTGTTCTGGCGTAAGTCTATTTATGGTGAGCACTAATCAGCTGGAAAATTGGCTGTCGCTGGAAAAAATGTTACCAATTCGAAAAACAAACCTCTAAAAAAACATCCCTTTATATTACGATTTCCGATTGTACTCCGACAATAAAAACTCGGTATGTTGTTTCACGTTACATTTATACAGGTGTTTTATATAGGCAGAAATCTTGCCTACCTGCTATTTACTAGAGTATGGTAAACGTGACATATATTATGACACATGTCTCTACAAATGAAATAATATGGGAATTGGTCGGATGTTCATGTGGCAGGTGTTTGTTTTTGCCGTTAAATAGGGTAAACAAGAAATGTTATATATGGGGCTTATGTACTTATTAGTTTGAAGGTAAATACTTTTTTTTTTAAATATTTTCATAGAAAGCAATCACTTCGTGGTTTGACATATAAGATGAAATAAAATTCTTAGTTATCCGCGTTCGTAACAGCGAATAAGGTCCTAGTAGAAATAAAACCTTAAATAAAATAAAATTCTTGGTTAATGGTCAACTCTTCCGATGAGCTGAAAACAAAGTTTAAATAGCCGATACAGTCCAAAAACTATTATACATATGATTTATCATATAAATAATTAAATAAACATATTAAACATGATTGCAAACATTCGTTAAGTACTCGTAGAACAAGTATTTGTATCTCAGTATACGTAGTTTAATTTTATACTATTAAAGCGTTGGTTAGACTTTGAATATTAAATATTTATATATCAATATTTCTAGTTGATTAATTTAATTCGATACTACAGAACTATGTTCTATGAATGCAACTTTAGAACAAAAATTTATTCTCTTTAAAAAATTTATTTAGATTAGTTTATGTAGTTATTCGTGCTAGCTTGAGTTGACAAGAAATTTGTTGTTAACTTCAAAGACTAAGATAGTATAATGTATTAATAGATGATACTAGATAATTTTTCAAAGACAGATATAGGTGAAATAACTTCCCAATGGCAGATATTTGTGTTCTCAAAAAACGATGGAGGAATGGTTATGGATTTTTAGGAAGACTATATATGATCGAGTTATAAACAAAGTCATTGAAATAATATAAAACTAAATGGAGGGTAAAAAATAGAGTTCAAATAATCGTTGTTAAATAATAAACTCTAATTAAACATTATTTTTAAAGAGAAAATATTGTTTTTTGTGAAATACATTTTCATAACATAGTTCTGTAGCATTTTTAATACAAATTAAATTAATCAGCTAGAAAGGTATACAGAATAAATCTATTTATCATAAAAATATTTATATTTTTATTTATTATCTTTGTTTTATTAACCACTAAATTGAGTTTAAATACATCTACCAGTTTCGAAAAATACCATTTTCTTCTTCAGGATGTTATAACTAACATAATTTAAAAAATATTTATTTGCTATCGGAATACAAACTTGGACCTCTTCAGTCGAATAGGTTTTCGATAAATTTTGAACTTATATTCCGTAATCTTTCCAATAAATACATCTATTATTCGATATTTAAAATAATCAGTTTAAATATTTTTTAGAGAATTTTTTTTTTGTATACCCTTCTATATAATTAATTTAATTTGTATTATAATTAAACAGTTACATAAAAAATAAATTTTAAAGTAGAGTAATCATAGAATTCTGTAAAAGCTGCATGGGCTTGGAATAAATAACACAACATAAATTTAAATAAATATTAATTTTAAAATGTTACTTTAACTAGGTATTACGCTCCGCTAAACATTATGTTAATGTAAAAAAAAATATTTTATACATTCTTAATATTAAATGACATTCGTAACTAGAACGCTTAAGAGCACTTAAAAAATGTTAAGAAGTATTTTATTTACTTAAATTAAAGAGGCAGCTTAGATAAAAATAATATATTTAAAAAAAAAATTTTTTTTGACCTGTCTTCAGTTATTTATCATCCAAATATCATGAAAATTGACGAACGAGTTGTGTTATTTCATATTTTCAGTAAATGAAGAGAAAATCTTTCGAATCGTAATCTTGGTATTCTCGGCACCAAAACATACAACAAACTAATAATGTAGCCCTAAAAACCTCAAACCGTTGCCTAAAATACGTCACCACCGATATTAAATTCTGGTTTCAGGAAGTGGTAAGAAATCAAATTGTCAAAAATCTCTATAATTTGAAACATAATTAATATATTGTGCTTATCACATTATATAGCAAACAATGGCAATGAATACATTTGTACCTTAAATGTTTTCTATAAACATTACTAGGTACGTACATTTTTATTATTTTTATTTCCAAAGCGAAAAGGAAAAGAGAATTAAGACAAATTATAGATATCCCATAGAGACGAAGCTATTTATATTAAATTATATGGGAAGTATGGAAGTATGGGTATTATAGGTCTTACGACCTGTCTTCGGCTGGCTTAAGTGATCACTTTACACCAAGTAACGTTCACCAATTCTACCCACAATTAACCTCCACGTCTATCAAACTTTTGTAAGTTGTATATATGTTATCATGTAGAAACATTTCAAGTACAACTACGCTAACGCCATCGATGGTATTTAAAAAAAATGATATTCGTTCTCCTGAAACCGCATACATGTCACTAATGAGAACTTTATTTATTAGAAATATGAAAGCTTTATTCTTTATCTGTATATATGACGAATGATTAAGGTGTTATACTAGAATACGCCTGAAATGTCAATTTTCAATATTATATATTTTTTACTTAGATCAGAATATTATATTAACAATATTTGAGTATGTCCAAGAACACACACAATTACTGGATTTTTACCTTCAAAGGCAATATTATTAAGACAAATTATAGATATCTCATAGACAAAGCTATTTATATTATATTATATGGGAAGTATGGCAGATTGAGTATTACAGCGTTTACAACCTACCTTCGGCTGGGTAAGAAGATAAAAAGATTTTATATTGCAGATACATAATTCGCTGCATCTAAATTCACGTATTTATTATCAGATATTACCATTCACAACATTGGTTTAGTTATAATATGTATACCAAAATCGCCTTCGTCTTTCTTTCCTTCAATTTTTATCAAAAAAAAAAATATATATTTTCTTGGAAAATGACATACATTTTTTAAATTTCTATATTATCTCTTTGTGTGCGTATACCAGTGGCGGTCGGTGACTTTTTATAGAATGGATGTTATCGGTTTTCCAGTATCCATAATGTGTGTTTTTCCCGCAAACGGTTGAGACACAAAACTTTTACGTATTAATGATTCAATCATACACTCGCACAATTCATCATTTTCATTTACAGCCCCAGAACACGTTGGTGAAGAATCCATGCTATATTTTGTATGAATTTTTATTAAAATCATGAATTAAATTGATAATCGAGGAATATTCAGTGTTTCAAAAATGCTTCACACAAAAAAATTCCTCTAAACAATCCGGTTGCTTCGTAATATTCTGTGCATTATATCCATAAGTATTAAAGTCGTTTTTTGTACGTTGAACGCCGGGCCCGAGCGAGCCCGAGCGGCGGCGTGCTGTTAACAAATATGTGTACAGTATTCAAACTTTGTGGATACGGAACGAATAATAGAATCTACTGTTGCCGGTATCTGTATGTTTACGCGATTCATAGATGTTCGAAAGTTGAGAATGTATATGTATTTCGACTTGATCCGTGCGCGCGCAAGACGTAGATGTAGAGGACAGGACGAATTTATTTGAAGCAGTGCTGTTTCTGGCTAGAAACAAAAAATCTTAAGATTTTTGACTCTAGAACACAAAGGATGCGAACAGGCGACCGCGCCTGGCGTAGGTATACATGCATTAAACATTATTTTCAAAAATTATGCCACAAAGAAAACAAAATTATTGCGGTAATTATGTTATTCGTTATATTGTATTTGGTATAGCAACAGTAACAAACTGATTAATCCGCCAAATTTTCAAAATTTTATAGAAAATGTGCAACCATCTATATGCACCGTTAGAGCATTTATACTGCCCCATGTAGGTTATTGATCAGTTACACATATGCTATGTTCAATTTAATCTATTGAAATAATACAAAATAAGTAAAGGCCCGTGTCCACGGAAGGATACAGGATGAGTCAATCTCAGAGATTTAGTTGAGATACATCTCAAAATCATGTACACGTGTTGAAATTTTAATCTGAAAATTAACTCACAGATCAGTTTGAGACTGACAGAAAGAAACAAAAGTTCGAACCAGAGATTCTTCACGTGCGTAAAACATCTCATAAAATCATCATATATTCTTACAACTATCTCCCCTGAAAGATAGAGGTAGGTTATTTAAACATTACTAATATTATAAGGCGTTAAATTGTGTTATTGAATTTTAACTGCTGTTGGGGAGGTTCAAAATAACCTAACTATTCTTTCATTTTTTGAATACAGACGGTATTTATTTTATAGATCTCTATTGTTAATCAACACAAAAATCAAACACGATTTTTATGTTAATTTAATTAAATTAAATATAAAACCAAAAAATCGTGTGTAATTTATTATGTTGATTAACATAACTATTTAAAAATGATAACGTTTGACAAGCGTGAACTGAGACATGAGACATAGACGAGTATTATGAAAGCTGAAAATTGTCTCTGAAATAGGGTTTGAAATATTTCCTACGATATCGACTCGAGTCAAAAATGTTATTCGTGAATACGGGCCATAATAGTAGAAGTATGATAATAATATATGTATACTCGTACATACTACTATAAAACTTGTACGAGTATTTCCATTACATAATTCATATAAATCATGCATGTATTTTAAATAATCCGTAATAAACAAATATTATTAATATTGTGCAGTTATTCTGTGTCATTGGTTTTCCCAAGAGAACTGTAGGTCGTTGTATGTGGAATATTTTATGCATAACACTGCATTCTGTCTTGAATATTAAAGGAATTGCGTCTGTTTTGTGCTCGTCCTCGGATGCATCTCGAAGCATTGATGTTTATCGCCGGCACTTAGCAGTACGTGATGCTTACACAATAGTTGCACATAACTCTATCTGCAAGCATTATGGGGGTTGAGGGAATGGACATACCGTCTCTGCATAGAGATGTAAGCGTGGATAAATGTGGACTACGGAGGGAGAAGCGCACAGAGAAGCAATCGATGTGGTTTCCGGACACGTCTGTGGTCGAGGATTAGGAATCTGCACATTCGGTTGATTGTTCAGATAAATTATCCGTATGGAGTATTTCAATTACGTAAGACTACTTGAAAACAATGAGACCACAGTTGGTTAGATACTTTTGATAAAATCAAACATTTAATTATATTAACTTTATATTACGGTGAATCTCGAATACCTTTGAGTAAAACCTGATAGAAAACGCCAGAATGAATTAATTATTTTTAGTAAACTTGGAAACTTTAATACAACTTATATATTGAGGTAAAAACATTTTTATTGTGAAGTTGCAATTTTGAAGCACTCAAATACATTTTCGATAAATTTAGAACTTATATTCTGTAATATTTAAAATTATTACATCTACTATTCCAATTTTGAAAGCAATCAACTTTATATTACGGCATTTCTCAAATACCTTTTAATAAAACCCGATAGATGTATACAAATGAATATAATATTTTATATCCTTATGTTGGTATGTATAATTAACGAATATGTAATATATAAAAAATAATCAATTATTAACAATAATATTTATTGCGAAAGATTTTTTTTATACTTGATATGAAACAATAATGTAATATTAAACATCAAATGCCGTCTTAAGTCATCGCATAAAAAAAATAGATCCGCTCTTAAACGAAATAGATTTAACTGTGCTCATAATACACGGCGTTGGTAAAAATTGGGCGATTTCAAAGCTAGTTCCCTCCATTTCGTTAAATTCGAGAGCATCTACGTCCTTCAAGAAATTTGTTGTTATTTACCTAACGTAGTATATATGACGCCATTAAATATATTACTAGTCATTGCCTTCCGAGTATCGTGGATTTGGCCAAGCATTATTTTGCGAAGTTTATTTTTTCCGTTGTAAGCGAGAATAATCTGTATACAGGGATAGACATATTCTATTCATTTTTGTAGGTTAATTTAAATCAAAATAGACAACATTAAACGATTTCATTGGTACAAGCGATATAAAGTGTATACATTCTAGAAAATGTTGAAAATAATCCCTATTAATTATTTATCGCGTAACATTTACAGAAAAGTTTTTATCACTGTATTTAGTTGATCATAATATTGTATTAAATAAATACGTAATTTTTATTTTCATCTCAAAAAATTTCGTCATCACAGAGTATTAAAATATTTAAAAAAATAATAAAATTCACGTCGTTGGAATCAATCTAAAAATAAATAATGTATAAATTCTATAATTTTCACGTGTCATAAATCCGTTAACCTATATATCTATGTATAAAAAAATATTGTTTTGTAGCTTTGTGAATTACAAATTCTAAAGATAACAGATCATCTATCGGTTAATTATTTTTTTTTTGACATGAAAACCTGTTTCCGTTATTCTTTTAATATATAAAACCCTCCGCTTTTATAATCCTTTTCAATATACACGAACTACATGAAGTTTGAATCACTTTGTATAAATAGGAACTCTCTGCCTCTTTTCTTTTCTTGTTAAAATTCCATCAAAATATGATTTATACCCGTTGAACAGTAGAGAGAAGAAAATAATTACTTTGAAAGTTGTGAAACGGTGGCGAAACAAAAGACTTTTGTTTTTTGTTATGATCCCATTTCCGAGTAGGCGCCATCACACAAAGGGTTACACGTTTATTAATTACCTTTTATTATAGTATCGATCTGTGCGTGGTCCGATTGCTGTAAATAAGGGTTTCAAACCGAATGGAGAGACATTAGCCAGAAACCAGAAGCCAGAAGCCATAACCCGGTCGGCACCGAAGCTATCCCAGCATCTGTTTGGGAAATGTAAGCAAAATGGGCGCGGGGTAAGCCCGACAGCGCCAGTCGACTATCGGCGGCGGCAACGCGAACAACTAGCCGGGGCGCCCTCCCCGCTTACGTCATACATACTAAAAGTAATCAACAATCAAAGTTCGACACCTAAAAATCAAACTGACTGACCCGAATACCGTTAAAAAATAGTCGTATTTCACGATGACTTAGCCGGGCTCCGTGTGCCGTGTCCCAGTTCTCGAGAGGCATTTTTGAATAAATATTTGTGCCGGTTTATTCGAGTGCGTGATAAGGAGGGATTCGTGATCGGTTTAAGGGTAGAGGGTAATAGAAAACAAATCAGAAAAGGGGGTTTGTTTCGGCGTGACGATTATGTATACGGTAAAATCGTTTTGACCGTATTTCTGAACGCAATATTCGGATGTTGGCGTGCTGAGAAACTTGAAGAAGACTTTGCGTAAAGTTTCCCTGTTGTGTTTAATGACCGATCTGAATTGTTTTGAAATATGTGTAAGTATTAAAACATAATATTTATTTTGTTAATTATTATTTTTATTTTAACTAGGCACTAGATATTATTATATAATATATATTTGTTTTTTTGCTGAACTAAACAACGTTGACGTTAACTAAGATAAAAGTAAATGTAAAAAAATTACAAATACGTGTAATTGAATCGATTAATTGAACACGTGAAAAAACTCGTATTCATTTGAATGAAAAAAGATGGGGTCGTGTCAGATAATTTCTGATTTACGAGGGATTTTTTGATTTATACTTCACTTACCCTGTGAAAAATCCCAATTTCTCATATTAAATATCATCAATTTAAATAATGATTTTAAAACACTGTCTGCCCTATATCTATTCATTAAATCATACGAACGTTCAATATCAATATTTTTATGTCATTAAAGTTTACAAATAAAGCTGTATTTGTAAGATAAAGTTTTTTTAATTGTTTGTCGTAAATAATAAGTTATAATCCCGATTCAAGAGAAGTATAATTTCGCAGTAATCTGTATAATTTATACTGCAATAGGATTACTTTTATTACTACTGTCCTGAAAACATTAACACCCTGAAAGCAGGAGCGGATCGTATCTTATCTAAAGTGCCTCAAAGAATTTACACATTCATGAGCTCTTTTCATTATATTATATTCCCAAATATTATATTATATAATAGTAGTTAAGAAAGAAAACTGTCAATACCTAAATTATATTTGAAATTTTATTAAAATTTTCATGTTAGATTTCTCTAACAATAAATGATATACGCCAGAAATGTAATATTTTATTCAAATAATATTACCGGTTTATTTATTTAAGAGTTTTTCGTAGTGCACAATAATCATTACACCGCATGTCTGCTTTACTAGGTCAACACTTGTCTTAACTGATGACATTAGTAACTTATCAGTGTACATAATCACAAAAGGTACTATATATTTTATTTATTTTATAAAACAATTTTTATGGGCAAGCATTATGACTTGTATGTGTATTTTAATTCAATTTGATGCTAAGGAACCGATTTAATTAAATTTATTATATTTTTAAGTAATCAGCTAATTTACTTTCATATAAATATTGTACAGTAGTACTTGGTTATATCTTCTTTCTTCAACAAAGGTTCAGGTTCTGAGTAATTGAGCAAGAGAAAGGAATATGTCTGAATAGTATTGTAGGACACGTTGGTATTATTTTGAATTCCTTGACTTAAAAAGAGGTTTGAAATATCTGGAAGTATTCATATTGAGTCAAACTATACCAGAGTAATGGTATGGACAGCAAGGGGATCTTTGATTTTATGCTATATATTTTTTATAAATATAGATTATACTCGACAAATCTTTCATATGTTTATATATCTTTACGTCCGTATAAATATCCTTCCATCAATACATAAAATTATTGCATATTTATTTATGTCTCTGAATTTGACATTTTGTCCCCGAATTTTAAGTAAAATTTCAGAATTTAAATATTTGCATCCATCGTCAAATCATTTAATATTTTCATTTAAATCCACACGTTACTCAATATATCTGTCATTCCTTTAGCTATAGTATAGAATAACACCAATCTAATCTACATAAAGTATCCAATCTATAAAGTAAGTAAGTATTTCAATCTATATAAAGTATCAAATACATTTTTAATACGCAAAGCATTGATTGTTTTTATTATTTTTAAATATCCATAAAATATTTTTAACGTTTGTTTGTATTTAACTACAGACAATTAAATGAATAGACATGAAATAAAGTGTACATATAGGAGAGGGGTTCGGTACATTAGTTGCGGGAAGAGGGTAATTCTGCACACATTCTTGGTGGATAGTTTATGACACATTTATGCAACAGTAAAAGTATTTACTCTTCCAAAAATTAAATCTTTGTGTAAACAAGACGTATATTGTCAGCGTTTAAATTTTTGTTCCAATTGAGTCATATTTTTAAAAAAAATCGCGGAGCTATTTGATTGCGTTAGTGGTACCGAAGTGATCACATGGGTTATACCAAAATGAAAATATTTTGATAAGAAATTTGCGTTAATTCTACATATTTGGTGGTCTGTGCATTTATTTTAATATGTTAAGATAATTGTTATAATTGTCAATTATTTTAAAAATGTGATGTAAAAAAATAATTTATTGTTTTAAAACTGTGGTATTAGAATGTTTTTTTTTAAAGACTACTAGGGTACAATAAACATTCCAGCCGGCCCTGCTAAAGTGAAGCGCTATAAATTTAACCAGTGCGGCGCGTGGGTATGAACCCTGGTAATAAAACCGCTGGGCGCCAAAAAGAGGACTTCATGTATGTTTAGCTTTTGGAAACCGATTCCAGGATACGGGGGAATATACCGCAGGGAGCCTGGCTAATCCTGCACATGTGTAATAATTTAACCGCAAGACTTTCGGTTCACAGCTGTACCGAATACCACCACCTAACACTTTCATAACTGGGAGGGGTGTCATATTATACACAACGAAAGAACATACGAATGCATTATTTCACAAAATTAAAATAATTATTAATTTACATTCAAATCTAAATACAGTGGAAGTCGGATATTATAATCATTGATAACTTTATCAATCGGTTATTATTATCACAACCAGTCGGCCCCAAAACGCTCTATATAAAATAACTTAAAAACAGTCCGCGTATTATAATCAAACCTCGGCTATTGTCATCAATTATGATGAGTATACATGGATACGATACAATTCTTAGAAAATTTCTTCAAAATTATCGTCATCTTCAAAACTTCCTAAACATAATTGGTTCCCGACAATAATTTTTAGAAAATAGGTGGCTACGTAAATACGGTTTTACACGAAGCATAACCGTTTTTCAGGTCAAACCAATAAACAGTATGTACACTACATAGTGGCAATAGATTCAGTGAATAATTGTGGTTTTTCGACGAAGGTCCTGTTGCGATTTATTTATGTTAGTTTTGTGATTTTTTGACCTGAACTCCCGAGTTATAAGACTATACATATAAAGTGCTCATAAATGACTTCCTCATTCTTACATTTCTAGAAAATATATATTTTTTATAATCCCTATAATGTTATCAGTTGGTTATTATTTTTAAAGGTCCTAAAGTGATCATAATACCAGGCTTCCACTGTATTATTAAAATAACGCAGATTATAGCGTTTCGTAAGTGTTATAAATCATTATTGTTATTTTTGTAAATAAAACATATTTTTCTACCAATGAAGAATTATGTTACAATTTTGTTTTGAAGCTTTAAAGATAAACATTTATCATAATTTATCAATTTATTGTGCAATAAAAAATCGTAAATAAATTTTGTCACTATCGCTTTTTTTCGTCCGTTTATTACATGTTTGACGTAAAAAAGAGTAGTGCATTTTAATATAATTGCTTTCTTCTGTATTAAATGTGGAAATAATACTATTAATGACTCAGATATGTATCAATATCGTACAATCTGTGATATTAACACTAAAAATATATTAATAAATTCATTTAAACAAATAATTTATTTTTTTAATTCCAGATCTCAGAACGTGTCTTAAGCTTTTTATCAATAATAGCTTGTTATAAACTTTAACAGAAGCAAACATTATTAAAAATATAATGAAATTATAGTGTTAAAATTTGATGTTAGGAATGAATAAATAATAAAGTTTATCAAAGATACAATATAAATCAATGCATTACATTTAACAAAAACAGCATTGGTTACTTGTTTGATAATTTGGCACCAGTCAACTAGGGGAGTAGCTAAGATGACATATTACTGGTTTAGCAAATAAGAGTTACCAAAATCAATACCCCTACAAAATCTCGTTGAACTCTGAAATAATACATACACAACAGATTGCGTTATAAATTTTTCTGGAGAAACTACTGAATAAATATATTTTAGGTTATTACGTACATTCTCTGTGATCTCTCGTTTTGTTTGCTTTTATTTTAAACTTAGTCTTGTTTTAATTAAAGTAGTTTAAATCCCTTTTTATAATTATAACTATTGTGCATGTACACTGCTGAGATTTTCATATTTTGTTTCAGCTAAAGTCGTAAAGGTTATCGCTCATTCCATGTCTGCACTATCCCATATGCAACTTTCAAGACGAGTCTCCGAGATAATTCGTATCTGCATACTCAAGGCCACAAGGGTCATCGTTAAATAAGTGACAAAGATTACGGTCATTTTTATTTGAATGTTCTGACATTTGAGAAAATCACTGTTATGAAGAAGTTATCGTTCCATCGAATCCTTGACTGGTAGTCAGCGACATGGTGCCTCAGCGAAACTCGAAACCCATGCACTCACCTTCATGTAAACATTTCTCAAGCACTACAATAGCACGGTCCGAATATCATTTAATATACATACATTCAATATTGTGCTTGCACGTGCTACATTACTGCATGTGTATAATTTACCCACAGTTCTGCATATCACAACCTATTTCAATTCGCTATAAATTTATCATTAAATAACAAGGTAGTCACTTTGTGTTGCAACATGATTATTTAAATTTTGCACTACAAATGCGTTGAGTTATTTTGAGTATTAACTACTATAGCTACCCATCATCAAGTGTAATTTATTAAAATTTTCTGTCGTCAATGGGAATACGGACAGTACGGGTGAAGTATTTGGGAACGTGACATTGTTAATTAATTCCTAATGCGTCCAAATCAAATATTTTTAAGCACGAATAATATTATTATATACCCATTAAATAGTTATTTAAGAAACCTTATTAACCTAATATTGTTAACAAATATATTATACATATTAAATATACATTTTTTTATAAGCAGGGTTAGCATTTAAATTATTAACAATTTCCAAATGTGATCACACTTTTAAGAACGGTGTTAAATTGGGTACTTAAATTTTAGATGGTAGTGAAATTTTTAATATTCTTTCCAAAGATTTAAATATAGAGAACAATTATACACATTTGAAATTGTAAATGAACATTTTATTAAAGAAAACAATTAATTTATGACTACCATACGTAGCCTAAGCGTAAATATTAAATAATTTACTTGTATTTACTAACATTCTCTATTTCTTATTTTTTTCCATCGAACCCTTTTTTTCATATTGTAATGACGATTCCTCCCTTTTTTAGATACAATGAATAATTTTTCTCTTAAAAGCATGTTTTAATATCATACCCTTGTAACATCTGACATTTACAAGAAACTGGGATATTAAGCTTCAAAGTTTTGAATATTCATTTTTCGATTTCTTCGGCGGAGTTTGATTCATCGGCCATGGGGTGAAATTTGAAAGTATATTTAAAATAGAAACACTGTTTACATTCACTAATTTGTTATTTATTATAACGTTTTCAATACTGACGCATCATCTTCAGTAATGTTACTAATATTAAACTTAATACTTAAGGACTACGTGCTACTTAGGGTTGAGGAGTGGAATGGGGGGATTAGAGTTGAGTGGGTGTAGGGGCGTGGTGAACAAGCGCAGAGGAGGGAAAGTAATAGACGGTGTTTGAATATTGATGACATTTTTGTTAAAATTAATAGTTAAGTTTTCTAAAATATCTAGTTTCTTTCCTTTTTTACAAATGTGTACTAATTCTACGCTATCACTGTCGAAGCGATGACCCTCGGTTCTTGTGTGATTCGCTTTTTCCGAATTGATGTTGAAGTTTTTTATTCCTCTCAAGTATTATTTCATCTTTGTCTCTATTTTTCTTCCAGTCTTTCCAATGTATGTGGCTTTACAAAGAAAATTATTATAATTTTGATACAAAAAAGTCAACTTTGACCGATTATACTATGTTATTTCAAATTGTGTGTTACAAGTGCACGTCTTTATTTAATTTAATTGATGCACAAATATCTCTATCCTCCAGGAATCAAGAATCACAGAAATACTTTCGATAACATGCAGGAGACGAATTTTTATATACTTAGAACACGTTGCCAGTAAACATGATGAGAGTCTCGCAAAGCTCGTGATCACAAGAACAGTTGAGGGAAAGCGAGCAAAAGGACGATATCTTGTAAGATGAATAGACCAAATAAAGAAGTTGTCAAAATTCTCTTTAAACACTGCCATCAACATGACTCGAGGAAGGAGTAAAGATGAATTGTGGATTCTTTCAAATACTTCAGAGTATTACGACGGTCAGCATCGAGCATACGAAGAATAAATTGTGTTATATTTTACCAGATGTTGCATACAGCCACAATAAAGCAATGGTGGTTCGCTGATCTCCGCTACTCTCAACTGGCGATAATGATGATGATATGTTCTTTCTAGTGACACTGTGACGAGAGATTCTAGAATGCGTTCCTCCTCGCAGTGTACTTCGTTTTATTTCGTCACACAACAACACGTTCAATTTTTTCAATAAGGCATTATTATATATTTTTCCCACCATTTCGGCGAGTTGCTAAACAGGCTTCAGCAAGACGTATTTTATTACAACCTCTGTCTTTGTTTTACGATATATATCTCACGTTTTTCATGCGCCCCGCCATTCATTGTGTTATCACATCAATTAATTGGCGTCGCTTCGTTGACCTATCAATTCTGTGCGATATACCAGATTTAATTGAATTATTATGTTTCGTATAAAAAAATTAAATAACGACCTTCCGTTAAACGGTTATCGATTAGTAAATTTAGCGATTGACTTAAGGAGGACGTTGTTTTTTTCATCTTGAACGTAATATATACGATCTCAAGCATCAATAAATTCGTGACATCCCGTCATTACCGGGTTAGACTGGCGCGCATGCGTGACATTGTTTGCCGCCTCGAGCCAACTGGTAATGGTTCGTTAAAATAGAACTCTCGAAGGCGGTCACAGGTTAATTGCCGGGGTTTAAATGTTATCGTTGTTAAGTTGTATCAACATTGATGAGACAATCTGACAGATGCAGAGATCGGTCTACCTTAAGTGACGTGATCAACTTTCACTGAACTCACAGGAGTGAACTGTCGCCAGAAATATTGAAATTAAAACACAAAAATTAAATTTAACAAATAAATTCCTTCTGTAAACATGAATTTAGAAAACGAGTTTATTAAATTGGATTGAAAGTAGAGATTTTAGAATGATGAAGTGAGTACCTGCTGGGGTAAAATTTTAAGAAAAACTATATAATTTTTTTTTTAGAATACCAATTTTAAATTCATTTTATTTGGTACGCTTAGTTATTTTTAAAATGTTATGAATATTTAATCAATAAACGTATCGCAAAATAAAATTAAATATTTTAAAAATAATATTACATTTTATACAAATTTGTGATCTTAATTTCTTTCACGCTTGATTAATATTTTAATTATTCCAATCCATTCATGGGCCACTCCCTCCCGCCGCTCCTCCCTACTCTGAGCCTTGCTTCGCCAGTCATCAATTCCAAGAACATATAGGTTCTTCTGAATCCATCCATCCAACGTGGATCTTGATAAATATGATGACGTCAGGCTTATCGTAGATGTTAGATTTTTAATAGGTAAGGTTGTTAACCCAACTCCCAACGTGGAGGACCAGGGTGTATCTATTGGGGGTTTCCTTACCCTAGCAGAGTCACTCCCATTTTTGAGATGCTCGCCTTTCACCCCACTCATACTTGCTGTGACTAGAAAACCACATTGCCCGGGGTTTCTGAGCATGGACGTTAACAAATCGGACTTGTTAGTTTGGCATTTTGCATAAGTATGTATTGAACCGAATTTGAACCCCTATTTGAATCGAACCTCAAATTATGATTAAAATAAAGATTTTGAGTCAACAACGAATCCTTCACTCGCTTTATATACAAGCCAGTATAACAAATAAAAAAAACACAATAAAATAAATTATTTATTTAAATTTTTTTTAATAATGGCTATTTTTAATAGTTATATTTTATTATTTTCTGACATGAACTAATTTCATATTTCTCTGTAGTTCAGCTGTCACTTAATAAAGAATAAGTAAACATGTACCTATACAATTTATGCGTTAAACCCACTGAAGAGATTATATTTTCAAAAGAATCTTTTCTGTCAAAAAATCGTTTAAAATATACGATGCCACTGTCACATTTCTCACAACAAAAAATACGTGAGAAGTGGGAAGATCACGTCACAGTCAGATTTGGGAGAATGACGTCATAGTCAGATGTTAGATGACAGGGCAAGATAGATAATTATTAAATGTTAATTACTGGCTCCGCTCCATTCCTTCCGAATTACACAATAAAACATTGTGTTTGATTCATGATCTTGAAATAGATTAAAGAGTATCGCGATTAAGACATCTGCGTTGTATTTCGTATTATTGTTGTCGAGCATTTATTTGAGATATTTGCAACGTTTTGTAAATGTACCTACTCTTTTATAAAACCAGCGATGAAGTTTTAATGATCGTGGAGTAATCGTATATTGCAAAATATTTTGTGTTTCATAGCCGATGTTATTAAATATTTTGTATTATCTTACAGAGCAATATTTGTTGAAATAAATTTGTCGTCAATTTTACTTTCATATATGTATGCATATATATATTCTCAAGTGCATTACTGTCATCATCACTGTTATTATCATCATCGTCATAATGGTCTGTTTAAGAGATATGTCCAGTCCATTGCCACATTGATTTTATGGTAAACATCTGTTACCTTTTTATTTGACGAATTTGTACGTTAACTCTTCGATTTCACAGAGATATTCAAAGATCCATTGCTCGTTACCTAAAGAGAAGTGAAAATCTAATTAGTAAAGAACAACCAAATTATAATGTATGCAAAGGTAGTTTATGTGCACTTCGATGTTACATTCCTTTATGGAGGTTGGATATTATTATTTATATTAGAAACTTAAAGGCGGCTGCTCTGTATAATGATAGTTAGCTGCAATGGAACCAGTCATGCATGTCGGAGTCAACCAGGTGTTGCGACTTCTTCCTGCACCGCATTTACTTTGAATCTTCCCCTATATGACTTATTATATATTACTTCATATTTTTCATCTATTATTACGTATGTATCTACTCTATTATCATACATTTGATTTCATTCGTTTTAAAACGTATTCATTTTGCACTTTATTCATGATGTATAATTTTAATTAAATATAATAACAATCACTTCGTATGAAACCACGAATTTTTTAAACGTCAACCGGTTTCGCATATCTCAAACTTCATCAGGACGTATTTAAAACAGATCGTAAATACAAAACGAGTGCACTTATATATACATAAAGAGGGAGATAGAATATAAAATTTCACGTGAAAGAGACAGAATACATATTTATTTTATTTACTATTTTTTTTGTATTACTTTGAATTAACAAAGCCTAAAAAGTGGTACTCAGAAGATATACAATCGTAATATGCGTATTCGTAAGTCTAAATTAAAGTATTACATTTTGAGAAAGCTATTTTCCATCATTTCTCTTCTGACTTTGATTTCTTGTGAATGATCCCATTGATCAGTAGCCAGAATACATATATAGTACAGACACTAACGAGTATATTGGTAGATTTCTTCAATACTTTCTGTTCCTACTTACAGTGAACCGGCGATTATTTCAACCCTTTATTCAAACTACCTGAATATAATCTTTGTAAGCCTTCCATGCTATCGGCTAGGGAGTCAATCACCATTGACTATTTGTGTATGATAATTCCTCAAATAATTTTATTTAAGGCTTCTTTAAAAATTGCTTCTTCTATTAAAGAGACGGAGAGAGCGTATGCTTCCTTGCCGGACAACATGACACACGTCAATTCATCTTCCACTTTTGCAGCAACCTTTTGGTGAAGTATAGGTTACCAATTATTCTCATGTATTTTAGCATCCTTGCATTAGGTGATGATGATTTATTAAAATATTGTTATTATAACATATTAAATTAATATATTTTAAATCATTTATTTGCTGTGCAAAATTGCGGAGGAATAGATATATATATATATATATATTTTGTAGCATAAATAGTACATATGAAAAATAAAAGTAATTGCGTTCTAAAACAATTACCTGTACAGTTTTAAAAGTTGTAAATGTTAAGAGTTAAATAAGTATAATGAGTGAGTTATAAAAAGTTATGTGAAACAAAGTGTAATCAGAAGTTATAAAAATATATTAAAAAAAAGTTATGAAAATATTATTTGCAGTAATATAAAATAGTCGGTGACAAGAATATGTAGGTAGTTAGGTTAGCACAAATGACAAATGTTTCATTTTGCTTTCTATAAATATCATGAAATCACTTCTTTATTTTTCGTTTGAAGTCATAAATCAGTTTAAACCCTTTAAGATCTAGAAAAAGTTATGTGAAAAAAGTATAATCAAAAGTTACAAAAAGATATTGAAAAAAAGTTATAAAAATATTATTATTAGTAATATACAATAGTCGGTAACAAGAATGTGTGAATTATATGTAGAATATATAGATCTACTTGTTTTAAGACATGAAACAAGAGGGTGACATTACACCCCACTAGGGGACGTAAAGGTTGACGAAAAAGTGTAAAGGAATGACAAGTCGTATTTGTGTTAGCATAGATATGTACATAATTAATGATTAAAACCACATTTCATACCAAGCAGTTTCTTGAGGCGAATATCTTGCCTGAGTTAGAAACGGGTGAAGAATTTAATTTTATCGTATCAATCATTTCTGACAGTGGAGAATGCAGGCGAGAAATCCAGAGAATTGGAATGACGATAATTGCTATGCTGTATTAACAAAACGAGTGAAATAAGTTAATAATCTGGGTTGCACATTATGTGAGAGCTGGGATCACTTCAAGAGACAAAATCAGAACTGTCTTCAATAAAAATAAAAACATGTTTTCTCAGTCCTGGTATCGTATTGTACAGTATTGAAGATGATTGAAGCGTTCAAATTATGAACCTACGGACGCATATAAGCTGGACTGATTAATAAATGAGACTAAAGGAAGACAAGTAAATAATTCGTACTGTGGAAGTCAATCGCTTCCACAACCAACATTACTGCCGATGGTCCCTGAACGCACCTTGTAGATACATGGGTGTAAAACTAGGCTCTTAACGATGCAACATGCCACAATAACCATCAACCAGAGCCGTTCGGTAGGCTAGCTCTCGAGCACTACTTCTCTCACGGCTGCCTTCCCGTCAAAATCTCTAGCAAACGTTCCTCGATGTAAGCTTTTTATTGCATATTTTCTAAGATGTATCTGTGCAGTAAGTAGTTTCTCTTGTTTAACCTATTTTGGCCATACACACATATACTTCGCGATCATGATTTAATGAATATGTGAGTAAATGGGTGATTTTTATTGGTGTACTCATTCACTCACGCCACAGCACATCCTTTTGATTTTTCGGACAAATGTTGACATATTTACTCGTACACGGAAATATCTTTATTTTATTATGCGACACATTCTTATTATGACGATGTAATTATTCAGAACATAGGTCTGTGATATTTGATTAAATAAAAATGAAATAATACTTTTGAAATTAGCAAAAAAAATACAAATTAAATGTATTAATTAGAAAGATATACATATAAAATAGCTACTGGGATTCGAACCTGGATTTCTTCTTATCCGAGGAACGTGCATTAACCGACCCTTGAAATGAGCAAATAATTATTTAACAAATAAGTTTTACATTGTCTTAATTTTTTATTGTGTATTGTCCGAAGATTTTTGTCGTCAAGCAGACAAATCTTATCGATTTAATAGTTTTATGGAAGTCGTTATCAGGAAAACAAATCATAAACATTAAATAAATTACTCATATTTATCTATAATGTATATTTTGAGTAACTGTATTAATAATTGATATTTTTCATACCAACAGTTCACCTCATGGAGGAAAATTTAAAAAGGTATTCGCATTTTGTTTTTATTCGCTTCTGGTGTCGGTACCCTTTTTCATAAAATTTAATGTGATTCTTCAAAAATTAATTCATAAAGTACTATAGTCTAATTAAGCCAAAAAACCAATCTTAAAAGGTGTCGTTTAGTATCATTAAACCAAAAATATTATTCTAAAAATGTGTAAAAGTAATTTATGAAATATCATGTATTTTCTCGAGATAAGACAATTTTTCTTTTAATAATGGAATAAATAGATAGTTTTAATTGAGAAAAAAACTTTATTATTTAAAAATAAGCGAGTATAACTAATTTTACTACAAGTGTGCGACGCGGTTTTGACTTTTCTTTACACAATTTTCTTTACTATCTAAAATTTCTGTCTAAAAAAATGCTCCGGCTCACCGACCACAGCAAAATCCATTTAAATGACCTCTAAAATGTCACATTTTAAAGGTCATATAATATATGTATGCGTGAAGTTATACGTAATATAAGTTAAATTGTATAAGTAATACGCCACCAATCGGATATGATACAACTCAAACATTATGCTATAGTTTATACCAATTTATTTTTCTCATTTTAGAGGTATTTCTTACTTAGTCATGACAACTTGTCTGATTGATAGATGCCAAGGGGAAGAGTTGAAAAAGAAAAGTTGTTTTTAAAATATAATTGTTAAAGCTAAAAATTAACAGTGTACGGCACAAATACGTACGAGTGTATGCAGCGTTTGCTCCATTAGATAAGAGGCACATATTTAAGGGAGTAACAGTATGTTCACGTACATAATGATACGGTATTTCTAAATTACCCGTAGGCTTTCAAATTGCCACCCTTTGCACTATTGTTTGAATAATTTTGTTTTCGACATGATGTGGCGTGACGTCATCATTCCTAGACGATTTTCGTGAAAATCACGTCGCTAGCGATTTACCTCCTGGGATAAAATATTTGTGTGTTTCATTTGTTACACAGCGATTTAATCACAGCGTATAGTCAACCGCTATTTGTTATTTCATAAGCCCCAGTATTTTCAAAATAGCTTAGTTTAGTAAATTCACGATTCGAAAATTCAATTTTTTTGTTGAACACAATCAAAAACTAAAGCTGTCCGTTGTTTCAAAAGATACTTCATAAACAATCAATTGATGACGGATCGATTAAATTGTTATTATATTAATAACAAATTAATTATGAGAATAATTTATATAAGATAGTAAGAATAAATAGAGAGGGGTGATTATTAAATGATTAATTAGGAGTGCAGTGTATAGTATAGTGAATACAATTAAGAAAGAGTTGCTTGCATGGTTTGGACAAGTTGAACATATAAGTTGAGGATGGTTAAGATAATATTTAAGTATCGAAGGCAGCAGGAAAAGAGGGCGGCAACATATTGAGGATGGCCCTGAAGGAAGCTACAATTATAGACGAGCAAGCATGAGAAGACGTTTAAAAGTGAACGAGACAGGGGTGGGAAAAATATCCCAAGGCAGAAATATGTTGCGTTATATCCTCTCTGACTATCCTAGCGAAAAAATTTTTAAAACTAGTTTCATGTGGTTAATTTAATGTGAAAAATTGTTATCATACGGGTGTGATTTTTCATAAATTCTCTCAAACATTGAATTTTTAATAAATGCTGCATATTTGTAATTATTGAATGCACGGAAGCTTACTTCCATATCAGGGAGCATAGAACACTGAATAATTATACAAATACAGTGAAATCTCGTTCGATTGTTCCTCGAATAATCGTTTCCCGCATGTATCGTTGTTTTCTTCCAGTCCCGAATTAATTTCATACAAAACACCCAAAAATAGATCGCATGGATTGTTACTCTATGCATCATTTTACCACATAAATCGTTTAAATTACGTTGAATACCTCGTAGCTAAATGCTTAGTTTCGATCAACAGCACTCGAAAGCAATGTGCGGAACAAGAGAGAGAGAGAGAGATAGAATGCTGCTGCTGATTGTCTCTTGACATTATAAAAAATTTGTTACTGTGCAGATTTCTAATTTTATTTTTATTAATTTACATGTGAAATATGTATCTTTTTTTAAATATGTATTAAACATTTAAGTATGAAAAATTTAACTTTTTTCTATATTAACGCAATCATAGTTGATTTCAATAGGTTCCTTCAAAAACGATAGATAGAGGTTTCACTGTACATACTTAATAATATTTTAATTTTGCTTCCGTTATCAAATCTCACAAATCTGTTACATCATAAAACAAATTAAAACATTTCTGCGGTTATGTTGTGAGCAATGGTTTCATTAATCTGTTAACTCACCACATCTAACGTTCACGTAGTGTGGTCATCTTGTAGTGAGTGGTTGAAATATTCAAGACAATGGATCAGCCCGTCGACTGTGAGATACGGTCCATGATTCGTTTCTTGAATGTACTTAACATGAAAACAGCTGGCATTAATCGCCAAGTGTGTCCTGTTTTGTCTTGATTTGGCACCAAGTGATTTCCATATTTTCCTTCATCTGAAGCGGTTCCTTGGTGGCAAGCGTTTTGATGATGATGATGAACTCAAAGACGGAGTTCAGACATGGTTTTCTTCACAGGCGGCGTCGTTCTACGACGAAGGTATACAAAAATTGGTGTCTCGTTATAACAAGTGTCTTAATAAAGGTGGCGACTATTTTGAGCAGCTAGTATGTAGCATCCGAAGAAAGTAAAGTTTTCTAAAAAAAATGTTTGTGTTTCTTAAAAAAAAATAATTCCAGTAGGTACTTACTTAAAAAGTGCGCCTTGTAACTATTAGTCGAATTAAATCTGTTATTATTACAAGATCCGCATTATTAACATTTTCACAAATCATCAAATCTAAGCGAAATAAATAACACCAAAAGAAAAAAAATATCCGACACCACTGCATAAATTAAATGTAATGCACCAAAAAACATATGTGCATCCAAAATGTATTCTGTATGTATATAATATATAATTTATATATTAACCAAATGGGACAAATAAAATTCAGCCATTAAAAATTACATATGTAAAGATTTAAAAAAAAAAATCTGCATTTATTAAGATAAATTGAGTAAGAATTAGATAAGGTTAGATATTAAACAAACGATCAGCGTCTATTAATTATTCCTCAAGTATTTTTTTCAGAAACTTGATACAATTCTATCCTAACAATGAACAGAAAAATGAAATTTATTATTCTAAACTATACGATTACGGCTTTAATATTTCATAAATCTATGAAAAAGGTATTCTATAAAAATGATGCACGTGACAAAAATAGGAGAATAATTTAATTTTACTCAATTTCATGGATTTATTTTTATAATTGAAATATATAGGACTATTACCAAGCACCCTGAAATAGTAAAGTTTATATTATAAACACAGATACGCACGTCTCTTATATATTATTATAATGAAAGGGGTGCAAAGAGATATATATTTGCCGCAGATACTCTCTTAAATAAATTATTTTTTCATATGTAATATTCGCCTTTATAACATAGACAATCTTCCATTATCATTACGTTGTATTATAGTCGATGTGGTTTATTTAAATAACTAACTTTTCAAATGTATAACAAATTTATTATAATATGTTTTAGTGTTTATAATTTTTTTTTAATTTTATTTCCATGAATGCCCTTGAAAAAAAAAAATATAACAGTACATTTTTATACTTTTAAAATAAGCAATGTTATCTTTGTGGTTAAGATTCATATTTTTATTTTTTATCTTTGTTAATCATTTTAGTGGTTAATTAAACAAAGATAAAAAATAAAAATATAGTACATTTTTAATTTACATAACAGTTTAAATAAAACATAAATAAAAAAAAACTAAGCATAATTTAACTAACTAACTTGATGGCCTCCTGAAATGAGACTCGTATCCCCGACCACTAGATCACTCGGCGAGTATCGTAACCACTAGACCACAATCATGTTAATAAAGTTTATTAAAAGTATGCTCAAGCTATTGTCAGCCAGTTTCAAATTTCCAAACATAATTGTTGTAAGAATATATAATATCCTAAAATGAATAATGAAGAGACACAAGTAGTATATAAGTTCCCGGAGAGCAAAATTATTGAAAATTTATTATGATTCGCTCAAGTCTTCCTTGAGTAAATTTAAAATTACTTTTAATGACGGCAATTTCTGTAGTTGAATAGGGATTTATTTACGTCTCCATTTCTTGAATAAATTAAGCAATATTTGTTCCATTAAAGGAAACATGATTTCTTGTCGTAATATGCAAATTAGTCTCCACTTTATCAGAAAACAAAAATATTCTCTTTAAAATACATAAACCAAGGGCAAACAGCGCCCAGCGAAAGAATAAATATTTCTGGTATCCGGGAAATTTTAAACGCATTATTTTTGGAGATAATGGGGGATACTAGAACATTTTTTATAGAAATATAAGTGCCTTTTTACTGATAAACTTATTATATTAAGTTGTCTTAAGTCTTTTCGTTTTTTTTAAATATAATATATGCATAAAATTGATTTTGTGTCTGTGCAACCTCGCCTACCTACCGTTAACGTTGGGCCCGTTTTGATGACAGCATTAATGTCAAATTTGAGCCGGCTTTTGAACCACATTTGTCATTTTTGCACACACAAATGTTTCCAGAATCGCATTATATACGAGTTGCGACTTATAAACAATAACTTGTTTTTTTTTCATCTGCTATTCTCAATAAGGATTGAAAATAAAAATGCTAACATTGTCGGCATGTCTATATTGCAATACATAGAAGACATTAAAGTTATATTAGATTTCAAAGAGGGATGTATTGGGTTATCCCATAAATAATGCGGTTTTTTCAATCACATGAAAAAGTCGGAAGAGGATGGGATTAACTATCTGAATCAGGTAAAATTACTTACAATCTGCTATAAAAAATAGTAGCAACTTATTCTTAGTACGAGTTTGGAAAAATAAAGTTCGATTTTAACAGTGATTTTTTCAAAGCAATAATGAAAGTGACAAAGGAACATAATCGGCATATTTTGTTTTACGAGTTCAATAAAGACAATAACGTTAGGGCGAGGAATACTAATGCAGTATATGGAGATTGGACAATAAGCATAAGCCAGTGATCCTAGAAATTCCGAACTGGAATCTACAGCCTGGAAGACAATCCTTATCCTGAAAAATCTATAAAGCTCGAATAGAACGTCTAAAAAACCTTGGTGGAACAAAATCCCATTACAACTAGCTGAACAGCATAGATTTGGTCATTCAATCATTCATCGATACCATACGTGCCATCGGAAAAGTCAGAAAATTGGGTCAATGTGTTTCTCACAAACTTTCAGAATGTATTCTTCTTCTTCTTTGCTGTCACGTCTCAGGAATTAATATTTTTTGGAAACGATGCCCCATCCACCATATTCGCCGGACATTGCCCCATTTTATTATCATTTATTTCGCAGTCTTCAAAATCATTTGGATGGAAAAAATATAAATTCTATAGGCGAGGTCAGAACAGTACTGGAGAAGTATTTTTTGTCACGGACAAGTGAATTTCAGAAGAAAGGCCTTGCAAGTCTACCAGAAAGATGAAAGAGCATATTTAGTAAGAGCATATAGTACAAAATTAAAAAGAGTACATTTTAGATTAAAAAATAACTTTGTTTATCTTAATTTTGAAAAATTAAGAAATATAAAATACTGCATTATTTAAGGTTGGATTTAATATTTTAAGAATGTATGTATAAAAAAAATCATAAAGAATTATGAGATAACCTGACATATTAAGTCAATAATATGTCTTTATTTATAGGTATAACTCACTAAGTGCACATTTGGATGAAATAGTGCTTTCTTATAGTATACAAATAATAAATATCTCATAGAGACGAAGCTTTTTTTAAAATTATATTTAACGGAAAAATAAGGAAGTATGGGTAATTACAGCGTTTACGACCTATCATCGACTGGGTTAAGTAATCACTTTATATAAATATAAAGTTCACCATTCTCACCCATTAATCAATCTCCATATCCCAAAATTTTTGTTAGTTGCATATATGTCAATATGTGGAAACACTTCGAGTACCACTACACTATGAGATATCTATTATTTGTTTAATACCAGTGCCTTTGCGGGTGAAATTACAGTAATCGTGTGTTCTTGGACATATTAAAATATTTATTTCTTATAGTGATGGTAAACCGTTGCGTGACTGTGATTGTGTCAATGATTGGTATCTGAGATGTAATGATGATTGATAACTAAGATTTAACTGTTGGAGTGTAACTTTTTAGAGTACCAGCCATTGCTTGAAGAATTAAGTTAATCAATTATCAATCAACGTTACAATCGAAGACACTCACAGTCACAATAATGTTTTACCATCACTACTTTCTTAATATCCTTGCCGGGGTAATTAATTATTATTTGTAATTAGATTCTGATGTACTCTGTGGTAAAACTAAAATTTATCATATATTGTATGGTGACTTGAACATTTAAACCTTATCATCCCAGAAGTATAAAAGTGCCACTTAGTGAGTTTATACTTATTATAAATTATTTTTCATAATTTGAGAATCACATTAATATTATTTACAGGATGTAGCGCGCGCCACGCGCATAGATCTTTTTAATTTAAAATTATCTTGAAACATCGCAAAAAGAAGAGCAAATTAGCGGAACACGGAACTAAATACTAAATGCCAAAAATGCGACACATCTTATAAATAAAAATACAACAAGAAATACTAAATGTCAAGCATAGCAGTTGTGCTAAAGGTAAAATGAAATAAAAATTCAAGCAGCAAGATTAATGATGATGACATTATATTCTGAACTGCGCGTCCAATTAACCGCTAACCGGAGCAAGAAACTAACTTTCGTGAGAACGAACAATTCAATTTCACTTTCCGTTTGGGTTTCGTTCTTACTCTGTACATGTTATGTATTACACATACATATGTGCATATATTTCTCAGTTAGCGTAATAATATTTTTAAAGAATATTGAAAAAATATTATTTTTTAAAGCTCCCTTAAAGCGGATAATTGAAGTTAAGCTTCTTCAGATGTAAATAACGTTTGGATAGGTGGCTACGCGACATGCGTATATTACGGCAACCCGAAAGAAATGCAAATTGTATCACCATCAAACACTATTGAAACATTTCGCGATAATTTCTTGTTTATATAATGTTACAAATAATATAATATCAATATTAAAATAATTTTCACTGAAACTTACTAAGTTTACTTGTGCTCGCGGAAACATTAAACTAAACACACACACACATATATATATATATGAAACTGGTGTCTCTTCCGGATTAAATCGCATTTTTGTATATGGCTTCCTTGGGGAAACCATGGCTGATGTTTCGGCACAGTAACACGTGCAATTGTCAAGGCGTTACCTCAAAAAATTACGGTACACCCGTACTTTTTGCAGGAGATATAAATCTTCCACAGTTGAGTATACTCAAGTGTAGTATATAACATATATATAATATACATGAAAATTGGAAATGGGTTCCAACTGAAGTTGTAGCTAAAAAGGTAGAGCACTCGCTCAGTATATATACTGGGATCCATACACAGTACTACTAAAATATATTTTTAAATAATGGTGAAAATAAAACACAAGTTAAAAGTGACAGTAAAACGTTACGAAATTTTTTAATACAGTTTTCTTGGCAAATTATACTAGAGGAACCTCTGTAAAAACATATTCAATGTTAAAATCTAATAAATATAAGTACACCGCGGCGTAAATCTTGCCGGTGATTGGTGGTTGTATTAAACTTGACCTCCCTCGTGGCTTCCGATCCTTTCCGGTTGAAGTTCGCTCCGGGGCTGAGCAGTCTGCACGCTCCGAGGAGTTTCGTGCCGCCGAACAATTTGGACAGTCGGCCGTCGAGCAGCCGACGCTCCTAAGTTCAAAAAAGATTCTGTCCGCTTGATTAATGCGTGTGATACGTCGGGTGAGAACTTCCAGAAATAACTTTGTCACAGTTCCAACAAAACAGTCGCCCCTCGCTCTGTACAATTGCTCGAGGCTGACATCACAAAACGATACTGGGAAATGGAATTCACATTTGCGAGTTATGCATACAAGAATCATTTCTTGTTATTTTTTCTATTCCCTTCTATTTATTGTGTTATAAACATAATTATTTAAAATGATTTTGTATATTTTTAATTATTCAATTTTGTAATTCAAATTAGTAACATGCATATTAATTGAGATTAATTGTTTAGATTTCACAGATAGATATAATGGATGAACCTGTCTCCTTTAGCATATACTTCGATTTACTTAAGACAGTTAACGTCTTTTAAATTATGTACTTAAGTTATTGTTTATGGATGTTAATGTTGTAAGGAAGATATATAACGCAAGTGTTGATGGCAGCAGACGTAGAGGACATCCGCGTAATACTTGGCATGACCAGGTAAACCAGATACTGAAGGATGGCCCTGTTAGAAGCCTCAATAATCGTTGAGCTTGTATGAATGTGGATGAGGAGAGAATTGTGTGTCAGGACTGAAGAGTGTGGCGCTCTATCTTCTCGGACTACCCTCGCGGAGAAACAGCGTGATGGTAAGTAAAAAAATCAGTGATTCACGATCGTTTATATATTCGATATTGCCAAACGATGCAATCCATTATCACAATCATTTTAAACAACTCATTAATACCATCTACACACATATACCATATCTTATACATTGAACAATGCAATTACGTTAGGTTTTACAAAGTATTTACCTAATCTAATGACATCTAGTTCAACTCATTATATATATATAATTTTTTACATTGATCATTCTACTTTGTTTACTACTATACCGGAAAAACACTGTCTGCTATATATATATATATATATATATATATATAATACTGTAAAATACTAGTGTAGCAGGCAGGGTATACAAATATGTCTTACTTTGTTGAAATATTTATCCGATTATAATATAACACACTATACTAAGAATCAAATAAATAAATTATTATTAATAAACAACTGTTACGCACAAGTACGTCCCAACGATAGCAAAAATGGTCGGCCAGTTACGCCGTCGCTTGGGAACACCCAGATATCGCCGAACGCACTGAAAAGTACGTGGCTAGTCCGAGTGCTCCAAAATCGCCGGCGGTAATACTCCGATTTGCTATACTACGTACAGATGCGAGGCGTGCAGGAGGTGATGTGTGCAGGAGAGAAGTAAAACACAGGGAGATGTTTGCTCTGGAAGGCCGCAGACGAGAACTGAACTTCTCAACTGCGGTACCCCCTCTATTTATTACATGTTTCAAAAATAGACATGGCCAGGAATGGTGGGGGAGGCTCACAACCCCCACCACTTGACTGGTGTGACGCAACCGTCGAACCACAATTGCTGGAACCCGACAATGCCTGGTCTTAATACCGTGCCAAAGTCGCGCTCCAGACACAAAAATGAATAAAATACAAAACAGTTGTGGAATATCGCGAGTAATAAACAAATACCAATAAGACCTAGCTCGCAATATCCACAACATAATCAAGACATTTATTAAACAAACAATAAATATGAAACATGGAATAAACAGGGGGTGGGGGGTGATCGCCCGTAATTTACACAATTATTTTCAGTGGGTGATCACCCCATACAAAGACAATATAAGTGTGGATATCGCGAGCATTAAACATTAATTACCAAAACCAGCTCGCGATATCCACAACAAAATAGTTACAGATGTGGGCGACCGTCCGAAATCTTAATACACAAAACAGTTACACTTGGTGGACGGCCGCCCCATACAAAATACAATTGGCGGCCCTACCGAGGGCCACCTGCGGCCCCACCATGGTGAGCAACAAACCGCTCCTGTACCGCTCGGTGGTAGCTCCGCCACCGCGAGCTAGTACGTAGTGGCTGTCCCCTTACGGAGCCCGCCACTGGCGCTCAGCGCCCATCGGCCCGCTTGGTGCCACTGGACCGAGTACGAAAAAGGCCCTTTCCAGGGCCGCTGAATTGTAAAACATAATGGGAGCCCATTTCAAGGCTCCCGATTGGGGAATTCGTCCAGTGGAATTCCAAATATCGTCTCCAAGCGGGTCTTCCCGAGTCTGGTCGTCGGCGCTCCGCGCGCGGCGACTCACAAGAAACTGCTTTCTGAGCCAGTCGTGAGGTGGAATCCTGTGTGCAACAACAACTCTTTAAAAACTGAATTTTTAAAAGTAAGCACACCAATATTATTATATAAACGTATAATTTTTTAAATAATTTTTACCGAAATTCATCAGTTTGCTCAAAACTTCAACTATGGTTTATTGACTGCAGATTTTGTAGATATTTTTAGAGATATATTTTATAGTTTTAGAATCGTGAAGAGTTTTTATGTGGCTTCTTAAAATTTACAAAAGGTGGGAAATTCAGAGTAAAATATTGATATATTGTATTGTATGACATGATGCATACTGACTTGAACCAATACTTGTCTCTAATATTTATATATACATCTACAACAAAAGTTAATTATTAAATTAAAAATAAAATAAGACACCCAATAAACATTAGTAAGACAATCCAAATAAAGAATAATAAGATAAATAGAGAATGTCCCAAAAAATGTATACACACTTTGAAGGGATTTAAACATATAAACATTATAAAAATTATAAATAATATAAACATTAAAATTCTAATTAAAGAAGATAAATGTATACATTTTTAAATTATCCCATTAAATCATCTAACTAATGTTCATTCAAGCAACTCAGTGGAATTGCAAACATCTTTAAGTAGTATTTTGGAGCACTGTTATCATAATAGCTATCTTTAATTATTTAATTGTTGTCAGTTTTGCACCTTCAAACTTATGTTTGTCGTACCCTCGTAAAATAAAGTCAAGTGGCGTTAAAAAATTTTCAATGGGTTTGTTTGCTTTAAATTGCAATGGATGCGCGAATTTGGAATTACTTTCTCGTTTTTGGACAGTCTATTTAAGCCAAACATTAAAAAAACATGTATAAAATGCGTAAGTGTATGCAGATAAGATGTTTTATATTACGAGAAACTCTCTATGGCAAATTAACGTACATTGAACAAAAAACCATTTACGTTTTTAGATAATTTCACTAATTTTAACTTGAAGTACTTCAATAGTAAAGTCTCTAATTAATAAAATATTTAATATATATTTTTCATAAAATTGTACAGAAACTTGAATGTTTAAAATAAAATAGCTATAGTGATATAACTTTTTATGCTAACATCTTGTTAATTTTCTAAATAAACAACATTAGTGATTATGATAGAATTTTGATGATACGATAGCAGATAAGAATAGATACAAGTTGGTAATGACGATAGCGTTTTCGTTTCGTATTTTCATCAGTGAGTAAGGATGTTTTTTTTAAATTAAATTTCTGGGTGAACAGCGTTTTGGAATTTTAGTCAAAGATCAGACGGGGAAGAGATGTATGTAGATGTCTCGCTCGCTGTGTTGCGGTCATTTTTCAAAAACTTTGAGAAAGGCCCTGTTTACAACGAGAACAATAATAATTACGATCATAACTAAAATTTATCATGGCCTCGCAGTCGTTAGCAATAGCCGTGGTTTCGCACTGAGAAAAAAAAAATATTGCCTTAGTTCGGTAACTAAATTAATTTATTTCTCTGCCGTTGTCACAATTTATAACTTAAATTAGTAAGAAAACTAATTTTCTTTGACTTCATGATTAATATGGTTAATGTAAAGTGAACACGTTTCATTTGAAAACCATTTAAAATAAAACAAATAAAAATAAAGCCGTGCATTTACAGTCCCAATATCAACTTCCAGAAATATAAAATTAGAAGTAAATAATTAAACAAGGAAACAATTATAAGACAGTCGCTTAGTGATCGAGTGGTCCGGGGTTCAAGCGTCGTTCTAGGAGACCACCAAGATAGTCCTATTTTCATAGAAAACGTTTAGCTTAGTTTCAAAATAGTACTAGTTGATGTGATATGTATTCTGTTTAAAAAAAAATCGAAACATGTTTAATTTTATATAGGTACATATTTGCATCGTTTTAAAATTTTTCAGGTCTTAACAATACGTAGGCAGTTTTCCTTATTCTGTTTGTAAGATTAGTAATATGTTCTTTCCATTTGAGTTTGTTATCTATTATGGTTCCTATGTACTTGATACAGTCTTTTTCTTCAATTGATGAACATTGGTCGCAAGAGTCTTCTTGAAAAACAGGCATTGGTGTGAATTTTAATATTAATTTCAGTGTTGCCTTTCTGTTGAATAGCAACTCGTAAAAAGTTTGTTTTACCAGTATTAATTGATAGTAGGTTATAGATATATTATATTAGCGTCAGTTCACGTTTTTTCATTAATTATTAGTACTGTATCGTTTGCATAAGATATTATTTTACCATGTAATCATTATATATAAATTATTCGAATAATAAGTCGAATATTTTTTTGCAATTTTATTTCATTTATATTTAAAAAATGTAAAAATAACTCATTGTGACAAAATCCATCTATCTAGATTATTTTTTTCGGAAAATGTGGTGATATTTTTGCTTTTGGAAGTAAATATTTGCCTCTCATACCCCGAAATTTTTTTCCAGATTTATCACAATAATTGAATATTTATATACAATTTTCCAGGACATCATACGATGCTTGTCGAGCAGATCTTCTGAGAATGGATCAACGGTATAAAAATAAGTATGTTTTTAATACTTTTTTTTATCCAGTATTCGCAGTATGATCTATTAATTTTACTAAAACATTTTTAATCATGACCAACCAACAGACGCTTCATCTTCGGCGTAGTCCGGCTAATGTTGAATGATAGATATTTGGTTCTTTTTTTCTGGTTTATATATCTAGTCATTCAGATCACCGAAAATATTGAAAGTTATGTTAAAATTTGTCACAGTTTCAAAAAATTATTTTCTTAAAGCTTTAAGGTATTAGCAATATTTGAATATGTCCAAGAATACACAATTAGTGAATTTTCACTTACAAATGTACTGTTATTAAACAAATAATAGATATCTCATAGAGACGAAGCTATTATTTTTTATTATATTTAATGGAAAATATATGGAAGAATGTGTAATTATAGAGCTTACGACCTGTCTTCAGCTGGCTTAAGTAATCACTTTATATAAATATAACGTTCACCATTCTCACTCATCAATCTCCATATCTATCAAATTTTTTAAAGTTGTATATATGTTAATATGTGGACTCACTTCTTTAAGGTATTCACCATCCAACTAATATTTTCTTTGTTCGTATACAGAATACATATTACAGTAATATCTGCCTTGGGTTTGTCGTCCAATGAATAATATGAGTACCTGACTTATTTATGGTTTCAGGTGATGTAACGGAATTTCTTGTACGTATTATATACCTACAAATATTACTTAATTGATAATCAAATTGCAGAATAAGTTAATAATTAACTTTTATGGAAGAACAATTATATTTGTTAAATCTTGCGCAATTAATATCGCAGATTAATGTTTTGTGGGATTGTTATACTTTAAAAACATGAAGTTCAACATTTTTGGAACACATTTAAATTTATTGAATGAGTGTACATTGTCTTATCCTACACAGTTATATCTATAATAATTATCATCTTCAGGTATTGTAGATCCGCTGCTGGATGAAGAGTTTCCCATCTACTATTCTGCCTTTGTCTGCTTTAATACTGTAAAATACTAGTATAGCAGGTAGTGCACCGAATTAAGTGTTTTAACTTTGCCGTAATCGTCAGCAACATATCACCTTATTTAATTTATTAAATTAAAAAATAAATAATTATTATAACGATTACTTAATTTGATAATACAGATTCTTTTAAAATTTATTTTCGAAAGGATTAAATTTCCTATATCCGAGTACTCTTGTGCAGATGCCAGTAAACTTAATTTTTATAAAAACAAAATATACTTTACATCATACAATATATATATATAGGTAAATACATAATATATGTAAATATTATGATACAAATATATAATTATTATAAAACTGAAGGATTATATAAGAATTTCTTTGCTTCTGTGTTCGATGGTCCATCATGATCATTGTTTTTTTTTAAATAATAGAGATGCATACACGAAATACGCGTCACATCAATACTTTTACTATTTTCAAATTAAGTTAAATGCTAACCACTAGACTACAATCACGTACGTGCGACAATATTCTATAACATTACCGAACCCAATTTTACACTCAAAGGAATAAGGAGTATATAGTATACTATATTTAAGTAACTTGAGATTAACCTTATATCAATTATCCAAGAACTTTAGAATATTGACCTTTCATCAAGAAAGCTTCCTGAAATTGAGAGAAGACAATTGGGAATACAGCGATCATATAAGTAGATAATATTATTAACTTGTCAAAGTATGTAACATTATATTCCCTTAAGGAATACGATACAAAGTACCGAAGGCGATGTACGGATCGTCGGTACTTTATCTTGACATAGTTTTGACTAATGGCTCAATGGATAATGAGTACGACTTTAAAGGATGATCCCTTACAAGCAATTTAATAAAAAAATATCTCTTTATTTTATAACTACGTAAGTTATTATGAAACATAATGTTATCGTTATAACTGATATCTACATAATTTATTATACGTGTATAAGATCTAATAAAATTTTAAAAAGACAGTGTTTTATAATTGTTATTAAAAAAGATGTAATTTCTTGTTACCGTATTTTTACGAGTATAAGTCGTACTTTTTTCCCAATTTTTTTTTTTTAAAATAAGCCTGCGACTTGTACACTGCAAGTCAAATATGCAAGATATACAATATTCGCACATTGTTTAGGTATTTGTAAAACATGTTTACTATTTTATCTTCTGTCCTATCTATGATAAACGACTATGGACGGACGTGATACTAGAGAATAGTATCGAGCCTGATGCGTGACAACAACTGCAAGTCAATATTTTACATCAACGGGAAGATATATAAGAGCCAGTATCAATCATGTCTGTGCGTGGGTTTTACATCCTTGGGAGAGTATCAAAACAGAAGTTATTGTGAAGTCGTTCAAGAAGACAGGAATTTCAAACATGCTGAATGGGATTGAGGATGATGCAATTCATGAAGAAAGTACCGGTTCAGACATTGACAACGTTCAGTAATAATGCTATATATTTAGTAATAATAGTTTTTAAATAAAAACATTTTCTCAAAAAATTTTGACTTAGGGTGCGACTTATACTCGATAAAATACGATATTTAAGTTCGTAATTAATTAATTAATTATTATTATTAATAAAAGATATGAAAATTCGAATTGCGATGGTTTGTTGTATGGCATGTACTAGAAACAAAGCGAGTATTTAAATAATATTAACTTTTTTATTTTAAAAAAAAAAAAAAATGTTATTAATCCCAACATACAACAAAATATTATGCCATATCAAGTAAGTTATATTATGTAATAAAAAAAACTTCAACATGAATTGTCACTATCTGCCAATAAATAAAAAACTTCGAATGTAAAAATAATTTCACGAAGTCGAATTTATTTTATCCAAAAATCTTTGTAATAATTTAAACAATTGGATATTTATAATTATTACAAGTAATACATGAATCTATTTTTATAAGATATCTTAGTTAATTACTATTAAATGCTTATTTACCTTATAGCTCTTTAAATTTTACCTATGTAGTTCATCAATAATCAACCCTCTCGTTCAATTTCACCCTCGAATGGTATCAAAATTATCCAACCGTACTCAAATTAGCTCCCCTGCAAATTGCAAGTTTGCAAATGTTCGGGCTGTGATCATTCCCTGCCACAAACACAAGCACACGTCTCCCTTGGTTACTGTAGACGAATTTAATGAATATTTTTTCGAAGATTATATGAGGTTCCCCGTACTCATAAATAAGAATTTATGTGACTCGTAAATATTAAACAATGAAATAGTGTTTAGGTTTTGTGAAGGTATTGCAAAATATTAACACGATTTATTAACAAAAAGCCTCGCAACAGACGTGTAATTTAAATAATTACCAATATAAATTGCTATTGTACGGTAAAATAATTTATTCACGATAACAGAAAACTACTGGGCCTCGACGAATCATCCTGCCAGGCCATCCGGCAGGCTGGCAAAGATTTAACACACTATACATCAGTGATCCTTTCGCTGCCCGAATGGTGACTGTAAAACGAAATAAATTCAAAATTACATTTTCTTCCATAATAAGTAAATAAATTAGAGCAAATGCAAAAAAGTTAGAAATGTGTAATTAAAATTGACGCGTAAATATCTCAATCCTGCAACAACTTCAAGCAAAGTAAGCCTTACCTACAACTGGGAACAAAATATACTTACGAAACTTTGGCCTAGATGGCCGTGACTGTCGGAAAAATAGATTATGCTGGGCACAACTTTGGACCGTAGAAGACCTGGAAGAGTGCTACAATGATGGGAAGATATGGCTACACATACATCAATAGAATCTAAAAAATACAGAATATCTTTCTGAAATATCTTAACTTTCGTAGTGATCGAACATTAACCAGCACTCCTGAGTTATTTATCATTTTCAAAGTTCCATCACTACAAATTCGAAGAGACAAGGCCGATGTCATTTTCTTACACAAAATAGCCAACTCTAAAGTAGACTGTCCTGATTTACTCAGACGCATATCCATGCCAGACAGATAAACGAGAACTAATCTTACATTTAACCTTCCATATTGCAACACTTATGCCAAACAGAACTCATTTTTCTACCGAGCACCTCTTTATTTAAATTCATACCTAAACGAACTAGACATTTTCAATACTACAGTTGCCTTAATTAAATCTAAATTCAATGCATAAACCTGAATGGCCTTCATTTTATTTTTATCACACAGATTTTATTCTCTATTCTATTTTCTTTTTCCTTTCCCCTCACCCTCCCGTTCCCCTGGAATATTTCATTTTTTATTACTTTTATCTCTCCTCTGTTTATATTTATATTTTTTTCTCACTTTTTTCTGCAATATAGTTATTTTTAAACTATAAATTATACTCACTGTAGAAAGTATATTATATCCTCTGACAAAACGTAACTAGTTTAAATATTGTTTCATTTTTATTATCATTTTTGTATATACTGATAAACTATATGTTTTCCCAATAAAATAAAATACATTTACGCAAAATTATGTGCTCAACAAATGTTTCCTTCAATGATGGTCACGCGGCTTCAATTCTTGCATGAGTTGGATTTTGTAAGCTCCTAAACCAAGATCTTTCCTCAAAATCTTCCATAAAGTGGATGTACACAGCTCCAAATGCTGTGCACGATAGCGAATCGACTCTGTTCGGGTTCTCTCCAATAGAATCGACTCTATTCGGGTTCTCTCCAATCCAATCTTCTCTCTCCATGCTCCACTGCAGCAACAGCTTCTTCTGTGCGCACTGTACGACGTCTCTGCTGATGTGTATTATCAATAAGCGTATGCGCGGTGTATTATTCGAATTACTTGTGTATTATTACTTACGTGTATTATTCGAATTACTTGCTCGGATGGATGATTATGTCGATCGTAAAAAGGACGTAGCGCACAGTAAGTTTCGCGAACTGCACCAAACTGAGCACAACTCGGCTGTCAGCAGTCAAATTGACTGTCACTGGAAAAAGTATTGCCAATTCAAAAAACAAACCTTTAAAAATACACCTTTATATCTCAATATTGACATGATAATTAGATAGATTTTTTTTTGTACACTTGTTGTAATCCGACTGAGGATGAGAGCAACATTCCAGGCATACAAACAGTAATCATACTGACGAATAAATAAAAAAATATGTATGCGATGATACCCACGTACTCAACCACAAAATAATCATTTAATATTCATACGAAAATTTTCTGTTGCCGAGATTTTTTTACGTGCGCGTGTATATTATATATAATGAAAGAAATAACAAAATAAATGGGTTTTGGTTTTCGTACGATTCGTTTTCGTATGTCACAGAGACTGAGGTGAAGACGTGCCTGGGTGACAAGAATGAACATTAATCATTATAACGTGCCATTTCTTTTTTAAAAATGATGCATGAAAAAACAAAGTGATAAAATTCGTGAGGCGTTTTCAAATAGCCGACGTAAAATTTATCTCAATAAAGTTTTTGTGTGATGATCTCTTTTTGTGCGATTATTTTTTCCTGGCAACCAAAGGATTAATTTATATCTGAAAAATTTACCAGTAATCTTACGGATTTGCGAGGTGTATTATGAAATTATATGTACTAACTGTATAATACTAATATAATTATTTGTGTGAATTTAAAACAAAAAAAAAAACTTCGATATTTTATTATTCGTTATTTTTAATTTAATTATTTCGAAAAACATTGTCTAAAATCAGAATTTGAACCTGTAACCTTTTTGGTAAACTGCTTTTCGATCTTCGACAATATAGTTCTTTGCATCATGTTCAAAGACAAATGTTTATTTTTAGTAAAAAGCATGATACATATTACTTTTATGAATGTTAAAAGTTGTTGATGCGCCAGGATTCTTGGATTGTTATTATCTGATTTCTATCAAACTTTTCAAAAAAATGTATCTGCTAGATATATATATTTATATAAATGACTGTTCTTCAAGAAAGTAAAATTATTTGTTACTCAGATTATATTGGATGTAGAGAAAAAAGTTAATAAACGCTGAGATTTTTTTAAATAGAGATACATACACGAAATACACTTTGATATTCTTACCAGTTGATAGATGGTACTAACTTAGTGTTCTTTTTGGAGAGGTTCAACTTCCAGAATACTTGATCACTAGGCGTGTGTACCAACAATATTAAAGAGAAACCACTCAAAATATAAGTAAAAGAATATTAATTATTGATGATTTTTTTACCTCAATGAAGAATACTTTTTTTGCTAAAATATAGATTTTTTAGATAAACGAATCATCAAAACCATATAATTACTTCATTATTTTAATTCAAATAATTATAGGCGCTTATAATTAAACATGATAAATATTTTTCATCAATACTTTAATAGGTTTTATATTGTTATCTTACTTGTCCCTAGAGTAGTGTTTATAGAACCACGTCTTATCTGAAAACCCATAAACAATGACTAGTATTTAATCTTATTTAAATAATAATTTATCATATTCTTCGACTTTTATTTAAATATAGGTAAAATTTTTGAAAAATTATGTCGCGTAAACCTATGTTAGTAATAATTAGTCCCGATAATAGAATCCCAGTAATAGAATGCGAAATATTGAGAAGGAGGTTCATTCGAGATGGCGGCATTATTTCTTTATTTTTCTGGTCTGTGATATTTAAAATAATAAATAATTATATTAATTAGAAAGATATACATATAAAATCAATTGTATCTAAAAATATTATTGTTGCTACCGGGATTCAAGCCTAAATCACTTTCCAATCCAAAATATTTGAGATTTCGTAAAAACAAAGTAGATGGAACGATAGATGTATTCATTTGAAAAGTGTAACATATGGGTTTGAAAATTTGTCGTCAAAAGTACTGTCTGCTGTAGCACCTTCCCCTGATTGGAAAGAGATCCAGATTCAAATCCCGGGTAGAAACAATAATATTTTTCAATAAAATTGATTTAATATGTTTATCTTTCTAATAAATACATTTAATAAGTATTTAAAACTATTTAACTACTGCATGCATTGAAGACCAAAAAATGTTTCGAGCATTACTATATACATACAATGGGATTTGCATGAATTTTTAATTTCAATAAAAAGACTTCTAAGGAACCTGGAGCGTTCTACATATCTATAATAATAATAATAATATTGGATAATTTTTATAGCACCATTATTGTAAAAAAATTCACCTCAAGGGAGCTTTAAATATAAATTATTTATAGTCCTACATTATTTTTGTTTTAAAAATAAAAAATGTTATTTGAACTCATGGAAATGATTTGATTGCCGCTGTATATACATGGACGTTGTTATCATCATGCAATCAGCCTAATAGTGTAGCGATGGTCACTGAGGAGGTGGCGAGGGTATAAATTAATACGCGAATTACACAAATTCATAATTTATTGTACATCTTTAGTAAGGAAAAGAAAACATGAAACAAAAATGTTCTTAAATTACTTAATTTTAATTATTTAATTTTAAAGACTATCATACTTAATTTTTCATACACTGCTTGGGAACATCTGGCCTGAGTCGTTCCGGAAGTTAAATATATTCGCTCTTCAGCTGACTTGAACTCTTCGCCGTGGCTGCCTTCAACCGGCTCAAACTGTTTTCTCCTCCGGCTTGAACTGTGCTCGAAACTGGCTTCCACTGAGCTGTCTAGAACAGGCTTTTACATCCGTTACATCTGGTTCAAAATCTCGTTTTCATTTGAACTCGAATTCCACTTCCTTCAACCAAACTGCGATTTTCAACCTTGTGAGTTCAATTGCACTGCGTATTCAACTGGGCTGCCATTTCGACTGACTTCCTTCAACTGTCCAAATTCGACTGTATAATATGACTTTGCAAATTCAACTGCACTGCGATTTCAACTCATCTCGACTTCCTCTGATTTTAACTATCAGAATTAACTAATCTTCTGGTGGAACGATGATATATGGTGTGGAATCATGGACCCTGAAAGCAAGGGAGATCAGACGTGAATGCCTTCGTTATATATTGGCTTAATGCCTTAGATATATATTGCGCATACCATGGACGGCGAGACGCACGAATGTCTCCATTCTGCAGGAGCTAAACATCAAGAAAAGACTCTCAACCGTTGTTCTAAGATCAATCCTTCAATTGTTTGATAAAAAGTTAGCTTTGAGTAGCCTGTTGTGGTGGGTAACGTCGAAGAAAAAAGAAGAAAAGAAAGTTCCCCCACGCAATGAACCAACCAAAGGCAACAGTCACTTAGGCATATCTATAGGATGCCAAGAAAAATAGAAAAATATAGTCAAGAGGGAGGGAATTCATATATATCACAATCCAATGATTCACTGAACTGATCAGTCATGAGAAATCGATATGGATGATGAAAATAATAATAGGTATCCAGAACAACTTAGTTAAGTGTTTATCGAACAGCTCCCAGAGAATCTATAACAAGTTTAATGACGTTAAACATAAAAATTATTTAAAACTTATTCATGTGTTCTGTCTCAAAAAACATCTTTCATTGGGCTAGATTTCGTGTACCACGAAATCAATCAAAATAATTAACTTATAGGTACCAATAAATATATTAAAAAAATAAATTTCAGATAAATCTATAACGAGATACTAAACATATTTTGTCTAATATACTTTTAATGTAAAGAAACGATTAAATTGTTAATAAATTGAATATTCTGTTGTGTGCTCATTACACTTTTCTGTTATTTGTACAGTTACTGTTGCTATTGTGTATTCGGTTTCTCGCAGTGTACAGCAAGAAAATCCAGGGAAGTCATGCTTCCTGGTTGGTCCTTGAGCCATTATTATTATGTTCCTATATCAAATTCATATCACCCTTCTTACATCCCGTTTCCCTACTTCTTATGTGAATAGTAGTAATGAAGCATGCATACAATATAATGTAACATAACATCAATAGAAGAAGATAAAAATTGGTCGGAGAAATGGTAGAGAGGTTAAAATTATAGTTAAGCTAGAGGAGAGCAAGGAAATGTAGGTAAAATGAATTGATAATGTAATAATTCATAAAATATAAAATATTTTATTGTCGTAGGGCCAATATCGAAAAAGTCAATTTCAGTTAAATTCTTATATGGTATTTACACAAACGGTGAATGGTGAATGAATATAAATATATTGAACTATTTACATATTGTGTAAATATTATCTATTATACTGTGTATTATGTGTAAATATTACATAATATGATTGAATATTACACAATATGATTGATAAATAGAATATATATAAAACGATTGTTGATGGCACTAGAAATAGATGTCTGTGGCATGATCATATAAAACAGATACTAGAAGATGGTCATGTAACAATCCTCTACAATTGATGAGCTTACTTAAGAAGATGTGTGAATAGGGGGGAGAGTTGTGTCAGGACAGAAGAGTATGACGCTCTATCATGTATTTCTATCCTACTAATATAACTAATTTAATAACTATGTTTTATGCATTTATGATGTTTTTATGCTTATTTTTGTGAATAATATAAATGGAGTTTTGTTGTTTCACTAAGCAGTTGTAGAGTTTTTATATTAACTATATAAATTAATTAATTTGTTATTGTATAAGCTGCATTTGTTTATATTAATTATTTGTAAAAGCCGACAAGGGTGTAAATATAAATAGATAAACTAATAAATAAAGTATTCAAATAACAAACAAAAAAAAAGTAAAAAAAGGTATAAAAATTTATGATAGTATTTCTAAACATTTTTTTTTATAACTATCCTTTGATGTGGCAGTAATGTATTCTACTTCTTCTTCTTTTAAATAGGCAATCCACCCGTCAAGAGTAATTTGTGCCATGTATCAAGTAAAAACTCTATTTTATAGAAAAAAGTACTATAATATTATAGAATAGGAAATATTACATTGCAAGTCAATACCATTGTCGATCAAAAAATTTGCTATTATATAGATTAAATGTGGCGAGTTAAGGGAAAGAAGATGCCACAAGTTAACCGGGAGTTGAAAGTAACGTATTCGTATAAACATAAATTTTAATTTGTATATTTAGATACTAATTAAATGAAATAAACAAATATATTAAAAACGCACAAATGATTAATTTTAGCCCTGAAGATGGACCTGGATGATACAAAAAAACAGTACTTTATCAAGTTTTGTAGGTTTTTAAAATGGTGATAAAAATCTTTATTTATGTAACTCCTTTAAAGTCCTAAATAAATAATAATAAAAGCACATAATTCATCAATTTGAAGTTCAGGCTTAAATATTTATCTTGTAAAAAAAAAACATGTGTTTTTATGAGAAAAATGCTACAAACTGGCAAGTGTGTAATTAAATAATTCATATTGAAAATACAAATGTCTTGTTCCAACACGTTTCATAGACTGTATTTAGGGTCGAAATATGTTTCTCTCAATAATAACGACGGAAGTGTGAAAGAAAAAGTGTTGTCGGGTGTGAACAAGCCTCGCTGAAAGGAACATTAGTAGTGTTGAGGATAAACTGATGTCCTGTTGACGGTTTGTGTAAATAACTGCCTACGCGTATTTTATTTATCTCCGAAAGCAGACTGTATAAAATAATTAATCACTTTCTGCAAAAAAAAACCCTCCGATATAGTTTCAAGTCTTGCAGTTTGACCTAAGTTTTTAGATATCTACGTATACATATTTTTCCAATATATAATACTAAGTACTGTACTGCACACACGTAGGTTTATTTTATTTTTAATATAGTTTAAAAATGTGCAGTCTATTTCATCGTCAGGTGACAACTAAATTAAATACAGTGTTGAGATGGGAGGGTTGTTAATGGGAATGTGGATAGTAAAGGTGAAGTATTAGGAAACGTGATGGTATTCATGACCTTCGTTATTAAATTATTCATGATCACTACTTTATAATACAAATCACATAAATCAACTAGAAAGGTAAATATATAAAAAATCAATTTATAGAAAAAATATTTGAATCGTCTTGAATTGCAACAAAATTATGAAAAACATACATAAATCTAAAATTTTAATTGATACACATACATTTTTTCTAAAATAAACCCACCGTTTCAAAATTTGGACGCAGAGTCGGAATGTGCCGATCGCAAATAACGCACATAAACAACGATTGCGAGCAATTTGGAGCGAAACTCGAATTGCTGGTCAATTTATCAATCAATGATAGTTCTTGAGCACTTTAGGCCTAAATGTAAACTAAAGTTTCGGATAATGCCATATAAAGGGAAAAAATACATTTAAAAGTTTAAAAATTTCAAAATATTAATTAAAAGTAATGTAGAAATACATATTTATAAACAAAAAAGCAATCGGCTATCGCCGAATGATTGCTACTAGGTCCTGCGATTGGCAATTTCTACTAATAATTATTCACAGCAGTTTTAATAAATATCATACACTATTGCACAATCGCAAAGATTGTAAATTAATATTAATAATCATTATTTGTTAATCTGTTCTGCCATCTAACGATTTTTTTAAAGACTACTTTGATACTTCTAAAGGCTACTTTGGTATTTGATAATGAGATTGACATACAGATTCAATAGCGACGAAGAATAATCATTTACTTATTTATAAAAATAATATAAATTAATTGAATGTTTGATAAAACTAGCAAAGAGGTTTTTGTTACTTCTTTTCCATTTTTCAACATAAAAAATATGTTTCACGAAAACACTGGCCGTGCAGTGTCCACCACTATCCGCGAAGCATCTACTCCTGTCGATTACTTTTCGCTTATACACTAGAAATGTATTAATTTGGGAACAATTTTTTTGGCGTCTCCTAGCCTGTACTCAAAGGTATTTGAGATTCGTCGCAATTTTAAGTTGATTACTTTTAAAAATGGAATAACAGATGTATCAATTTTAAAGAGCTACAGAATATAAGTTCACAATTTGTTGTAAATCTACTTGGTAGATATAGTAAAATTGGATAATGTATTTCCCCGGATATGAAAAGAATCACAGTAGCAACTTAAATATTTTTTCGATAATTAGATATTTATCTATATATCTTTCTAGTTGATTAATTTAATTTGAATTAATTATTTTCTTCTTTTCTAGTGCTTGTGTTAGCGTTCATTATTTAGTTTGCAGCAGCTTGAAATAGCTGGACTGTAAGCTTCTATCTATAGATCGACATCTAAAATGCTTTAAGTCAATAATTATAATGAAATTTAAACATTAAAGGAATACATGTGTTGATTGCACGCGTTGGTAACGGTGTCTACCATACAGACAATTCAAATATTCTCTGAGCTTCTACTAAATCAATTAGCTTTCTAAAGCTCAACTGCTCGTATGGTGAGCTAATTATTAGTGAACAGATCATGTTAAATCGATAATGTTGACTATCGCCATTCTCGAATTACACCAGGGATATTCACCAGCTGAGTACAATCGGAGTAGCCATAAATAAACACTGTGTGGTTTGACGGACGTGAGTTAGAAGGCATAATTCAGTAAGGCCAACGAAACAAGCTTTTAGGGCCGGGTATCAGTCACTCAGCAAACGCAATCTGCCATAAACTGATGGCTATAATGAAAGAGCTCAACGACATGTTTAAACATAATTCTTTTCTCGGTTGAAATACATTTACAAAATAACTGTTGTTCTTTACACGAAAGCGTGCAAAAGGATATTTAGATGATAATTATTTTTAACTTCGAGGGTAGATTTAAATTAAAATTATTTAAAATTTTTTGGTTATGAAATAATTATTATAAATACCAAATAAATAAATTGAATGTGAATAGAAATATATTTTAATATTTTGAATTGAAAGTACGCGTAGGTTAGTTAAAAAAAAGCAAAGTTTACATAATTAAATTCTATCGAATTTAGTAATGATACCAAAATATATTCCTACGAAATTAATTAAGATATATCTAGTGGACTATCCTCCACCGACCAGATCAGTGGTGAGCATGAGAGTGAGTACGCGAATCAGAATCTACCTTCTTACCATAATGTTGAGGAACATCTGAACCATCTATTGGCAATAAAATCTTTAGTAAAAATACTAATACTAAATGTGTAAATGTAACTTAGCAAGGTGACATTCCATAATAAAAGAGTTGTAGTAAATTAGATGTTATATATTATTGTAGAAAAAAATTTGATGATCACATGACAGAAAAATATTTGATGGAGAAATAATCAAATAATCTATCTTTGAATTTCAATAAAAATACGTAAAATTAATTTTAAACAAAAATAATAATAATAACAACAGAGTTAATAATAAAATCTCATGTTGATAAAAATGAAATATCTATGATAACACATTTGTCAATAGTAACTGTATATAAAAAAAACTTCGTGACAAGTAAACTTGTCTGGTGGATCATCTAGCGTCAGTCATGTAATCGGCGTAGCCTTTTATCCACATCAGATCAACTATTAGAATCCGTCTTCTATAATAAAAAAAACTGCATGCGCAAGTCTAATAACATCCTGGTTAGACCTTCACCATCACTTCGGGGATTCTCCCCAAGTAAAGAAAAATACGAAGTAAAAAAGTAATAAAATAAGAAAGAAGGGAAATCTAACGTATTTCCTAGAACAAGAGAAATTTTTCCGATACAATTAGGATTAGAAATACTATAAAATGAGTGCTACAAAATTAAATAATTATATACATTTACCCTTCAAGTACTTAAGTCTCGGTCCATAATATCGCAACGCTCGCCGGCGTCGGGCTTTTTCTTAAGCAATGCATTGTTTTAATAGAGGTCTTCATCATTTAAATATTTTTGTAAAAGAGTCAGCGGATTAAATCAATCGATGGTATGAAGCTACCGCCGCCACGCGACTGACCCAGCCCGTAGCTGCAAGTAAAATGAAGTACCAACGCGGGCGGACGTTCTTCGATGCGCCGCGAATATCGCGACCCATGCGGCCAGCTCTAGAACTACCACTTGGCAATTTCACCGACCGTAAATATATATATATATTTTCTGATTCCTGGGTGATTCATTTACAGATTAAGATCTTACGACACGTTTTTAACCACGCTTTTATTCGTACCGTGACAATATATATCGTATTTATTAAAATAAATATGTTAATAATTAAACAATATTTAAATATAAATATACCATTTTATTTTCTCATAACATATTGTTTTTTTTTTGTTTCAGGTGTTTGAAATAGTACCGAACAGATTTCAACGATGTCGTTAGTCAAACATTGATTTATATTAACATAATTATAAACATGGGTCAAAAATAAGCAACATTACAAAATAAAAAAAATATATAATGTAAAAATACAGTTAATATTAATAATAATTACTGAATTCATGTTACCGAAACTGGTCCACGAAAAACAGCATCTGACGAATAACATAAACGGAAAAATGTTCACTTTACGGCTTAACCAGTGCAGACCAAAAACACGTAAAAATAAATAAACGAATGCCGGCATGTTTTGCATTTTACTGTTGGCTAAAATTAAGTGCCAGAGATGTTGACGTTAACTGCTGAGGAGTGCGGGAATCTGAAAAATCTCTCGAAAGGGGGAGATTGTATTTATTGTTACTAAACAAATAAAATTGTGCCAGTTTTATGACTACTCTCATAAAAATTGTGAATCATCAAAAAAATATGTTGAAAAGAATATAATACAAAAAAAGTTTACTAAAATCGTGAGTGATTGACGCGAAAATACTTCAATTTTCAATTTTTTAGAGTCCGTCATTCTCTGAAGCATCGCTAATTTAACACGTGGTTACATATTTATAAATATTTCTACAAAAATCAAAAATATTAGTAAAATAATAAAAATAAATTTGTGAATTTTTGTCGTGCATCGATTACATCTCTATGTGACTTAACTTATACGTAATGCATTAAAACTTATTAATTGACTTGTATAAAACAATTTGATGTTCAGTTGCATTTCATAAATATAGTTATATATTTAAATATACCTATAAGTTAAGTTAAGTTAGCCAAAATAAAGAGTGAAAAATTAAAAAAAAAGTTTTATATCTATCTATAAATTACGTGTATAAATATAAAGTAAAAAAAATAAGTGCTAAATGCAGTCCACAGTGAGACTAAATTAAACAACAAGCCGCACATAAAAAGGTGCGAAAAAGTGATACGTTAAATTCACCCGCGAAATAAAGTGCGCGGCGCAGCAATACTTTAAATTCGGCCGTGCAACAGAGTGCAGCGATGTGCAGCTCAGTTAGGATCGGCGCGCCCGGCGGCCGCGGGGGGCGGAGCGGTGCCGGCTGGTGGGGGGTGACCTGGATGCTGTTGGCCCATCTGACAGGTGAGATTGACGACCCTCCGAAGTCTGTATTACACTGATGATACGGACCATTTAGCCCGATGACGTCACCGCACGATGTGTTTGATGGAATATGGTTGATGGTTTAAGGCTTTCGGTTTATAGCCTGTTTATATGTTGTGGCGAATATTTCTTGTCTATTATAAATTAAGTAACTTGTAATTTATCAAAGTAATTAATATATTTCGTGTGCGGAAAATTAAGTTTTGAAGTAATCCCAAAACCGTTACAACACTATATTATTTTCTAATTATATTCAATAGTAATAATATCTTAGAAAATTTCGTAATCAAATTCAACTGAAAAAAAAGTAAAATTATTCCTACCCAAAATTTTATTCATAATCTGAGTTTTGAGTTGATGCCGATACATTGGTATATTGTATTTTTTATATATTAAAGGCATTCGGAGGTATCTGAGCTATATATTGATCAAAATATTTTGAAATGTGAAATCAATCGTGAAATATAGAATAAGGAATAAATTATTTAAATTCGTTATAAACTAAATTAAATATATTACTTCGATAGTGCAAGGGATAATACTTTAAAGATAAAATACTGATCTGTTAACGGGACTTTTATCACGAAACTTTTCTATTGCAGGTAGACTGCTCTTCCAATTGAGATACGGTGACTAAATAACTGCATAGAAAATATTATATGCGTCATTAAACAGAATTATATAATAAATCTGAGGCATATTAATTGCGTTACATATCTTTTAAAGAGAATTTGTCTTTTGAATTTTTTCAGTTCGGTTTAATTATTTAGAATCGAAATGTTCTGCAAAACTGCAAAAACTTAATGTCATGTATAAAGTCGACTTTAATTTAATGCATGTTTATTATAAAATAGTGGAAATATAAAAAGATGCAGTACGAGTATTATTTCTGCTAACTGAAGATCGATCATCTAGACCGTGACGCAATAACGATATATTAACGAAACTTTTTGTTATAACATTGTGGTTTTGAACCAGGGAAATAAAGCTGTATCTGTCACTCTGGGCAGCGCAATGGTAGCAGATAGTCACCTACCTATCCAGATTCGACAATTTGGTGAACAAACGAAGACTTTCCAATAAGCGCTTTTTCTTATGACCTGGTTTAGATAGTCGCACAGTAATTCATATTAACATGTTAATGTTCTCACTGAGGACACGAATAATATATAATATTTTCTCGTTTCCTCTCTTCCGCAATATTCGTAAAATATAAAATAAATTCTTTTCGATAGACCGAGAAAATATATATTTTTTAAATACTGGCGTCTCAATGATGAAAGTTCTTTTAAAACACGAACGAAAATCATTGAATGAAAATTCTTTGATCTTTCAGCCCGGCAATACTCAACACCATTAATATCGCCAACAATTCCTTGCCATGTTCTTTGCGTAGGAGATTCCATTAAGTTCTATTTCTTGACAAAGCCGACCTCACACCGACATGCTTCCAATCGTCTGGTATTTGATGCACGCGCTGTGATGTCACAAAGCGTATCCCTCATATTTCTAAGGAAGCAAATTCTTCTAAATTCTCTACCGCGAATAAAGGAGCAAAACACCGAGAGTATATAAATATGTTTTGTGAATACTGATGTATGGCTGAAATTTTTTCTGCATCGCCCGGATAAATAACATTGTATTTTTATTAATTTATACAAATGACATATAAATAGTTATATATTTTATAAAACTTGTTAGAATACAAAATTACCCAAAACAATATTTTGTTCAAGGATACAAAAGCACTTAGACAATGTAAGGGACGGACGGTCATAAAAACTCGGTATTGTTAGACGCAGGTACAGCGGCGAATACAGCGGCGGTGATCCAGCAAACATGATTAGAGTTACGTAGGCAAATGCGCTTTGAGGGATGCATCACCATAGGCGAGCAGTCTTCTGATATTCTCCACCGTGAGAAGTGGCTCCGTCTAAGGCGAGATTTAACTTTCAATTCGAAAATAAAATCAATATCGTCTCTAAAAGTATCAAGTAAGCGCTTTATAGATTGTAATTCCGGGGAAAGTTTAAACAGTGCGCCTCAAATTTAAGCTTAGTCTGTAATGTTCTCTGCGTTTAATCATTAATCTGAAATTATCAAAAAGAGTCCCGTTGGAACAATAAAAAGTTGATAAATATAATCGGTGTAGCGAAAACAGACTGTCGCTATAGCATAAGAATATCGCGTCCAGAGCCCTGGTTTGCCTGGATAATTGGGTATAATCTCGTCGTCAATCAAACCTGAACTCCGTCACCCTACGCTGGCACCACAAAGAGCTGACCACACTTTACGTCCAGGATCCAGGACCATCCTAAGAGGTAATCCCTTACGTGAGAGACCTGAATAATCAACATCTGACAAGCGTCAATATAGACAATTTGGCAGAGAAATTAATACTGGCATGATGAACACAAATATTTAATGTTTATTTAATTGTAATTACTTTGAATAGCCATATTTATAAGTATCAAAGTAAATTGCTCATTTTCCACTTTCAACACATGCAAGTACCTTAAAATATAGATTATAAATTTTCTTATATAAAAATATTATTTTATTTCATAAGCATTTGACTTGTCAATATTTAAAAAAGAACCAATTAGGCTAGATGCCTCCCCCCTGAACATGAAGCCGAGGCAGAAGGAAGAAATTACCTAACAAACTTGATATATTTTAATGTTCTTTGGCAAAACATTGTTGGATAAATATTGTCCGATTTTATCCATTCAAGTTCACACAAATGTATAAACTATATAAATTAATGTAAAAACCTAAAATTTGATTCCACGCATTTATGCTAAAGAATTACAAAACTTATTTATGCCTGTATCAATTTGGATATGACAATTCCTTAAAAATATTTTCTACTGATTCTTTATTTTTTTTGCAGCAGCAAATCGTCATCGAAATATAAAAATTGACGTGAAGTAAAATAAATCATTAGTTGTTAGTTACGTGTTTTGTTCTACTAAAACATTTATTTTTGCTGTAAATAGTTATCGAGGTAGTTGAAAAGGTAGCATATGTCGTAAAATAAGATAACTTCTCGTCGGTTAATTAGTTCTGGCTGCTTATCACATGTTTTTTTTTCACTAAAAGTTACAATTCATCTTTAATTCTTTTCGAACCAGAACCACACTATTTGTTGAAAAGTAATTAATTTATCGCATATGTGTAACATTGCGTTTAAAATGCATATTTATCGTGTTTAAATTCACCCAAAAATAATTGCATACTTGTAATTTTTCTTTTTTATTTTCATTTCGGAAGGATTTAAGTAAGGAAAATTAAATACTTGGCTTAACAAATAATTACAGCAGTTTCCCAACTGTCAATAAAAAACAAAGATATAAATAATTCCTTTCAAAGAATGTTCAAATTATTTTTGGTACAAACTAATACGTAATATATATTTTTTTCCGGTTAAAAGTATACGCTCAGAATTTTTTTATGATATCAAATTTATAATACAATATGTAAAATCGCACAAGTCTTATTTAGAACATGTGGGATTGAAGACAAGGACAAAAGAGGAGATCAACATGTTGGAAAAATAATTTTGATGTGTAAACGTCTTAGGTCGTTCCCCCAACAAAATATAATAATTTACGAAAAATATAAAAATAAAAGGTGAAAAAATAAATACGTTACCATAGTGATTATACGTGTTATTCATTTCACAAACTTATATTTTAATAAATTATAAAAATGTTCACTTTTGTAAAGCTACAACACGAGCGTGTTCCGAAATTAAAAAATTTCATTTCATTTCCCGACAGCTAAAAAACTGAATGAACTATATGTTAGAAATAAATTCATAAAAATAACAAATTCTTATTGTGAAGTGTAATTATTCAGAACATCTGTAATATTTTTTAAATACAAATTAAATGTATTAATTATAAAGATATACATATAAAATCGATTTTATCGAAAAATATTGTTGTTGCTACCGGGATATCACAGACCTATATTCTGAATAATTACTACTTTACAATAAGAATGCGTTCTCCTTAATAATATATACGTTATATTAATGTGTCCAAAATTTAATAAAAATTAATTATTAATTCGGATTACTAAAAAATATTTGATATTCCGTAAAAATAAAGAAGATGGCTTTCAAATAATGGAACGATAGATGTATCAATTTAAAAAAATTATCAAATAAGTTCGCAAATTTGTCGTCAATGCACTACGTTGGCGTAGCATAATCGGTTTATCCATTTTCCACAAAAAGGAAGAGATCCAAGTTCGTATTCCATATGATTCGTTTCTTCTCAGTGAACTATATACGTAACACACAACCACAAGGCGAGTAATAGTATTCACTCATTTATTTCTCTTTTCATAAAAATGACATCGAGTGTTTAATGCAAGGTACCTAATCAATATTGTGGAATAGCCCTGTCAAAAAGTAATTCATTTCGTGGAAACTTTACACAGAGTAACGGTTCTCAACCGCGTTTCGTAGAAAGTAAGTTGATATTGAGAATATTATTACAATACATAAATCTTTCTGGTATCTACAGGGATAGTTGATGACATTCGGTAGAATCTAGTTTATTTATTTTGTTCGATGATATTTGCTAGACACAATCTTATTTTGTCCCGCTCATGAAAATAATATCCCCTGTTTACATTCGGCAAAAACAACTATCATTAAAGCTGAAACAGAGACTTCGGTAAACAAGTGTGACTTTATATCACTGAACGGTGAGAGCGTTGATACAATCTCATAAACGAGGAAACGTCACAGATTTACGTGACGCAATGAATCTAGAGAACAGTACAAACAATCATTTCGCGTCCGATATCCAAATATATTAATATAATACTTTTTTAATACTAGGATACAATCAAACTAATACATTTGTTAACATTATATAATATATGTCTGAAGGAGAGGGTGGGGAAATGGTGGATGTAGAAGCGTGGAAGAAATTCAGGAGAGAAAGAGGAGTAGGGGACAAGGAGCGTCTGAAGGACCACCCAGAACCAGAAAACACGACCCATCTGTAAATGTGGATCCACAGGTCCACAGATCCACAGGTCTTTTAGCTCCAGGGTACATACTCTGATGGTCCGCACGCAATTCTCTTGGATACACACTTCGGTGGTAGCGCGAAGTGTCAAACGAGCATCATATACAATACCACGACATACAGCACTAATCGGTTCGTACGGTCGCGAGAAACTGATTACACACAAACAGTAGAATATCGACCCTATACAGCGGGATCAAATTTCAAATTAACAGTTCGTTCCCCCACGGCAGGACGAACTTGGTGGCAGTCAACGCATCCAAAATGGTAAACGCTTCTTTCAGTTCAAAGGTGCAACTTCAACTCATCTAAAAAACTATAGGGAACACACCGCAGAAAAAGATTGTGTTCTGGTATAGGGGAATAGGATAGTGGATAGGTAATAGACAATAACCATTCTATATGTCGCATTCATATTGCACGGACACGGCAACCGTTGGATAGTCATAAAGATCGAATAATATGCATTGCAAAATATTTAGTAGATCCGAAAATAATAGTCCATTTTTTTAAATAGATATGCGTACACGGACGTGTCACATTAATATTTTTACTATTTTCCAACTAAGCTAAACGCTTGTGCTATGAAGATAGGATGCGCTCGAGGATCTCATGGAACGAAGCTCGAACCCCCGACCACTAGATTACTAGGCGAGTATCTTATCGGTATTTGGTTAAGACACTCTACTAGATCACATCTAGATCTAGGGTTCAACCGATTACCTACATACAGAAATTGACAAATTTATATGACATGCGCGATAATGTCAGTTATCAGAACACAATTGGCTGAGTGACTAACTAATGAATGAAATATAATGAGTAATTAGTATTATCTCGCATATTCTACCGACGCAGGTAATGCTCTGGGGTCGCATTTGGGACCCTACTGTACTGTAGTCTGTACAAATCCCTGTGCATAGATGGAAAATGCTATAAACTAACAGAGAGCTCCAGTCGTCTCGGACCACCCTTGCCATTAGATCAAGCTCTCCATTATTCCAAGAGTGTGTGTGGGTGGTACTGTGTAATACCATCCACACCTAAAAAAATCCCACGCACAAGCCTCTGCCGAGGCCAACCCAAGAAATCATCGCAGACGTCATCCTCGTAACGAGGGACCATCGAATAAGAATAAGTAATCTAGTAGTTGAGGGTTTGAGTCTCGTTCCAGGAGACTAACACGTCAATCCTACTTTTATAGTACAAGTGCTTAGCATAGTTTGAAAGTGTGACACGTATTTTGTATAAGCATCTCTATTTTTTTAAATAATATATTTTTCTAGACTGTCACTTTGACGTATATTATGGCCAAAAAATTATAAGAATCTGTTAATCACTTGTTACGGCTATTTATAGTCACATTTTAAATTTATTTTCATATTAATTCTTACTTATTCACCACTTTATAGTTTTGTTTTTATCTATGCTTGTATTTTTAATTGCAGAATACATTGTTTCCCGAAGAAGATACCATAGGTATCGAAACATGTAGAAAAATCAACAAATAATGTTTTAAACAAAGTATTTTGTCGAATTATTTATATAAAATGAGGCCACAAAGTAATTTTGCAAATATTAAAGAAATAAACTTTATTTTGATATTGGATTTTGCACATTTTCGCCAACGAATTTCTGGTTTATTTAAACTCATATAATGAATCAATCGAAATAATATTTAGTTGCTACTATATTATAATACTACGTTTCAATTCAGGGTGAATAGAATCCAATACTTTTAAAAGGATTTTTCGCTGGTTTTCTGTTATTAATTTTTTGCCGTAATTAGTTATCGAGGTATGCTTAGAGATGTGAAAGTTGTAGAAATGTGAAAGACGGATTCTCTTCGGTTAATGAGTGCCGGTTATTTATTGCGTGTTTTTTACACTGCAGATTTAAATTCACCCATTTTTAGTAGCAGGGTGTTCTCGAGCCACTTCTTCTTTACGATTCACGTCTCCATTTCTAAATATTTCAAACCATCGCCGCACTGTCCGTTCAGAAGTGGTTTTTTTACCCCACGTTTTGTTTATGTTGCGCTCTTTTTGCGATGCGGTGTCAAAGTTTAAATTCATTAAAAGAATTCGTTCCATTTCTGTAAAAATAAAGCAAACTTCTAAGTGTCGGACAAAAACAAATAAAAAAATATTTCATATAAAAAAATGTTCAAAATGATATAATATTATAATCAGCCATTACATTTGAAACAAACTAATATTATAATAAATATTTTTAATATCTAATGAAAATAAACTAACGATACAGTGTAAAACACTTCTCCATTATTCAATTTTCTTATTTTTCTACTTCATCTGTTGCTCTTTGTTCAGCAATATATGAATTAGAGTAGAATATTTTGTTTATCTAACATTCTAAAGGTCCATGGATGAGATTTATTTCGGAGATTTGTCTCGAAAGCAGGTGAGTGCAAAGCAAGCTATATATGAATCATCGCCGCATGTATTTTACGCACACGAGTAGAATGAGGCAACTAGTACATGTAGAACTCTCTCAATACATTTCTGAGATTCTCTCATACGAGCCATAATATTATTATTTTATTGAATTGTTTGAAGATTGTTATTATTGGTTATTGGAAAAAAAAACGATATATTTTAAATTCTATATTCAATATTTAAAAATACTTTTTAGGCGATTATAATAGTGAAAAGACTGCTGATTGTTAGTGAAAGGATTTTAATTAAAATAAAAATAAATACTTATTATGGTGATTTTATTTGACGTTTGACGGGTCCTTTTTATGATCTATAGCGTCCCATTTATATTACATAGTAAATTCTCATACTCTAAAGTGTTTAACACGAGACCTAAGTTTATAGACACATTACCCACTAAGAAACTGCACAGGATAAGTAATTTAAAGTTAACAGACGGCTTGCTATTCTGCATATAACGTACACAAATAAATTATTATATATATTAAGGAGAACACATTTTTGCTGTGAAGTTGTATTTTCAGAACTTAACATTTTGTTTTTGTCTAACGAAGAAGAAATGAAACAATTGATAAAGTTGCAAAATAAAGGTCTGAGAATAATACTTAGAAAAAATAGATATGCTCGAATCAGTGCAATGCTGAAAGATCTGAATCTGATGACTTTTAAGTAGAAAATATATTTTAATATAACGGTATTTATTTACAAAATCCTCAATAAGAAAATATCAGCGGAATTTACACGAAAAATTGATGCAAATCAAAATAATCACGAGCATCGTACAGGAGGAAGGGATAGACTGAGACTGGCATTTAGAAAGAAGGCCAAATTTCAGAAATCGATGATGTATAGTGCGATAAAAAATAATAATTTGAAAGATATAAAGAAAAAAGGTTTTTTTTTTTGTATATATTTATAATTTAATTTGTATCATTATACATATGTTTGTTTATTGATGTTCTTCACATTTTATTAGTAAATTTTGGGATGAAAATGGATAAAAATCATTTAACCAAACCAGCCAAAGATGCAACTTCAACACCGTTCCAATTCATATAGAGCCTGCATGACTGCAATATTATTGAGTCCTTACAGATTTTTCTTGGGGATCTAGGAGCCTTTCACTACCTTCAATTTACTCGGAAAACCCAGTTCGAAATTGTTTTTTCAGATTTTCTCAATACATGTCTTAACCACAGCAATTGAAGTGTGTACATTCCTTAGAATCTTATTCTATCAGCCAACATCTTTTCTACTTTCAAGACTAGATTTTCAAGATTTCTCAAATAATACCAATTATTTCTCGAATAAGTTCGTTCGCTCATTTGATATGCACCAATGAGTATTTCATCAAATCGTTTTTATTTATTTTAATATATCAATAATTATGTATGTTTTTTTACACAGATAAGAATATATCCTTAATAGCTATTGTACATCATACGTATGAATATTTATTAAAATATATATTTTTTTAATCAAATAAAATTCATTCTCTAAATTTCTGGGAATTCCCGGGAGTTTAAAATTTTGACTCTCGAGTCCCGAGAACTGAAAAAAGTCGAGAATACATAATCCTTATTTGTAATTAATTCGCAATCTCTAGAGCACAGCTATATATATGTAGACACTTTGTATAGGTAGGTACTAGGTATGTATTATTTTCTGTTAGGTACAGTGTAGGTACTCAATTCAAAAAAAGTTATCTGCCTATCTACCGGATGAGTGCCGTGACGTGGAACGTGTGAATTTCTAAAAAGTGTCACAACGTAAGGTTGACGTTTATGATTTACTGAATAAAATATGTATTTCACCATGGTAACAAGTGTGACGTATTTATTTGGTCATTTTTTCGTTATTCTAGAACGAATGGGTGGTGGTGAGGCTGCTGTGATTTAACTGCCTTATTATTTAAAAAAATATATGTATTTATGAATCATTTGTATTGTACTATTTAAATAATTACTCCATTATATAATTCAGGTCCTGCTCAGAATCTTCAATCTATCCATCGACACAACCCTTGTTTTGCAGGTGATATAGACCCTATACATAATTTATTTTGCAAAATCGGGTCAATATCAAATAGTGCATATTATTTTACTTTATTTATATATTTGTATCATTGTAATTTATTGATAATCTATTAATGTATGAGATGTAACAATTTAATGCCCGAAATGACTGCGTAGTCGTCCATGTCACCCGTGACGTAATTGCATAAATATATATGCCTAATATATGAACCGCACTAACATTTTTATTTTTGCTGTCTTTCCGGACTGATGTTATGGTTCTTCTAGCTGGGTTGCCTTCTTTTGATTTCGATTGACCGAAGCATGCAGTGGTGGTTTATTTGGACCACTGGACAGGTCGAAGCACGGAATGTAATTAAACCGCCTGTCGTTTACCGTCTTCTTAGCTTTCCAAAAAAAAGGCGGCAATACTCTCACACACACATGTACATTATTATAAACCAGCAAACGTAGTGGTGCCAATAGAAGTAACAAGGCGCGTAAACTGTAACTTTCTGGCCAATCAAATCAATTTACCAATTCCTTTTAATTTCTTTCTGTAATTTCTGTCTATTTACAAAATTAAAAATTGAGCTAGAAGTACAAAGATCTATTAATATAAGTGATATTCCACAGAATGTGAGATAGGTACTCAATAGCATTCCAGAAAATGAATTCCAGAACTGTTTCCATAAATGGGAACATCTTCTACGTCAGAATGTAGATGCACAAAAGGAGCACTTTGAAGGCCATACTAGTGTATAAGTTTCACATTTACATTTTATATAGGTATAGTCTATGTTCTAAATAATTATAACTTCACAATAAGAATGTATTCTCCTTAATAATATATAAGTTGTATCAATGTGTCCAAAATATAATAAAAATGAATTGTTAATTCTGGCGTCTCCTATTTGAGATTCCGTAAAAACAAAGTTGATGACTTTCAAATAAAGGAACGATAGATGTATTAATTTGAAGTGTAACATATTGGTTCGAAAATTTGTTGTCAACCCACTGTGTTTGTATAGCATAATCGGATAATGCACGTTCCTAGGATTAGATTAGATCCAGGTTCGAATTTCAGTAGCAACAACAATATTTTTCGATAAGATTGATTTTATATGTATATCTTTCTAATTAATATATTTAATTTGTATTTAAAATATCACAGACCGATGCTCTGAATAATTTTAACTTTACAATAAGAATGTGTTGTCCTTAATATTATCTCTCAATTGATTATTGATGGCAAACCGTTATGTGACTGTGATTGTGATGATGATTGGTATTTGAGATTAAACAATGATTATCAATTAAGATTTATCTGTTAGAGATGTAATTTCTAGTATACCAGTAATTGCTCGAATGATGATAAATAATCAGTTACCAATCATTGTTACTATCGAACAGAATCACAATAATAATAACGGTTTAAATAACGATTTAAACATGACTACAGTTAATGTGTATATGATTGAGCATTGTGTTTCGTTAGTCTGCTTTGACAGCGCGAATTAATTATCTTGCTATCCTAGACTTTGTTTAGTGTAACGTGTTTTGGTCATTTCTAGGTTTCTAAAGATAGACGTCTTGCTCTTCGCGTCTTCTATGTTCCAGTTATTTCACGGAATAGTTCTGTTCGTCTTGTTAAAGATCGACGTCTCTGCCTTCGTCTGTGTACATTTTCCACCAATTTATCCAGTTACCATCTCTTCTTATAGCTACTTGCACAAAATATGCAAGAAACATTATCCGGCATATTGTGGAGAGCCATTATTCAGTAGTGAGTTCCTGATAAATGGAGATATTTATTAGTTTCGTAGTTCATCAAATACGCAGGATACTACGCCAACACCACATTTCGGCATTGAACAGTTTCTTCCTTTTCTTCTTAATCAATAAATAAATAAATAAAAATGTGGTTTCATTTAAAATTTAGAAGGCTCCTGATTGCTTTTCCCTGTACATTTCATACATGTATATATTATCACTATTTTGCAATTCTTTTGGAGTCACGGTGGTCACTTTTGTAAATAAATAAACCCACTCTTCCCAAATAAACACTGGAGACGTGCGTCCCCCCCTCAGGGCCGGATTAGAAAGCTGATTGTTGTGTCGCCCCATTTTTTGGGGTAATCCGATAGAAAGAGCAAAAGCGAATGGAATTGATACGGTCCGGCGTAATGGCGGAAGCGTTTTAGCGACCCAATCTACTGATGAGTCGGCTCCATTAGATCTAAAACAGAAGATATCAGGTTGTACTTGTGTTTGAGAATAAAAGATTCAATCAGAATAGATTGGAATACATTCGTTTGATACAGAATACTTAGAAAATTAATTTGTATACTCGTACATATGTACTTGTATAATGTTACCATTAATGTATATAATTTAACAGATTATAATTATTTTTTTAAATATTCTTAAATCAATTTAACTCGTATTATCGGCTTATTTGGAAAACCACCTAAGTCATCATTTCATCAGAATTAACACTTTTATGCAGTTTTGTCAAGGACACAATTTTACACAATAATCTACAAAGTTTCTATGTAATAACCAATCACAATACACCCCTAGCGTTAAACTTCATAAAAACTCAAAGTTCTGACAGTTGAAGTACATATTATATTATCAATCTTCCAAGTCCGCCATTTTGTTTGGAGTTTTCTGTGACGGAGTTTGTTCCCATATATTGATTATTCTTAAATAATAATAAGTTAAAGTGACATACTTCAACGTTATCCCAGCAAGCTTAAAAATGGAATATAGTTAGGTGATTGAGAATTTATAGACTTTATCGATATTTTTAATCAACTAAACAAAAGTCCACTTAAAATATAAGCATGTACCAAATTATAAAATACGTTTTTTATTTTTATTTTTTATATTATTTTTTTACACTACATTAAATTACGAAACCCAATTAATGTAGTGAAATACAACGCATTCCAGGCTTGAGAAAATTACATAGATGCATATTGTCTTCAATGGAAATTGAACCCGGTATGAGAAGCCAGTGTCGTGCCTACTGGACTATGATATACTGAGTCAATAAAGCTGTACTAGATTTAGATGTTAAGGTAATAATACTTAAAATATTGATTTATATAATAAAAGTATATATTTTGAAAATATTCGGTTCAAATAATAAAACAAATATTTATAGAGACATGATTTCATGATACAATACTAGCAATTCCGCACCAGTTAAATTTTTAAACAATTGGCTGCACATCGTAAATTTAATATATTACTAGATTGCCCGCAGCTCCCGCACGGGAGCAAACATACCCTGCAGACATTATGTGTACTGTCTTTTAATTAAAATTATTAGCAATGCGCGTGTGAAAGACAAATCATCAACGCCAATTCTTTGTATATTGCCAATCTTGCAGACGTACTCTATTTATACCACTTAAAAAAATAAATAATGAGATCGATTTTTATCGATAAATATAAAAATACGATATGATAAATAAGACTTGTAAGATGCAGTACACTCTTGTTAATCTTCAGAATTAAAAAAAAAAAAACATTTTGCTAATTTAATATATGATATAACTTAATCTAAATAAAATAAAATAATATTATTTTTATGCACAAAATAAAAATACTTATTTGACTTCTTGAAATTGGATTTTGTACCATCGTTGTGTTATACGAAGTTTCACATAAATTTTCAAATAATTTTCGGTTGATCACATACTTGATATGTGTAAATAAATACGGTATAAATTAAAGTGAGGTGGCAATTAATATGTGCACATAAATATATACTAATATATTAAATTAAACATAAGAATCACACACACATTTCTTACATAATCCGGATTATACGATGTAAAAAGAAATACCTTAATTTATGAATTCAAGAAAAATCTCATTGTAAGTATATTTGTCACTTGAGTAGAATGCATGTTATTATGCATCAAAGTTATTAAAATTTTCAGAATGGTTCACATGTCTAACGTCTTATAATAGTACCTTAAAAATCATTTCAAGATCCTTCATCATGAGAATAATATTTATTAAGGAAAACACATTCTTATTGTGAAGTTGTAATTATTCAGAACATATGTCTGTGACATTTTAAATACTAATTACATATATTAATTAGAAAGATATACACATAAAATCAACAAGCAACTACAATTTTTTTTAATAAATTTGATTTAGCATGTATATATTTCTAATTAATACATTTAATTAGTATTTAGAATTTATGACATTATTTATTCCATGACATAGAAAAGTTTACACGAGTTAAATATCGGCAACCAAATAAATTAATAGTATAATTTTACTGATTTTCTAAGCTAGTTTATATTATATTAACTTGAGAAATTAGTCGTTAATTTATATTTCAAGCTATTATAAGTATCATATCAGACAAATCATCTTCATTAATTTATATTCATGTACAGCTGGTATATCACAAAAAGTGTACCTATCTAATGATGATGTTAAAATGCCGTCAATTTAATCAGTCAGGATGATGTACAAAGAAGAGGAAGTGGAAAGATCTTGAAAAAGAAATATAGCCCTGCAATTTATCTCTGGAGGTCACCAAGATAACGAAACTGCGATCTCTCTCAATCGAATAAAATATCCATTCCGGTGTTGGCTGGAAGAATCAAGTAGATTTTGTCTGTTCTGAAAATTATTTTATGTTTTTGAACAGCTGCTATTTTAATGTAATATATATAAGGCAGATCTAGTTGGTTAATGAATATAACTGAGATATTTACCAGGTCAACCATATATATATATAGCTCTTTTGTTAATAGAAATCAAAAGTTACCTAAAAAAAATCCTACATACCTATCTAATCTGTATTTTTCCGGAGGGTATCATGAAAGTCAAGAAGATAACCCAAGAGACGTTGAATTGGATTAGAAATCTATATATGGCACTTGAATTAAATTTAATTATCACCTGATAAAAAAATTGTGATCATTGTTTATCTAAATCTGTTATCAAACATTGCTATTATGTAAATTTATTGCATTATATGGAAATATAAAATTCATATTTTTAATAACATATTATTTTAAATAGCTATTATATTTGTAAATTAATCGCATAATATGGGAATATGAAATTCGTATTTTTAATGAAATATTATTTAATATAGTTCAAAGTAGGTACTTATTATAATCTTAGACATTAAATGAAAGTAAAAGAAATTGAACATTATTTTTTAATCTAGCTTTCTTTGCCGTCTACTTTTTAAGATATAAAGAAAACATTTTTCATCAGTCACAATGTAAAAAGTCTCTAATAAGAATGATACAAGATCATTGCTGCTAGACGTAATACTTATTAATATGTCAACGAAAACTGATGTTTATGTCATCGTTGCCCTTTTTTTAAAAAGTTCACATTTAAAATATAAGGATAAAATTATTGAAATATACAGGGTGTCCCAAAAAAATGTATACACAGTTTAAATGATTATATCTTCAGTTTTTATTCACATATAATTAACATTTAAATTGCAAAGAATCTACATAAAATATATAACTTTTCCTTCTACCGCTTATGTTCAAAATTATTACGGTTCTGATGAACACACTGCTGATAATGGTGGGCTATTGATTCACAAACTTTAACAAATTTGGTGCTGTGGTGTATTCTTTCAGTGTCGTTAGTTTTATGGTATAGACTTTATTTAAAAAAAAAAAAGTGGCATCGGGTCTGGGAAACGGGCAGGGTATTCTATGGGACTTCTTCGTCCAAGCCATTTATTTGCAAGATTCTCATCAAGACATGCTCTTACATCACGATGACAGTGTGGAGGTGCTCCGTCTTGTTCGGATCATCTTCATTGATACCATTGTTAGAATATAAATTTTCCATTTACAACGTCTTAAAATGCGATGAACACTTGATTTGCTGATGCCAATCTCACGACTTGTTTGTCTTACAGATGTTTTAGATGTTTCGTGATATCTTTCCAGTACTCTTTCTTGGGTTGTGAAGCTCATTAATGTTCTTGGTCTTCCGAAACATTATCTATGAACATCTTGAATAGTTCCATTCATTTAAAACTTATATTTTTTACGATTAATTGTAAGTCACGTAGGTGGATCTGCCTGTAACTCCCTGCGATATTGTTTTTGAACTTCTTTTAAATTTTCATACTTTCAATAACATTTAAAGTAAATTTTCTTTTTTCAAAAGTTAACCTTGGTCCACTCATTATTTTCAATCAGTTTCAACCTGAAAACAAAGAAAAATCAGAAAGTTATGATCCGTTAAATAGTGTATACATTTCTAGATGTAATTACACATGAAATGTGTTTCATAAAAATCTTATAGATTCTTATAGACAAGTCACTCCACACGTATGGATGATACACGGCCTCCCAAGAAAGTTAATTTTGCGCAGCTGGCAAAAGAAGGCACAGTGGAGCAAGGAAATGAGCCGAAGATACTTTGAGGGTGAATTTGAAAAAAAGTGGAGTAGGCCCATGATTGAGTGGAATGTGCATGGAGATAAAAGATATACTCATATATATTTAGAAATAAAAATATTATTCTTACAACAATTCCAACCACATCAATCCTTATTTACTACAGTGAAAAAAATATTAGTAATATATGAATATGTCCAAGAACACACAATTACTGGATTTTCATCTACTATAATGTGTTAAAAAAACATTTTACAGACAAAGAATGTTGCTTTAAAAAATTTCAAAATATAATTAGATTCTCATTGTGATATCTATGCTATTTCAAGGAAATGAATATCAAATTTAGTCTATAGATGGCGAAAGTGTAGTTGTACTCGAAGTGTTTCCACATAGTAAAATATATACATTTTCTAAAAATTTAATAGATATAGAGATTAATTTAATAGATAATGGGCGAGAATGGTGAACGCTATATTTATATATAGTGACTTCCATATCTTTCCATTCATAGCTTCGTCTCTATGAGATATCTATTATTTGTTTACTAAAATATTATTCTAATTTTTTGGCCACATTATGCGTCAAAAGAGATTATCCTGGGCACAACTTTAGGCCGAAGAAGACCTGGAAGAGTGCCACAGCGGTGAATAGATAAGTTGCCGAGTCTCATCAAATTGAAGCCACTATATTATGTCGATATTGATAAAGAAAGAAAGAAGATTTAGTATATACTGAACACTGTAAACGAATGATCGCCCAGATAAATCATATTATCATAATTGAAACATGAATAAGATGTTGCATAGATCAAAATAGATAGCTCAATTAATCATATTTTATTCATATTTAAATTTGATCTTTCTCCGGGTGCTATTTCACAAAAGTGTTTATTTATGTGTAGTTTAAAATCCCACCGGCACAATACAGAGAAATTTATGTTCTCACGTATTCAAAATGACTCGGAACTTAGCGCGTTTTAGCGAAGTCTAGAATAAATCAAAAGCATCCGTGACTTGATCCCTTCTAGGTGAGGAACGAGGCCGTTTGGAGATGCTCGTAATATCTGACTACATATTACAATACGTGTAATAACACGTGTGTATGCGAAACTGCGACGTGCGTGTGTCTGTTTATATGTTACAGGATAACTGGCAATTCTACTCCAGAAAATGAGAACATAAATTTGTTGTTTTATTTAACTGAAGTGTGTGTTTTCATGTTACGCGTATACGCCGTGCGAGAATCTAAATATATAATAAATATGCAAACGTACTTAAGACATTATTCGGTAACACAATTTTTTTTAAGTGATACTCTTTTGCCGACACCCTTGTGCGTAGATACAATTCACTAAGACAAAAATGCTCACTGAATTTATTCACGAAATCTACAAACTGCTCAATTTCTTGTGTATGTCTATACCAGGCGCACATGTAACGCCAGTGAACCAATATTTAATAAATTTTTTTTATCAAAACGAATGAGGATACCAGAAATCTCTAACTGCAAGATTAGATTGAGAGTAAGACAATGAAAATGAGTACAACACACTACGTACCATTTATATTTACATATTAATATTATATTACATTAAGTTTATAAATGTTTTTGTAATGCACGAGAGAAATAAATAATTATGTTTTACTATTCTAAAAAAAAATCATCTCTGACAATCATTATGGCGATCTTTATTTTAGATATTGTGTTACAATGGAACTGTTCCCAAATCAGTCATTCAATTTTATATCCTTTTAATTTTTAATATAAATTAAATGAATCAACTAGAAAGTTATATACAGAAAAAATCTGTCTATGGAAAAAATATTTAGTTGCTACCTAGACCTATTCCTATCCGGGTAAGAAATTTTTTCGATAGATTGATTTTTTCTATATATTACTCTTGTTTATTTATTTAATTTGTTTTGAATACCACAAAACTATGTTCTGAAAATGTAACTTTACAACAAAAATGTGTTGTCGTTAATTAATAAATTAACGATTAATTTTTCGCTGCACTTCTTTTTTGAGCTGCAGTTTGTTCTACTTATTTCCTTTTATGACATGATCGAGGTATTCCAATTCTCGCTATTGCAAGCTTAATTTCTCGGCTTTTATTCATCCATCGTAAAATTTCTTCATTAGCCACTCAACCAGTCTAAGAGCCTATAAATTCATACTTCAGGACTTTTCAAACAAATATTCAAATCACTAATACCCAAAAAATCAATTCATTAAAATCTGCATCTGGAGAATAGAACTAAATGGAAATGAAATGTGGACTGAAAGAGATTGGAGAGAAGTAGATTGGAAGCATTGGAGGTGCTGGCGCTGGAGGTAGATGGGAAGAATAAGCTGGACTAAGAGAATAACAAATAAAAGCCCAATACAAAAGGTCCACAATAAAAGCCATTTAAAATTTAAGTGGCCAATGGATAGGACACATTATTAGATTGATTCAGGATTCACGATCCCATACCATACAGAAAAATAGAGGAAATATAACATCGAATGATTCTCAATCGCAAACTTCAATGTTATGGTCATGGTTGTCATTATAGATCAAATAATTGTACTGCGATATTCTTTCAGTGGATTCATTCTCAATTATCAGATTATTGAAATTGTATCCTTCTACAGATACAATTATGAATTTAAATACTGAGATATTGATTTGACAGTTATTGAGAGATTTAAATACTGATATTAGAGAAACCGATGTTTGCTTTATCTTTTCTTAATTCTGCGACATGGGACTGGGGAGTGTTCTTAAAAAATTAGCAATTACTCAAAAACCCATTATCAGGAACACTTATTGAAAGCCAAATAGATTTTTCACTTATGGTTGTGAAACGTAGTGAACTCAGAAAATTTAATTGAGCAAAGAAGCAATCGTAGACCTCAAAAACTGCGACAGGCCGACCATGTTGAAAGAACTTCAGGTGACAGGACACCAAATATCATGACCAAGTGGATCCCTTAGTGGAAGCGACCTAGAGAAAGGCCATTGAAGAGGTGGGCTGAGACTGTGTGGATAAAGACTGGAGCAGGATGGGAGGATCCAGGAACTGGAAAAGAATAGTCAGGGATAGAAGTCGGTAGAGAGCAGTGGTGGAGGAAGCTAAAATCCACCCTGGGATGTAATGCTGTGGTAGAAGAAAAAATATAGGTTCTTCTCTTACTCACAGTTTGGGGAGTACCAGATTCTTGATTTAAGACAGTTTTATGTTTAATTATTTTGTAGCAATAAAATAACGCAGGTCTACTGAATCCATTAAAGCTGTAAGATTTCTGTAAACACGACAAATATAAATTTAATGTTTTTAATATTTAAAGGGAACACATTGTTAGGAAACATCCTCCTTCTGCTTCGGCTTCATGTTCAGGGGGGAGGCATCTAGCCTAATTGGTTCGTTTTAAATATTAAAAAGTCAAAAGGTTATGAAATTATAGAATATTTTTATGTAGGAAAATTTATAAACTATATTTTATTTACTTGCATGTGTTGAAAGTGGAAAATGAGCAATTTACATTAAAAATTATAAATAAGGCAATTCAAAAATGATTACAATTAAATGAAGATTAAATATTTGTGTTCATCATGCCAGCATTGATTTCTCTGCCAAATTGTCTATATTGAGGCTTTTCTGATGTTGATTATTCAGGTCCCTCACGTAAGGGATTACCTTGTAGGATGGTCCTGGATCCTGGACGTGAAGTGTAGTCAGCTCCTTGTGGTGCCAGCGTAGGATGACGGAGTTCAGGCTTGTAAGACGATGACCAATTATCCAGGCAAACCGAGACTCTGGACACGATATTGTGATGCTATAGCGACAGTCTGTTCTCGCTACACCGATTATATTCATCAACTTTTTGATACTTGCTCATTTACGATTAAACGCGGAGAACATCACAGTCTAAGCTTAAACTCGAGGCGCACAGTTTAAACTTTCCCCGGAATTACAATCTATAGCTATAGCAAGCGCTTACTTGATATTTTTAGAGACTATATTGATTTTATTTTCGAATTGCAAATGAAATCTCGCCCCAGACGGAGCCTTGGCGGATAATATCAGAGGACTCGGCCGGAGCCACTTCCTACGGTGGAGAATATCTGGGGACTGGTCGCCTATGGCGATTCATAACTCAAAAGTGCATTTTGCGGACGTGACTCTAGTCATATTTTTTGGATTACCGCCACTGTATTCGCCGCTGTACCCAAGCTGCGCCGGTGGTCCACCTGCATCTAACAATACCGAATTTTTATGACTATCCGTCCCTTACTTTGGCTAAGTGCTTTTGTAGCCTTGAGCAAAATATTGTTTTGGGTTATTTTGCATTTTAACAACATTGTGGTTTATTTTTCACCCAATAATTAATAGTTTATTCAATTAATATTTAAGCTATTACTAAAAATACATTACCGCTTAAAAATAGCTAGTCTTATATTAATTACGTTAACTAAATCTTACTAATAAAATACATTTTTCGTTTCAATACGAAGTTAAACATAAATTGTGCATGTCGGACGCGATAATTTAATTAATTTTTAATGAAACGTAGATAGTAGTACAATAATATCAAAGATGACATAAAATAACGCGCCACCATAAGGTCTTTATTCTACTCGAATAATTGAAACCTAATTGAAAAGAGACTACGATAATAAAGACATTCATTACTAATTTAAAATATTTCAATATTACGCATTCCTCGCGGTAACACAAATTGACATCATGGCTGCGTATATATATATTCTGTTACGGTATGCTGAGAATTAATGACTTATTCCTTATTTTCGCGTTAATATAAAGATCCAGTAAAACTCATTCCATAAGAGAGCAATAGAAAATAGGTTTACTGCGATGACCAGACCGAGCTTTGGTTAATCCTTCCACATGTTTATGGCAACCAAAACCAACCAAATTTTGTAAAACATTTCTCGATGGATAAATTTAAATATTATCTCATAAACTGCTTATCGGTTAACTCATTTAAGTTTACAAATGACATAATATTTTGATGAATATAGAAACAAAATAAAATCTTATCTTCAAACGACGGACACTCATTATAAAACTTGATCTGGAAATCAAAACACAAAGTGGGAAAACGCAAATAATACTGACTTAGATTTTACGTATTCGGTACAGTATCCATTTTATAATTTTTTTTACATAAAACCATACGAGGCAACCGCCCTGTATCAAGGCGGGGTCCATGTCACCCGAGGGGCGTGTTGAGTGAGAGAATTAACTCTCAAAACATATTGTATTCTATACATTTTTTATTTTAGCCCAAACACAAAACCCGCATCATGTTAGGGTGGAGTCGGTGTAACTCGCGGGGCGTTTTGTGGGAGGATGGGATGGAGGCTGTTTGGAGAAAACGTACCCAGATTGTAGGGAATTTTTTGTGACCAGATTTAAGCGGCAATGTGGATAAAAAGTGTAATGTAATATGCAAACAAGCATAAAGTATTAATATTAACGATAATATACATTACGATATCGAACAAAAGGTGAGAATTAAAACTCGGTCTACTTCGTTACACGCGGGAACACTAACCATTACTCGGCTAAAAAGTCAATGAGATGTAAAAATAGTAGTTTACAGCTTGTATTAAGTTGCTTCTTATATAATTCAAGAGGAGTAACTATTTTTTTAAATAAATTGAATTTACTATTAAATTTTGTTGTTAAGAATGTATAAAATATAACGTACATTAAAAATATAAATTAGTACATTAAATTAAAATGAAAAAAATATATATTTTACATTAGGACAATAGTTAAACGATAGGACAAACGCATAGCATGTTATTCAATGTCATTGAGCGACATACTGAGTATAATTATGATATGTTGAGTACGTTTTTGGGTCTAGAAACATGTACGCCCACAATTCTTCCTGGCCACGAATATTCGCGGTCTACAATTTGGAATTGTTCGCCACATAAAAAAAAATGTTAACATATTAATAGATATATTGTAAAATTTATTAAATAAATGTTTATATAAATATATATTTATTATTTCAGTATTGTACATGGATTTAGATAAAAAGGATATCACAAGAGTATGGTGTACGAAATAGAACACCTATTTATATAAAAAAAAATTAAATGTATTCACTTAATCTAACCTAACCTAGTTATAAAAAGAAGAAATATAAACGGTATGTACAGTACTGAATAAATTAAAAATAATCCTTTCTAAAAGTAAAAAAAGGTAAAAATTCAATTACAAATTAAAAAAATCACATTTATATAAATATGTCTTTCAAGATATTCAGAAAGATATTTTACATCTTCATATTTACCAACTTTGAATTAAAGCATTGCTAAAAATATTTTATGTATAATGTATACCTACACATTTTCTTATCATGAATTAAAATAATAATTCACGTATAAAATATTTAAATAATCAATCTAAATTACTACTCAAAAAAATGTATCTATAATTATTAATCTAAATATGGGTCAAGTCCCATGAGAAATAATCAAATACATATAAACATTTTTCTACGAAATAATATTAAAGAATTTATTAATTTTTTAACTTTCGGTAAATGATTTATATCCTGTTTGAAAAGAATGAAAACAAAAAGTAATAATTATAATAATAATTAAGTAGGACCTTAGCAAATACATAAACCAGGTTAATTAAAATGCCATATAAGGATGCCATAATATAAAGCATAACAATAGATAAAACAAGTGTAATATGTTTTTGTTATAGAAAATGTGAAGTTCCAATTTAAATTCTTCCTCCATTTAGAACGCCTCATTACTACGTATAAATAAATACCTGTGGGTATAACTTGATTGAACAAAATAATTAATTATTTCTCATAACATTTGTCGTTATAATTATTGGTAAACAATTCAATTTAAACCTCGAAAGGTAAAATAATGATTTATCACAGCAAATTTGTGGTTTCTTGGGCAATGAATTGAATAAGGATATCCCATCCATCTACCGACGCTATTTATTGCCATTCCATTGGTAGTTTGTTGCGTATAAAAGAAATCCCTTTCGGCACTGGATGCAAGAATCAAGTAGATTTCTGTCTGTGTGTGAAAGTGTTTATTTTACTTTTTCTCTGGGTTCAATATTAATGAATTTTTTGAAAATTTTTGAACAGAATTTGAAACCACAGAGAGTAGATCCGACTGGCTAATGAACTAAGTCAAGATATTTAACAAGTTAATTTTTCAGAAAAATTTTATCAAAATCTTATAAGATTACAGGAAACATTTTACCGGCTAAATTTTGTTGGTCAGTCTACTTCATCTCTAGCTCAATGACAAACAATTTCGGTGCATAGCGAGCTTGTAGTAGACATCAACGTGGCGCTGGTGGGTGATGCGGCCGGCAGACCCTGGCCCGGATACGAAAGTACAAAGCCCAGAAATTTATTCTGCTCCCGTGGCTGGTGATCTCAACAAGTTCTCTCTTAAAGTGTAACTTATTTTGTACTTGTAAATCTAACAGCTATCTGTACTTTATAGTGTGTTCCGACTACGGATCGCAAATAAACCAGATAACAAACCCAAGGTATGATTCTCTTTATTTAACAAGCCTGTGACGTCATTAACACAGGTTAGTATAATCTGAATCTGCCGAATATCATCACTGTACCTGTTTATGTAAATGCCTTCGATAGCTGGTTGCCAGGTTTCCGATTAACAATAAGCATACATGTGATATATGAACTGCACAAACCTTTTTATTTTTGCTGTCTTTGTGGTCCGATGTTTTTGTTCTTTTAGCTGGGTTATCTTCTTTAGATTACTGACTGAAGCACAGACTAGTGGTTTATTTGGACCGCTGGACTGGTCGAAGAACGGGATGTAATAAGAATGACGCCTGCCGGTTATGGTCTTCTTAGACTTTCGAAAAAAGGGCTGTAATACTCACACACACACACATGTACATTATTATAAACCAAGAAACTCAGTGGTGCCAATCGAAGTAATAAGGCGCGTAAATAGCTCCTTTTAACTAATACCACAATACAAGTCAAAGATTCTATACAAAACCTATTCACTGAAGGCGTGTTAAAGGACGTTATTCAGGATGCCCCCATGTGGTCGCAATCGCAAACTGAAAAAGGACAGCGGAGGACAGATCAAAGTGGCGAAATTTATTTGATGAAGCCAGAGTTCACAACCGGGCTGTTGCGCCATATTTAAAATTGGCTGTTTAAAATATATATTGGTCCCAGAAATCCACCTGATAGTCCTGTTGCTCAAATTTTCCGCATATAATGTGCCGAGCGAAACAAAATGGCGTGAAAAAGGCGCGGATAAACAACGCCATTTTTACTGCGAACGTTTGGCCGCAAAACTTTAACGGTTTATTTAGAGAACAGAGTGTAATGAGCCATGTGAATTTAATACATCGTTGGCGGCCGGTCACGTGGTCACGAACCGAGATCCGCGAGCGCCGCACGCGACCGATCGCCTCCAGCTGCATTGAGAAACGTCGAGAAGCCCAACATATTTATTGAAAAAACTATAAAACAAAATTTCGACTCTGAAAGTAATACAAAGTTTTGTAAATTTTATTATTTAAGTGTTTCAATGCGTTTTCAGCTTGGCGTGATATTTATATTTTACGAACGCTGACTCTTCGAGTTGCAAAGATATTAGACAGGTTATAAGTATTTATTTAAATACAAATTAAATGTATTAATTAAAAGTTGCTACAGAAATTCGAACCTGGATCTCTTCCTATTCGGGGAATGTGCATTAACCGATTATGGCACACCAATACAGTGCATTGCCGACAAATTTTCGAACTTATATGTTACACTTTTAAAATTGATACATCTTTCGTTGCATTATTTGAAAGCCATCTTCTTTATTTTTTTATTTAACAACAATATTATTCAGTAAAATTGATTTTATATGTATGTCTTTCTAATTAATACATTTAATATGCATTAAAAAAATATCACATTCCTATGTTCTGAATAATTACAACTTCCTAATAAGAATGTGTTTTTCTTAATAATATGTATTAATATCTGATCGTTTGAGTTAAAGATGGAACACCGTCATATTTGAACGTCTACAGTTTCGTTTCGAACAGTTTTTATGATTTAATTAATCTAGCGGAATTGAGGGTGTCAAGTCTTTTGATTTCTCTAAAGTACCACTGGATGACTGCGTTTGACTGTCCTCCAAGCGAAGTAGCGTGCCCAATGCCATTTTCATTTTATTGACGTCCTCTTTTACATTTTATTTATTTATTAGAAACTTTATAAAATATATGTATAATATGTTTGGACTATGCCCGTCTCACTAGGAAATTCTGTGTTGGACGGGCATAGTTTACAAGTTATTGTGCAATAAATTAGTTTACAAGTATCAGACCGAAAATAATATTTACATTTCATACGTACAGCTTAAATATGATACATAAGGTGTATAAATATGATAGAAGTAATTACTAAGTGGACTTTCAATATATTATTTAGGGGAATTTATGATAACAATTATTATAGGTTTGATCAATTTGTTTGGATGATTGTACCAATACCAGTTCTAAACATATTACTAATCCAAGTTTTTATTTTCAGTTTCATGTTACCAGGACAATTCGAATCTGTATATCCTGTTTACTTATTCACATGATTATTTTGTTATTATATCGTGTGGTGCCTAATATACAGGGTGTAACAGACCTAGTCCACAATATTTTACAGGGATCCTGAGTCAAAAATGTTCAAGGAATGTGTGAAAATTCTAAACCGTCAGCAAAAATATTTTTAAATATGAACTAAATATATTAATTAGAAAGATATACATATAAAATCAATTTTATCGAAAAATATTGTTGCTGCACTACCGGGATTCGAACCTGGATCTTTTAGGAAGGTGAATAATCCAACTATGCTACAGCGACGATATTTTTAGCGACGAATTTTCGAACCTATATGTTACCTTTTTGATATTAATACATTTAATCGTTCCATTATTTGAAAGAGGTATCTACCTTATTTTTACAAAATCTCAAATACCTTTGAATAATCTGATAGCAGACGCCAGAATTATCAATTTATTTTTTATTAAATTTTGAACACATTGATACAACTTTATTATTAGAACACATTCTTATTGTGAAGTTGTAATTATTCAGAACATAGGTCTGTGATATTTTAATATATATGTATATCTTTTTAATTAATATATTTAATTCATATTTAAAATATCACAGAACTGTGTTCTGAATAATTACAACTTCACAATAATAATGTGTTCTTCTAAAAATATTTTTGTTTGAAATTTTTATTAAATTTTGGACACATTGATACGACTTTATTATTAGAACACCTTCTTATTGTGAAGTTGTAATTATTCAGAACATAGGTCTGTGATATTTTAATATATATGTATATCTTTCTAATTAATATATTTAATTCATATTTAAAATATCACTGACCTATGTTCTGAATAATTACAACTTCACAATAAGAATGTGTTCTCCTAAAAATATTTTTGTTTGAAATTTTTACAAAATCATATTAAGCTTTAAACGACAAATTTATAATATAAGTTAAATGCATCAATTAGAAATCACAGAAACAGAAAATCTCACATCTAACAATAAATCATGGTCTCAAAACAAAACTATGAATTAACATCTACACTCCAGTTCCGAGAGTAATAACGACATTCTTTAAACGTGTCTACATTTTTTAGCATCGAAACTGTACAACACTTTTAAGACTAACTGGAGATCGTTCACTTACCAAAAAAATAACGCAAGTATAGTCGCAATACATAATCTTATTGGGTAGTAATCAGTCAGAAGCAACGCTGTACAACATTTCAACTTAATCCCAATACTAATAATTCACTTTAGATTTTCAACACATTCACTACATTTTTTATTGTCTCTGTTTTTTTATATTTTTGTCGATTTACTTTTTTAATTAAATGACAATGAAGTATAAACATTGGGTGAACTTCCGGAAGTGCAACGTCACGGCGTCATCAACCAGGTGAGTCAAGCTATCCTTTGATTCCATGAGTCCATCCTGGTCCGCTATCGAATGTCACCCTCCTCCCATCATTTATACCCTCCCCCTCTCACTCAATTTCTATTTCCTATCTAACCCATCCTTCCATCACCATCATCCATTCACCATTTTAATGACCGGCGATTTGCGTCGGTCACATGCATAATTATGTTTTTTTTACATGGTTGCGTTAAGGCACACATTTAGAAGGTATTATAAAATATTGTGGACTGTGTCTGTTACATCCTATATAATACATCCTTCCGTGTCCCTTTGCGTTTTTAATGCCTCTTCAAGTTTTGGACCTCCCTTTTGTTGAGAGTCCATGTTTCGCAACCATACGTGAGCACTCGATGTGTACATTAGTTGAACTCATATCAAGCGAAACGCTATGAACATGAACATTTCAGGTGTTTTAGATCTGCCCGACACATCAGACACTCCCTCTGCTTCTTCTGCTTTCCACTTTGGCAAGTTCAATTTAGCAGTTTTAAGGGTTGTGTTATCTTTCGAGGATAATCTGGCCGTAGTTGTTAAACATATTCTATTCATGTAGAATAAATATGGATAATCCGTGATTGAAACCAAGTTCTTCCATAATGAATTGATTGATGAAATGTTCTGGTAATTGAAAAATATTTGAGTTAATTTTAAATGTGTTATTTTGTCAGAAGTTATCTTCAATCATTTTAAAAATGTATCGTTAGATGACACTAGCATCTGGTACTAATTAAAGCTTTATTTTAAATATTACTCCAACGTGTTTTGGCGTCAGCAACATTAATTAAAATTTACCAAAAATTTTTGGGTTACGTTAGCATCTACTTATATTATTAATTTTTATGATTTTACATATTGAGAAATTAAACGAAATTGAATTTTTTTTGAAAAATAATGGACGACTTGAATGAGCGCTCTTGACATTTCATCAACAATATGGCAATGTAAAAATATTTAATAATCGGTGATGTGTATGTAAAAAGATGTATTGATATATTAGTAGCCAAAATTACAATAACCTCTCCGATTATGTTTATGAAATGTTATATTATTACGAATGCCGAAAACTCATTAAATGTGGTTTACTGTATCGCTTATATTTTGGTCCATAATTTCTGTGTTATTTCATCTCATACTCATCTCTCATATTACAAAATGGTTAGCATATTTACGTATAATACATTTATTCTCGGAACCAAAATTGTTGAAAAAACAGTAGAAGTCTTTGATGATTTCTAGTATAAGACACATTCCGAGATGTTTTCTAATTTCGAAGAAACAACCCACTCAATGATTTTCCACGTGTTTTTGTTCCGGACCCGAATTCCATGGAAATGTCGGAAAACAACGTATCGATTGCTTTTGTAGAACACAACTCGAAACACACACCGTTACAAAATATTTAACAAATACTTCTGAAAGATGTCACAACAATTTCATAATTTATTATTACTGGCATTTTAGAATAAAAGTTGTTGACAAAGTCAAATCATGAAAAAATAAATTTAAATGAGAGAGAGACAATTTTCATTTAAGTTCTTTTCGACGCAATATTGTGTCTGTAATTCTCAAAGCACTCTATAAAATTAATTTTATTTAATTAATTGAGTAGATTTTTAATAATATTCTAAAACACTAATAATAATATATAAATAATCTGAGAATCTTGGCGCCATCTAGCTATTATTTTCTAAAATTACTCCTTTAAGATTTTGAAATTGACAGTTTCACAGTTCGTTTAAATTGATGTTTAGAGAAAAATACAAGGAATACATTTAGCACATTAATTCATTATTAGGAGAACACATTATTATTGTGAGGTTGTAATTATTTAGAACATATGTCTGTGATATTTAAAATATTAATTAAAAAAAAAAATTCACATTTAAAATATCACAGACCTATGTTCTGAATAATTACAACTTCACAATAAGAATGTGTTCTCCTAATAAAAAAGTTGTATCAATGTGTCCAAAATTTAATAAAAATGAATTGATAGTTCTGGCGTCTGCTATCAAATTACTCAAAGGTATTTAAGATTCCGTAAAAATAAGGTAGATGGCTCTTTCAAATAATGGAACGATTAAATGTATTAATATCAAAAAGTTAACATATAGGTTCGAAAATGTCGCTAAAAATATAGTCGCTGTAGCATAGTTGGATAATGCACTTGCCCCGGTTTGGAAAGACATCCAGATTCAAATCCCGGTGGCACAACAACAATATTTTTCGATAAAATTGATTTTATATGTATGTCTTTCTTATCAATATATTTAATTCATCATTAATTAATTGTTTGCTGCAAATAGTGCACACGGCTTCAGTTTATTTATGGTCAAATAACACCACTAATTTAATTTATATAAAATAACACTAATTATACCTTAGTCAAATCTAATATATATATGTTCTATAGGACGTAATTAGTGAGCAGATATGTAAATACATTTTGGTTGCTACTGTATAAATTTGTGTAGAATTCCTTCTCAGATATTCAGGTACTTCCTTAAGTTGTTGAAACTAAGGCAAATAGTTAAGCCTTTATTTTAAAATCTGAAAGGGTATTTTACAATGTATATATTTATTTGTTTTTTCATTTAAAATTATTATTATTTTAATTTAACCATAAGTCTCATTCTACAATTTTTTCCTAAAAATTATTCAAATAATTTTGTATCAAGTAACAATTTGAGTTAAGTAATTATTATTGTTTTTAAATGAAGGTAAAATGTAATTTTTGTTTATTATTAATAGATTTTGTTAAAGTAACAATAACATATATTTTTGATTAGTTAATGACATCATGAAAAAAAAAAATTTTTTTCGAAACCGGTAGATGTATTTTAATTCATTAAGTGGTTTATAAAACAAAAATTTTAACCACAAAGTTGATTTTGCCAATCATAAAAATAATAAAATTATTTCGTTCACACCTGTTTTAGATGCTTTTCTCTGTAAGGTTAAGCAGTTTTTATGTTAAAAATTCTGGTGAGAAATAACAATCTTCTTCCTTTTCTTCTTTGTGTAGTGTCGAAGCATGTCAATGTAAATAACCTGTAAAAACATTAATAATTCATTTATACTGCATTTTTGAAAACAATTTTTGTATAGGGTACTGGATTATAATAACAGGAATATATCGTTTATACAGCGGGTTACTTTTAGATCACCGCCGTAAATCGAATATTGCCATAAAGCAAATAACAGCCTTTTTCCTTTGCCGGGACATTTGTCTACTCTCGCGAAGAAATGGCGTGATGGTAAGTAAGTTAGATTTACTTTTCGAAATTTAAATACAAATCTCGAACAAAAAAGCTCATATTTTTTTTTCAGTATTATCAAATTATCAAAAGTGGAGTTGAAAACGTATTTTATCCGTGCGTATCTACTTTAATTTTTTTAACAAATCGTAAAACACAAATTTTAACGATATCGCTAATTTATGTTGTCAAACAAGCATCGAACTTCGTCAGCCTGGTTCCTATTGTAAAAAAATAATTAATTTAACGGACGAACGTTATAAAAACAAAAATAAAACTATTCTTCCGAGAGGTATCGATCCTCCCACCACTCCGGCCGCGCTTGCCCGGCCCGTTTGTATTTTTTCATCAGACTTTTCATGTCTCCCTTCAAGATTTGATTTATATCGCCGTGTTTACAGCGAACTTAGTGTTCCCTAATTACTCGGGAAGATGAAAGAATGGCACGGTCCATAAAACATTGCTACTAATAATCCCAAATGGTTTGTGTTCACGTTAGGCCCGAAGCAAAGAGGTCACGGCTCATTATGTGTACACGACCGCTTTCATAGGAGAGCTGAAATATTTGAAAGTATAAAGATAACATTTTATTTTTGAAAAGACACCGCTCAGTCATCTGGATTAGTCCGCTAGTCCGCGGGGGTTGTTATCTACAATTATTGGCTGGTGGTTACACATTTTATAAGAAGTTGTAATATAAAAATAAATACATTTATCCATAATAAAAACATATAAAAAAGGTTTCTGTTTTTGTTAAAGCTTAGGGATTGTATATTCAGTGATCAGGGAACCCCCCCTTGTCAAGTCCTGGATTCAAATTTCATCAGCAGCCGTCCGTGTTAGTCTTATTTCCACAAGCGCTCTAGTTTAATATTGTTAATGCATTGTTTTTTTTAGAATTATATTTATTGAGATAGTATTTTTAAATAGACGATCAAAATTTATTAGAAAATATCAGTACGGATTAGTTATTAATGTTCAGTGTTACCAATCACCACAATAATTGTTAAATATCAATAATTTAAATAGATGGTCAGTATTTATAAGAAAATATCAGTACGTATTAGTAATTTTCAGTATTATACTAATCAATAAAAAAAAGTGTCACTTGTCAATATTTTAAAGTATTAATTCAAGTATTAATGTTCAGTATTACTAATAACTACAAATGCAGTCATTTGTCAGTATTCTATTAATTAATCTAATTAATTAAATATATTAATTAGAAAGATATACATATAAAATCAATTTAATCAAAAAATATTGTTGTTGCGCCACCGGGATTCGAACCTGGATCTCTTTCCAAACCGGGAAAGGTGCATTATCCAACTATATTACAGCGAAGATACTTTAGTAATAAATTTTCGAATCTATATGTTTCCTTTTTGATATTAATACATTTAATCGTTTCATTATTTGAAAGAGCCATCTACCTTATTTTTACGGAATCTCAAATACCTTTGAGTAATTTGATAGCAGTTGCCAGAATTATCAATTCATTTTTATTAAATTTTGGACACATTGATACAACTTTATTATTAGAACACATTCTTATTGTGAAGTTGTAATATAGGTTCGAAAATTCGTCGCTAAAAATATCATCGCTGTAGCATAGTTGGATAATGCACCTTCTACGGTTTAGAAAGTGATCCAGGTTCGAATCCCGATGGCGCAACAACAATATTTTTGGATACAATTGATTTTATATGTATATTTTCCTTATTAATATATTTAATTCATTTTTAAAATATCACAGACCGTCTGTTCTGAATATTTACAACTTCACAATAAGAATATGTTCTCTTAATAATAAAATATCAGTTCATATTATTCATATTCAATATTACCGGTTATAGTCGAGTGGTTTAAGACACTACGTTCAGAATTCAAAATCAAATCTTTCCACTGTTTTAAAAAAATAGCTAAGACACAATTTACATTTTTCCCTGTCAAATCTGCCACCTGGCGGCGTCAGGGGGGTCATGAATCAACTATTAAACATAATTTTAAAATTAAAAGTTAGGTTATACGGAAATACTGCTCGTGGCCGGGCAGTGACACGGCCGCAAAGCATTTGTATATATATGAATAGGTACCAAGGATTCGAAATTTACTGCTTTAACATCTTATGGTTAATGTCTTGTAACTTGTATCTTGAATTCAACTAAAAATCTTTACGATCTTTTTAAGATAGAGTGAATTAAATACGAACATGCGTTTACAAAAAAATGTTTTCAGGGAGCACTGACGGTTCACAGATGGCGCACGGACCATTTACTCCAACAATACTGACAAATAAATGTGTTACCAAAATAATTAAAAATAACAGCGTATTTGTTAAACTGGCAACAGTATATCATATTGTAATTCAGAACACATTTTGGAAAGAATTACAGATCCAGTCCATGGATCCCATGGTGACACGGGTAGTGGACTTCATCGTCCAATGGGAATTCCTTGATTGGTTTACTATCATCTTTTTTATCATATTGGAGTGCGTCATATCCTCGTGACTGTTGCATGTATACTTATATGTCGTAATATATAGGCAGATAACATATACTGCAGGTGGTTTGCTTGATGTAAGTCCCTTAATGCAGCAATTCATGGAGGTTTAGGAGAGAGAGATAGCCTAGATTAGTAGCGTAAAACTTGGTGTGACATAAAGTTAGAGATATTAAGTCGTTTAGTAGTTGATGAGGGTGTGTCCAGTTTATAATGAATTATTTTGTAATATCAATAGGTCTGCGATAGAATATAGAAATTTACAAGGATTTACAAATGAATAGTGTTTTTTTTAATGTAGCTAATCATATTATATCTTATTTTAATAATACAGATTATGACTTCATGTAAAGCTCTGCATTGCGTATATATTTTATTATTTTTTTACCCGCGCATCAGAAACCTGAGAAGTATGAAAGTGAACAAGACAAAAGTGGTATTCTACGATAAAAGAGTATGGCGTTCTATTTCCTCTGCCTATACTTGCAGGAAAATGGCGTGATGGTTAATTAGTTAGTGGAAAGACACGAGTCAGAATTGTTAGACATTTTGTATTATTAGGTTGTTGAAGACACAAAATTAAATTACATTGTGTTGGAGCAGAATTGTATTTTCTGAAATACGTACCATTAAAAATAGTTTACATACTTAAAACAGACCGAGCGTGGCGGCAATGCTCGTAAAATATTGTTTTTACAGTTCAAAAGTGTTCTTTACATCAATTTCTTAAGTGGTCGAAACAAAGCTGTTTTTCATTTGAAAATCTTTTCATAAAATATTACCAAGAATGCGTAAACCCACACCTAACGGTCTAACACCTTTTAACAGAGATTGCGGATGTTGTACATAAATAAGACGCCTGAGAGAATGAAAACTTTTTACAAAGCTTTAACACACGAATTGTTTAAAAGAAATAATAATATGTTTTTTGAAAATACTAAAAAATTTAAAATAATTTGAATGTGTAAGTTATATTAATTGACATAATGAACAGAGGCGTGCATATTTATATCAACACTAGGGAATGCAGACTCATACCTACCTTTTGTAACCACGATGCAAATAATGCATGGTCGGCCACGTAAAAGAAATGCGAGCGTTAACTTTTCAAAAGTATGTATATGGAGCTAAAATGCATTTTAATTCATAATTGGGTTTAAAATTAAATATATTCAATACTTACGTAATACTAAATATTTCCCAGTTAGTTTTACATATTATGAAAACATGAACAATAATAACACGTTTATTGAACAGAAGTTGTTCAATGTAGTTTAAATATACTCAAGTATGACAGATCGTGCCATCTAGCGATGGCGCTGCATGCTACGTAGGTAACGGTCGTCGCAGAGCCAGGAACGGATAACAGGAGGCCGTGAGCCAAAAGTGCGTATGTATAATATAGGATATAATACAAATTAAATTAATCAATTAGAAAGATATACAAAATAAATCAATTTGTCGAAAAAATATTTTGGTTACCACCTGGATTCAAACCGGAAACTTTTCCTATCCGAGGAAACGCTCTGACTGCATCATGTTATTCTAGTAAGTTAACGACAAATTACCCCAGATAGTAAAACTTTATAGTTTGAGTCTCGGTAGCAACCAAAATATTTTTTCGATAAATCGATTTTATCTGTATATCTTTCTAATTATATTAAAATATCACAGAACCGTGTTCTGAAAAACTGCAACTTCTCAATAATAATGAGTTCACCTTAAAAAAATATATATTCCTATATATTTATTACCTCTTTTTTAATAATATTAAATACTTATAGATACTACCCCTTCAATAGAATGATCATGTGCCGAAATGGGGGTGATCTCTTATATAATAGTATATATATGGAATATAATGTATTTTGCGGTCAAAATGACTTCCGTTGTTCTTATTATTTCAATTAAACTTTTTTGAAAAATTGATCTGGTAGATATTTTGTTCGTTATATTTCTTCATTAGCTGGTTTGACTGCCATCGTATCTCAAAATGGTGGCTATTCAAAAAATTTTAACTCCGTTTATATATTATATATTGGTCCTAGAGAAAAAAGAAAAAACATTATCATTTCAAACAGCCGAAATCTACTGAGTGAGTTGAGTAATCGATTTTTCTTATAAAATTATGTGTGTAAATATATATTATCATTATCATTACCAACAGTAAAATTGTCGCCATTTCCTTCAATCTGTGACATTTGTGTATACAAGTCATTTCAGCTTCAGACTACCTACTCGCTTACGATTGTCGATATATATACATAAATAAGTTCAAGACTTCTTATAACATAATTACAATAATATAACAAGATAACCTAATGGATAAATATTAAAACACAAGTTATAATAAAGGTTTTACTTACGTAATAATTTCTTTATTTACGGTTCAGTTTCGTAAAATACATTAAAATAAACTTATATATTTATGTAAACGGAGAAACTCACTGTCCATGAGTAACAATTTCACGAATTAATTATCAAAAGCAAAGTTTATGTAAAATACAACGTAATTATATAAGATAATTCGAAATTTCGTCTTCGAATTACGGCGCCACTGGTGTTTAATTAATGAAATTGAACAACTCCCGAGATAAATAGAAAAGCTGAAAGCAGTTCCTCACGGCTTCTGAGGCTCCGAAGTTCTGCAGTGATCCACACAACTCGGTTAACGAGCTTTCTGGAAGCATGCCAAGACCGAGGAGATGGAGTCAGAGATAGAGCCATTCTTCCACTGTGACAAAACAAAAAGCACAGGAATCTCGACGGTTTTAAAAACAGTATTTGAAAGAATAAAGAGCCTCAAGTCTTGAACAAAATAGATACAGTTTTCTATGAAGCTTGGTAAAAAGGTTAAAATGAATATACATTTTTAATATTTATATTTCGTAACCTTACTTACAGAACTATACAATGAAATACTATAAAATAGTATTAATATATACACAGAACTTACAAAATGACGATTTCATTAAAAAAAATGTACATGTTGCATTTTCGTGACAGACCTAAATATATATTTATATTTATCGAAAAGCTGTGTTCAAAAATATGTTTTTAATTTTTGTACCATCGAGATATATATAAGTATTAAATTCAAACCACAAAATGGTCAACATAAAAGTGCATCATCTCCACGTAACCCATGACCAAGGTAACTCAATATTTTTTTTAGTTAATGGTATTACCTTCTAATAATTCTTCAGTTCACTAAAAAATCTATTAAATAGGTATACTTTATAATATTTTTTTCTCAATAAATCCTCGAAAGTTCTTCAAGGAAGTACTTTATAAATTACCGCCTATGTGTGCCTATTTAATAATGGTGAATATGTATGTGTTTGAATTTTTGATAATAGAATGGCACATATTTAAGAATCAACCCAATATTCATTTAAATTATTTAAAGAATGTATTTGTTCTATGTGAAACCATGCACGAATGGGCTGGTTTCATTAAGCGGGGTCCAGGTTAGCCGCGGGACGAATGTTGTTTAGGGTCGCAGGGTTGTAGGGAGGAAACAGCGGTCGCACATACAAACGAACCAGGGGATAGGATAAATAATTTGGTTTGGATGCCGAGAAAATGTTCCTTAGGTGACAGGAGGAACTAATGACGCAAGAGCCTTCTGATTTATTGATTTTATTAGACTATTTTGGATTTTGGTTTATTTTTATTCTCACATGTATTTCATTTTTTTTTATTAGATAATTTTATACAATCGTTATTTTAATTAATTTATGAATTTTTATGACTATAACAGAAATAATGTTTTTGTGTTCATTGTGAGAATCAAGATGTTACCATAAACGATACCAAGAGTTAAGCAAACATTCCACGTCTGAGAATTTTTAATGAATAATATTACATTACAATATTTGAGTATGTCCAAGAACACACAATAGCGATAGCGTAATTGTGTCTAATGCTCGAAGTATTTCTACATAGTAACAAATAAACAACTTACAAAAATTTGAGAGATATGGAGATTGATTAATGGGTGGAATGGTGAACGTTACATTGTGTAAAGTGATCACTTAAGCCAGCCGAAGACAGATCGTAAGCCCTGTAATTACCCATACTTCCATATCTTCCTATTTTAATATAATATAAAAATAGGTTCGTCTCTATGAGATATCTATAATTTGTTTAATAGTATTACAGTTATAATAAGCAACATAAGCCCGACCCAACGAGTCATGATTTGGCACATATTTAATATTACAGAAGTTAAACCGCTTAAAAATGTATTATTAAATCATTTCATGAATCTTTTTTCTGTCATTAACTTAGTTATCTCTCTATAAATATAAGCTTGTATTTTGTTTTGTTTTGGTTAATTCAATACTGTTTTATATTGGAGAAGAATTTTTAAAATTGTTGGTATCCCTGAAGGTTACCTTGCATGTTGTGAAAAAGGTTTCTGATTTTTCCAGGTGAAACATGGGACCCTAAGGGAAACATGTAAAAAAGATATAAAGAGAATTAAAAGAGTTATGTGGATCATTAAAACATACCCATTAAATGCATTAGGTAGACAGATCATAAATCTCTTGGAGACATTAGGCAAGTAAGCACATAATGTTAACATCTTACAGATAGATAAAAGAGGATTTTTGATAATTTATAAGGGTTCAAGGTAATATAAAAAATATTTATGATGAATGCGAATGGTAAATTTCTTCAGTGTGTGAAATTGTATTTTATATAGTATTTTTAGGGGTACTATCAACAGAGTTACGATTTAAAAAAATAATAATTCATTTTTATTCAATAAATTGAACGAATCAGCTAGCTAAGGAATACAACAGTAATTTATTTACATTTTTTTTTTTAATTTTTGATTAAATTATAATTGATGACAGTAAATTCAATGTTATATAAATGCAAATGTAATGTAACGTATTTTTTTTACATTTTCTTCTAGGACGAATATTAACATTTTGAAAAGTTTGATCGAAATATGATAAGAGCTACAGAAGTTATCGTATTCTCAAAATCCATTATAACATATTTTTTAAGCAGATATACTTTTTAACGCAGGATGGTTTCAAACCTATTCGGGTCAGATTCTCCTAATTATGATTAAAGAACGAGAAATTAAATTTACCGGAAGTTACTGAGTCACGATACTATGAAATCTTGGTTAATTGTGATATCATTCTTATGCAGATTAGCATAAATTTTAAAATGATGTATAAATAAATAAAGTTATTAGGTATTTAAGTGTAATGTAATTTATTTCAGTTACCTTATAAACTGAATAGAATAAAATGGTACTGTAAATAGTGTTCGCATCTAGTTAATTTTTTTTATTAAATTGCAGTAAAATGTTAAGATCGTTTATTATTAGACCTTTGTATTCTTTCAATTCATGTAACAAAATAAAACATCTAATGAAAAATATTGTCCCTTTTCATCTCACGCAAATAAAATTGTATAGCTGTACTCCATTAAAGTTATAAGTACAAGTTGTTGAGTTAAATTGTTGAGTTAGTAAAAGTATCAAAGCGACTAGCACTGATGCGCTATAGTAGTAGAATAGACAGTCTAGCCGTATTTAAAGATCTCAGAGTAGACTCGAAAAAAATTGTTTCGAAAAAATCTGTTTCATCATGAGGGCGATCAAAAATTATTAAAAAGTTAGTCTTTCAAAAAAATCTCACGTGATCAAAATTTCGTACACCTCACGTACATAGTACTTCAATACTTAATCTAAACAAATTCACAAACAGACAGAAGTATTAGAAGAAAAATTTGCAAGATCGAGAAAATAGGTGAATGGATAGCACAAAACAGACTTACATTGAATCCAACCAAAACAGAGCTACTGTGGACAACGACATTTAGAAGACTATACTTAATCTTAGAATCAATATCTGTGCATGCTATATCTTCAGTTAAGTTGTTGGGCGTGTACATTGATTCAGATCTTTCCATGAATACACAAATCAATAAAACTGTTAGTACATGCATTTATTAACTGAGACAGATTAAAAGCATTCGGAGACATCTTCCCCCTGAGGCAGCCTGTCTTCTCATTATGGTGTCACGTGTGGACTACTGTAATAGAATTTATACTGGTATGCCAATATTTTAGCTAGATAGATAATATATTCTAAATGTGGCAGACAATATATGGAATTTATAAATTCTCTTAGATAACATCCCTTTTGCGTGAACTACATTGGCTCCGTTTCGCTGAAAGATTTTAATTTAAATTACGTTGGTTGATGTATAAGGGAATACATAACATCGTACTTTGTATCTTCATGAGCTCTGCATCACAGATATCTTGAAAAGTAGACTACTAGTAAACTACTGACTACTTTAGCCGTAGAAAGGGTTGTAGAACCAACCGGCTGTTGCCAGAAGTCTAAGTTTAGTGAACGGTCATTTGTGGTGTCAGGCCCAAAAGCGTGAAATTCTTTGCCCTCCGCCATAAGGAACAATGTTTAAAAAGAGACTAAAAACCCACCTTTTCAAAAAAACATATCCACAAGTTCAAATAATATTTTTTAATTAAAAATACAAAGATGGTGTAGGACTAAACAGTTGATGTATAAAGCACCCTTAAGTTGTAATTTTAACTAAAATTATGCAATAAATACTATCTAATATTATTATTAAATATACAAGTGTATATAAGGGGACATCGACTTTCATACAATTCATACATTTATACATTTATACATCACCTTTCCGATTACACGAATAATTACACTAGGAACATGGAAATAATGTGTCTGCAGTATGGATTAGCACATGTCTATTTAAGTCTTCTTTCTGATTACACGAACATCACTAGGAAAAAAGAAGAAAAATATGATATATGGTAATCAACTCTTGATATATTTATTAAAGAATTTTTTTTTTTCATATACTTTTTATTACGTATTTTTTCCCCTATTCTTTTGTACATTTTTGAGGAACCAATCATGTACTTAAGTTATAGCCTGTATAACCCATAAACTTGGTTTATAAGTAATCATACTAGTATGATGTTACTTTAATATGATTATATTATGTGGTGCATTATGTATAATTTTTCTATACGAACTGATATAAATTATATATGCACGTACATTATTGTATACCAATAATAAAACAAGTAATTAACTAAATGGAAGAAGGGGAAAAATGTATATCCAATTTTCAAAACAAATTTGTGGTCGACCGAAATGGCACTAATGCAATAAATCATGGTGAGACAAACTACTGCGGGTTCGTAATTATTTCGAAAAAATGCCTTGGCACAGATTAGGCGCTTAATGAAAAAGTAGAATTTAATCGACCATCTGCGTGGGAACATAAATTTACAGGCGACAATTCCAAGACATTTACAATGCAATTAACACGGCCTGACTAATGAACCCCTTTGGCAAAATGTCAAAAACGTTATATCTTTGTCGATTTTTCTCATGTTTTAAAAGCTCTGCTTAAAATTAAAAATCTCGGCATGTTTATTGATCACACAGTATTTCAAATAAATGTAAATATGCGGTTTATTAATATACAACGCTGAGTTATGCAATCGGATATAATGTACGACGCCGGTTGAAATACAATATTACGGCGGTATTCAAACCGCAAAAAAAATAATACAGAACGACTTATCTACTGTTAAGTCTGAGAAGCCAAGTAAGTGACAAATGGAAGAAGATGTACAAAATAATATTTTTCAATAAGCACAGCAAGTTTTCAGAAAATAGTTTTGTGGTAATTTAATAAAAATTAAATGTATCAATTAGAAAAATAATAGTAATGTATCGAAAAAATATTTTAGTTGCCACCGGGATACGAACCAGGAACTTTTTATATTCTTGGAAACGCACCGATCATTACACCATGTCAACCTAGTATGTTAACAACAAATTTTCGAACCTATATATTGCAATTCTTTGTTCAAATTGATACATCTATTATTCCATTATCCCGATGGCAACCAAAATATGTTTTCGTTAGATTAGTTATATCTTTCTAATTGTTACATTTAATTTGTATTAGTTTACACATTATTGAAGTGTGTTCATATTTTAAAGATTGTATTTAAATAATTTGATACAAATTACACAAAACAAGGTGTCAATATAAAAACTATAAATATGTAAGGCCGGGAATTATTTCATGAATTAAATGAAATTTACGATTTAAGATTTTTTTTTCAAATTTAAAATTTGAGCTGAAGAAGTACCTAATGCCCTTAAAATACAGGGTATTTCAAATGCATCCGATTTGATATAACAATTTTGAAAGAAAACTTGATTAACTTACCATCGCGCCTTTTCCGCGAGGATAAGCGAGGAAGATAAAACGCCACAACAACCACTGTCTTGGCATGCCACATTTGACTCGTCTATTTTCATATGTCTTCTCATTCTCTTCTGTCGAAGCTTTTAATAGAGCCATCCTTCAAGATTCAGTTCCTCTTATATTCTTTGTTGTAGTTCTCTTCAACTCTCACCTCATTTGTTTTCCATCAATTAGTTTCACATGACCAAACCATCTTAGCAACCATTTTGTATTTCTCTAATTATTCTATTAATTCGATGGATGAGTAAAAGTGGACGAGCCAGAGCAAACAAGTGCGGCATTCTATTCTCTCCGCCCGCGGCGGAATGGCGTGATGGTAAATTAGTTAATTGGTTAGCTAAGGTAACATGGTTACTAAGTATTTTACCATAGGTATCGAAACATGTAGAATAATTATTAAGTAGTGGTTTAAACAAAGTATTTTGTTTTTAGGAGAACACATTCTTATTGTGAAGTTGCAATTATTCAGAACATAGGTCTGTGATATTCTAAATATGAATTAAATATATTAATTATAAAGATATACATATAAAATCAATTTTATTAAAAAATATTGTTGTTGCGCCACCGGGATTCGAACCTGGATCTCTTTGCTAACCGGGGAAGGTGTATTATCCAACTATGCTATAGCGACAATATGTTATCTTTTTAATATTAATACATTTAATCGTTCCATTATTTGAAAGAGCCATCTACCTTATTTATGTTTTGAATAATTACAACTTCACAATAAGAATGTGTCCTCCTAAAAATAAATAATTCATTAAGTTTGTTTTTAACCGCGCAAATAATAAATTATTTACTATTTAAATAAATAACCATAACGTGTTAGCGTTAAATATTAGAAAAAATAAATTATTTAGTCTAACTGCAAGATAAATTAATTACCACGTCTACATTGTTTTATATCATTGTATGCACCCCTTAATAGATAAAGCTGTATCAAAGAGCTATTAATATTGGGTAAAATTTTATCGTTCCATTAATGCGAAAAGCCTCGAAAAAACACAAGGGAAGGGGTAATCCCCATTGTTCTTGCCTTTAAGCAAGCTTTTTCATTTTATGCCAACCGAAGCATCCACCCGTTTCGGCGGCCATGTCTAATCTCCGAGTTTTGTTTATTCGAATTTCAGCCTGGTTCTGAGCTTTTTTATTGTCAGCTTGAACATTGTTCATAATGGACTGGCGAACGTGAACACTGTTTATAATGGAGCTTAATGGTGGAGTCTTACGGATACGGAAGTAAAAGCTTTTGTTGCAACGAAAACACTGACGCCAAAGGATTGAGATTGGAAATTCATAAATATTAATATGTACTACAAAATCCTTCGAAGAATTTAATATGCCTTAGTTTGGATTTTATATTGTTTCTGCAACGTCGTGGAAAAATTATTAAAAATATTATTAAGGAAAACACATTCCTATTGTGAAGTTATAATTATTCAAAACATCCTATCGGATTACTTAAAGGTATTTGAGATTCCGTATAAATAAAAAATATGACTTTCAAGTAATGGAATTATAGATGTATTAATTTAAAAAAATGTATCATATAGGTTCGAAAATTAGTCGTCAATGCACTGTGGTGCTATAGTATAATCGGTTAATGCACGTTTACCGGATTGGAAGAGATCCAGGTTCAAATCCCGGTAGCAACAAAAATATTTTTCGATTAAATTGATTTTATATGTATATCTTTCTAATTAATACGTTTAATTTGTATTAAAAAAATATTATTCATTGCTGTTTTATGTCGGAACGTGGTTTGTTTCAGTACTAATTCGTTCACGTTGTACTTTGTTATAATTGGATTAACCATATATTATATATTCCCAAGTGACCTCATTTTCATTGCATTCTTATTTAATATTGCACTATTTAATAAAAAGTTGAATAAATTATAATTTTTACTAACATGTATTAGCAAAATTCCAGTGGAAGACATAATATATATCCATCGCAAGTATTCTATAGATTCTAATTTCGAATAAAAAAATGTTCAGGCTATTTATATGTCGTTATAAATAACTTTTATATTATTATAAACTCACTAATAACGCAAAGGTATGGCGAAAATTTATATGTACATTTATATATTATATTTATAATTTAATTTATATTGTCAAAATTAGAAAAGTCGGCGGTATATCCGAAACAATCAGGGTTAAACTTGTACAGTTTTTATTTATTATCTTTGTTTTATTAACCACTAAAATGAGTATAAATACATCTACCGGTTTCGAAAAATACCATTTTCTTCTTCAGGATGTCATAACTAAATAAAACATATATTGTTTCTTTGACAGAATCTATTTAAAAAAAATCTATTTATCTTTAGTACCTAACTCAAATCATTACTTAATACAAATTTACTCGAATAATTTTTAGGAAAAAATTTTAGAATGGGACTCGTAGTTAAATTTAGTTGGTTGTTTATAATTTTTTGATTAGTTTTACACGCTTTATTTATCTCCAACGATTCCAAATTATTTAATTTGAGACCAACACCGTTTATATGCAAAATTGACAATCCCAATTTTTTATCAAAATCATGACTATTTTCTATCAAATGATTAGCAAATTCTGAAAACCCACTATTGTTCAAACATCTCAAATGCTTCCTTACTCTTATATTAAAATTTCTACCCGTTTTACCAATATAAAATGCAGCACAATCCTTGCAACTAAGTTTATAGACACCAGAATTGTTAAATTTATCATCTTTGTCTTTAGAATTTATGAGTAAATTTCCTATACTATTATTTGTATAAAATGCCGGTCTAATTTTAGTGGTTAATAAAACAAAGATAATAAATAAAAATATGAATCTTAACCACAAAGATAACATTGCTGATTTTAAAAGTATATTGTACAGTTTTATTCTATATTTTTATATGGTGTGAAATCATGGACTCGAAGGCAAGGGAGAGAATACGAATCCATGTATTTTAGATGTAGCGCTGCAGACACGTGTTGCGCATAGCGTGAATGGTGAGACGCACGAATGACTCCATTCTGCAGGAGCTGAACATCAAGGACAGACTCTCAACCTGCAGCCTGTGATGAATCGTTCAATTTTTTGGGCATCTTGCAAAAAGCGAAGATAGCTTGGAGTAGCTTTTTGTGGTGGTTCATGTTGAAGGCTGGTGACAGCTAAGATCTATCGAATGCCGAAAAAAGTGTAGGAGCATAGTCAAGAGAACGGGAGTTCATGTAAATCATGACTCTCAGTCATAAATGTCTAACGTAGATGATGATGACAGACTGACTGCTTTGAGATTACGAAATCATGGAAATAAAAATTAAACATTTTGTTTTATTAATTATCTTGAATTCTTTGCTCACTTTCAAATGTCAAACACGAAACATGACATTTTCAAAATTATTTTTTAATATAAATCTTATCACAGTTCACATATCTGAGTAGGTACATCTTTTGATATTGTTAGTGAATTTTTAATTAATCCTGATTCATTTTTATCAGGATATTTTCACATACATATATTTAATTTTATGGATTTTAGAGGATTTTTTATGTGAGGGCCCACCAGTGTGAATGTAACTAACGTAATATAGTGATATATCAGAAGGTATAGGTGCGAAGGGGATGCGCTTATATCATCGGGCTCCCTTTAGAAATAAGAAAACAATGTAAAGATGATCTTAGTATAGTGAGTAAGATTAAGAAAGGGTCACTTAGGTGGTTTGGTCGTATGGAACGGATGAATGAGGAGAGAATGGTAAGAAATACATATAACGCAAGTGTTGATGGCACCAGAAATATACGATGTCCGCGAAAGACTTGGCACGACCAGGTAAACTAGATACTGGAAGGTGGTCCTTTTAGAAGCCACAATAACCGGCGAATTTGTTTGAAAAGATGTATGAATGTGGATAAGGCGTGAAATGTGTCAGGACAGAATGATGTTGCTCTCTATCCTCTCTACCTATTCCTGCGGGGAAACGGCATGATGGTTAGAAAGTAAGAATTTGTTTCATGTATCAGGCTTCTAAAAGTGTACAGCGCGTGACGGAAGGCACCAACATGGCAAAATATAGGCACTCTTCTCTCTCCCTCTGGACACTCTTAGGTATAAATGAATGTTGTATTGAAAATCATCCGTTCCAAATTTTGCAAAGTTACTCTTGAGAACCTTGGGCAAAACAATACCACCCTCCCCCTAGCTGATGTATGTAAATGTGTATTCATATGTACAAGATTTGGGACCCATCGGTAAACATAGATACCGTACATTCATACCCCTGATGTTAATGTGTATTTAATTTAATGCCACCCATTACAAATTTTGCACAGTGACTCTTTAGGATACTATGCGTCCTCTACTCTTGGCCACATTTCATAAATGTGTTGTAACGTTATAAATACGTTAGCAGGAGAATTATTTTAATCATTTAAATAAATCGGGTGGAGAATAAATTTTTAATATGGCAACACTCTTGCACATGCGCGGTAGGCTGTTACATTAAAGCGTGCGCTTGGCCCGCGCGCGCAGCTCGGAAGTCTCCATTCGCATAGACACAAGGCTAGCAGTGACCACGCTAATTGCGGGTGAGTTTTAACCAACCGCCAGGATAGCGCTGGACGGTGGCGCTACCGACCGTAGGACGAATTAATTTAAATTAGTGCAAAATAATAAATCCGTAATTTGATTCTGATTAAGAGAAATAGTCATCAAAGAAATAGTCATCATCAAATAATCATCAACAATAGTGCATCAACTTTCTACTAATCTTGTCATAAATCCTAATTTGCATTGTATTCATATCTTCTGTAGAAATATTTTATTTCCACTTGGGTGCGGGATGAATAACTCCGGAACTAATGATAGACGATGTCGCAAACGAGTTGTGGATGGGTGTCCGATTGCTGGCCACGGTCTACCGATAACAATAGCGGTTGACCTGGGCGCATATAAGCCAATTCATTCCAAATAAGTAACGAGAACATGTATAAATCGCGTTCAAAACTCAAGGTCATGTATTATTATTGTTTCATTTTTTCTGTCTGCGCTGGATTGTGAATCTACCGTGATGGCGGTTCTACATCATCAACTTTGGACATTCTGCATAGACTATATTCATTTAGAATGACTCTAGTTTGCATTTGTAATAATCGCTATGTTCCTTGTAATAAACCACTGTGATTAATAGTAACTTTTTTGAATAATGAAGAATAGATTCCTGTCCATTCGAATACACAAGTTGTTATAAATTTACCACAAGTGAAGAGAAACGTCATCGGCAAGGTGAGTTCCGAGATCTGTGCCCACATTTCAGGTTTTCTCCGCTGATCTGGCCGGTGGAGGATAGACCGCCAGGTTACACCTCAATAGTGTATTATATTGAATGTCATCTGTTACAAATTTTGTTCCTTTCTGATTCGCGGGCAACGCTGGCATGGAACTCTAATGCACTTAAATATTAAATATGATTTTCACACTGTCCTTTATTCGTATATACATATACGACAATGTAAAAATATGTGCACACATATATGCCTGGATTATACTGGTATCATCACCTTGTACTTTGTGCGTATATACATATATACTGTACATCATCATATCTCTTTGGAATAACACTCCCAAAATAAGTCTCCTGAGACATCCTAAATCCTGAACACTTCACAGAAATGAGCGTGAACGTGCGCCAATTGGAATAAAAAAGGGTAAAAGGTAGAATATTTTCGTAGCTATTTATTCAGCGGGAAAAAAATAGGCAGACCTAGTGGTCTAGTGGTTGAGCATTAGATAACCGACCCACAGGTCATTGGTTCGATTATCTGTGTTCAAACTGTGACGAATATATTCGGATGAATGAATAAATAAATTTTTTTTTTGGTCCGTTGGAGAAAGGGCACCATTAATGATTTGGTAGCTGTCAGCTGTTCAGAGTTACCAGACGTAATTACGAGGCTGTAATGTACCCATCTATATTTAGAAAATAATTGCATTTGAATATAAAGTTGAGATCTAAAGTGCTTAGTATTTGCGAAATTCAGGAAAGTTTTAGGAAATTTACTCCGAACAAGGAGTATTCATTGGGGCAGGTTTTGAATTTAAATAATTTAAATTCCATGTAAATTGGCAAAGCATAGTTAATAGTATTGCAATTCTGAATAGATCTTGCCTGCTATACATGTACATATATCATTTTCTTAAGTAGAAATCAGTACATATATATTTCATTGAAACACCCACGTTGATAAGTGCATTACATAAATTAATTCTGTATTGAATAAGATTTTAAAAATATGGCTTAGGTGGTTTGGTTATATGGAACGTATAAATGAGGAGAGAATAGTAAGAAAGATAAAATGTGTTAATAAAATAGATCAATTCATTTAATTCTGGCATCTTCTAGCGTGTTTTACTCAAAAGTATTTGCGATTCACCGCAATATATAGTCGACTGTATACATTTACAGATATAAGTTTTATTTGTCGAAATCGTAACCGGTTTTCGATAAATAGATAAATAGTCCGTGATAGTGGAGGATAGTTTTATTAGAAACCTAAATAATTGACGAGTTCATATGAGAAGAAGTATAAATTAATTACTGATTATAATATTATTATTATACACGACCTATTGAGGCATTAAAATAATTTGTAAAATAATACAAAATTTCATCAGAAGTGCAGTACACAAAGAAAAAAATTATATAATGTCAGCATGTTTTTCCATAATCAAAATTAAAAATAAATATAAAATGTGAAGTAAAGCTATGTATCCGTCACCATTGAGTCGAGACACAAAAAATTATAATAATGTAGTCCTATCCCAAATAATGCATTCTGGGGACTGCGGAGTTAGCTAATGCATGAGTCATAACAATACTACTGTAATAGAACAATGAATTGTGTCTCGATGATCTCAATGGTGCGTGAAAGTCAACATACATACATTACAAATATTATATTACAGCTACTTTAACACAAACAAAAAATTTGCCATTCTGTCACATCTCTCAACTTGTTAGTTAAAGGCTAAGCGATGATGCCATATGTCATTTCCAATGTATATGAGAATGCCACGTTGTGGTTCAAAATCTTCGATTTGTAATAAAAATTCACAAGTTTTATTATGAATTTTCAATAAATTAACAATACAAACACTTATATTATTGGAAGGATGTTTAATAATAATTTCTAAATTATATTTTAATAATAATTTCTAAATTATATCTGTATGAATTATAAGCATCGTGTGTAGATTAAAAATATATTATATTTTTTATTTGTGGACTAACGTGCATTCCCGGCATTGCTCGGGATACCATAAATATTCAACCTATCGTGAAATTTGGCACACGTATGCTATGATAGCTATCACATAAGTTACCAGAGTTTTGTTTACGGGTAATTAAAAACTTAACTTAAACATTTGAATTTCGAATAACACTATGTGACGTTCGATGGGTTGATAGTGGTGTGTCCTAACCGTATACTCCATTTGAGCAACTCTCTTTAACATTTTGTTTAGGTATGCCTTATAAGCACAGTATAAACTTCAATGTCTTGGAAGACGCAAATATCAGTGTCGAAACTGTAATCCTAAAGCACCAACAATGATGGGTAGGTCGTGATGTGCGTTTTAATGATATACGGCTTCTTAAAAAAGTAACGTTTGTGTAACTATCTTTTGACAAAACAAGACAGGGTGGGGCAAGAAAAAGATTGCGATACCATTTAAGATGTGGCATACACCCTGAACACTAAGAAACCGAGGCCTAAATCGAGGATAATGGCATCACAAAATACATTGAAGAAGTCTGACGCAATAATCGAAAAAAGGAAAAAGAGAGAAAGAAAAGGAATAATATCCATCCCTCAGAACCCCCGCCCGGCGGATGTACGTGCACATCACGTGAAAGGGTGTGCGGTTCGAGAATAGGTTTCCTCAGTCACACTCGGACTCATAATCGATAAACCATGGCATTGTATCTAGGGACCTCAGAAAAAGAGATATGTTTTAAAAAATATATTCTTAATGTAACGTATTTAGCCGCAATACTGTATTGTCCTTTACACCGTCTGTGCCACGGTAATAATCTTACAGATTCCCTGAAGGTTTGATGAAATGTCGGTAGTAGTAATAAGAGTCCAACGTCGTGATAGTTAATAATTTATTACTACTGTAAACCATAGAATAATATAATGTATACACTATAAGATATGTTATCTTGAGAACCGAAGAGTATTGAAAGAGCGCAACTACGCTTCCAGCGTCTTTTAAGGCTTCCCGGCTCCCCACTCGGCGTACCCACTTGGCATCGGTCAGCCTTATCACATACTCTCCCATCTGTCACCAAGCTGCCACACACACATACATACAACTTTGACAGATGTCAAATATCTCACACTTAAACTCGACTCTCGAGTGTGTTATATAACAATAAGTAATGCAAATCAGCAAAAGCGCTCTCATCGTTCATATTGTGCGATATTTAATATCCCGGGAAAGCGGATGAGTGACATTTAATTTTGAATAATGGGGTTAAGTTAACGAGTTAATAAGTCATCCAGTGGAAGCTCTGTTGGAAGTGGTGAAAGTAATTACAAACTGCAAGTTTCATTGACTCATGTAACCGAGTGTAACGGCTCTATGAAGTTCCACGTCACGGGGTCGTAACAGACGGGTTACGACAAAGACTGCAGGCAACTGGGAAAATCTTATTATTTAAATGCATGTAAATTGCATAGTTAGTGTGAGAGACTTGAACCAACATTTTGTCTGGCTGGTTTTAAGTTAATTTAGTCAACAATGTGATAATACATTTTATTCCAGAACTGCACTTCCAATTCAATCAGGGAAGTGCAGTCTATAGATTAAAATAAGTTATGCAAAACTATAAAAAGTGATTTATATATTATATTATTTATATATTATAATAAAATGTGAATAAAAAAGTGGCAATAGAGTATTTGTAATTAAATGTGTAGCTAGAGCGATGATTTAAAAAATGATATGCTATTTGTGTAACGTCATATTAATAGCAGTTATCAATTTTAAAACTGTCACTATTGTTTTGATAATCATTTTCAAATGTGTCAAACTCCATTTATTGGCGGTTTGTTTCTGAAATGTTTAATTACGACAGTAATATTACCATCAGGCAAATATTTCGTTTCGCACAAGTTTTAGTTGAGCTTATTTGAATTAATTTGTTGATACCACGCTGCTGCAATTCAATGTTTTCCATATATTTACATATTAAAATAATTAAAAAATTCAAATGAATCATTTAGAAAGATACACAGACCAAATCTATCAAAAAAAATATCCTCATGTATGTATATATAATACATATAATTGTATCCGAAAATGTGGAATTATAAGGGTTTAATTTGATAAGGAAAGGGTGCCAGGGTATAGATTAGAGTGAAAAGTAAATCGAAATAGGGAGGTGTCAGAAAATAAAATGGGTAAAAGATAAATAGCAACATAAACTTTCGCGAGCATCTCCAGGTATACATACAACAAGAAATTTATAAATAAAAGTGATAATATCTACTTTTGCAAAATTACTTTATATTGAAATATTACAAGTTAACTTTACATTATAATCATTCAAAAAGACAGTAAGTTAGCATTTTGTGCTTTGGAGTATTTAACAGACAAGTCTTTTTTTTTTTGCAGAATATCCTTTCTATAAGGGTGACTTCTTTACATTTTTTTTGTGTATCTGATAAACACCTTGGCTTAGAAAACTTTGAAGGTAGTTTTTACAACGTTATTAACCCTTGAGAAGTTTATAATCTAGGCTAGTATTTATGTCAGGTATTGTGAAATCGTGTTTATTTTTTTATATAGTAAATATTTTCATATATACAGAATTGTTAAATTATACTACAGTCATAAGTTACTCAATGAGTGAACATATTTGCACCGGTAGCGAGAGCATCTAATACTTTCTATCAATGCTTATATATATTTTTAGCTCCAAAACTACACATAAAAAAATAATAATCTTACATTGACCTAATATATGATTCATCTGATCAGTGTTATATTTAAAATAATTTAAGGCTAAATATATATCAAAGGTGATATCTACTGCATCCCTTATATACAAAAAAAGTCAACTAAAATGATAATTTATTTTTTAACTATATAATTGTTATTGTAGTTCACCTCTCACATAAAACATTATCCCTTACGTAAATATTGATAATGAAACGTAAGTACATAATAAGTATCAAAATAAATATAATAAAATTTAAAATATATTATAGGTGTCTCATAGAGACGAAGCTATTACTTTTATGGGAAGGTAAGTATGGAAGTCTTATAAGTAAACCCTTAATGCCCAAAATACTCAAAATATGATAACATTAGTTTTATCCAGTAGTTTAGCATGACTATATATTTGTTTTTGTTAGATTGATTGCCTTTTATATTTATGACCGATTTAAATTATTAATTAATATTGTTACATCTGTAGAATTGTCATAGTAATTCTCTTACAGAAGTATTACTCGAAAAAATAGCCGTGCATAAAAGATCTAAGGAAATGTAAAATAAATAACTCCATAATTTTTTGTATTCTTATCCAATGGTATGTGTGGATTTTAAATATTTTTAAACCGTAGGGCCGTGTTAGGGAGGTCGTTAAATTTGGAAAAAGTAAAAAGGATAATCTTTAATTTAAAATAATATTAGTTCAGTTATTGTTATCATCCACAGCGGATCTCCACGAACTCCCACCCTCTTGACTAAACTCCATTACTTTTCTGGACATCTTGTAAATCTTTGGGCTGTCATCAGAAAAATACCCGTTGCTTTTTTCCACTTGGTCGGTCCCCCGGTAGGGGATCTTCCTCTTTATCTTCGTCCTTCAACGTGGTCCACCACAACAAGCTTCTCCAAGCTATCTTCCCTTCTCGCAAGGTGCCCAAAAAATTGAAGAAATCGTCTCAGGCAGATGGTTGAGAGTCTGTTCTTGATGTTAAATTCCTGCAGAATGGAGACATTTGTGCGTCTCGCCGTTGATGATATGTGCAATATGTGTCTACAGTGCTACATATTAAAGCATCCATAATCTCTCTCATTCTATCTTTTTATATTTTGTCAAGTCTGGACATATAACTTTTCGCCATTTATTCAGTTAGTAATTTTGAACGTGAGATAATTAAAGTTTTTAACAATTTGACAATATCAGCTACATAAATCGACATATTTTATCCACCGAGTTACCGCATTTACTACACCCTACATCAATAGAATAAAAAAGAAAATCGAAATATATACCTATTGTTCTATGCTACATACATTATTTAGTTATAAATTTGAATGAAACAATTGGAACATGTAGATTACCGGATCAATACTTCATATCCTGATTCTAAACTAGTTTTCTTGATTTTATTTAAATTCCATTCATGTTCCGCTGCAAATAGTGCGAGTAAAACAAAGCGTGTGATTTTAATTTTAAATTAAAGTTTATTTTCGTAGTTGTGTATATTTTTCTGTTTGAAAATCAGTTCGGAAATGTTCTCTTAAACCGTTTAGTTTTTTATATATATAAAAAATGCGTTGTACTATTATAAAGTAACTAACTACGCCATCTTATTTTCACGCCATTTATTCACAGAGATGATAGAGCGCATTACTTTCAATTTTGCCATAACATTATATTTATATCTACAGTAAATATTAAAATATGAATTAAATATATTAATTATAAAGATATACATATAAAATCAATTTTATCGAAAAATATTGTTGTTGCGCTACCGGGATTCGAACCTGGATCTCTTCCCTAACCGGGGGAGGTGCTTTATTCAACTAAGCTACAGCTTCATAATAAGAATGTGTTCTCCTAAAAAAAAAAAAACAGTAAATATTTTTATTTCTTATATAAATGTATTTTTTTAATAATGTTTTTATATTAACACATTAATTCTTTCACCCATACATAAGAGAATAATATTAAATTCTACGCGTGCATGATTCCATCGGTAACTCGTTGATTGTTCAAGCATCAAACAGTCCTCCGATATATAATTTACCTAGTCTTGAGTTATTTTTGAGGTTTATCAATTTTTTTTATTTCCATCCTGGGAAAAGTGAGAAGTCACGCATATATTCACTAGACTAACAAGAACATCATGTGGTCTAGTGGTTACGATACTCGCGAAGTCGTCTAGTGGTCGGGGGGTTAAGCCCCGTTCCAGTAGACCGCCAAGTAAATTATCTTTTCATAGATTAAACGTTTAGCTTAGTTTAAACATTGTAAGAATATTGATGTAACTTGTGTTCCTAGTGCGCATCTCTATTTTTCTTTAAAAAAAAATTAAAATAAATACGGGAGAGTGAAAGACATAACTATAGTTCACATAAAAAAATAAAATGAAAAATTTTCTACTGGGATACTCCAAATACAGTTTCGGGTAACTGGTAACATGTATTATAAACATTTGAAATTTAGTAAAAACCTGCACTATCCATATTTAAAATTGCGCTTCCCCGTCTATTGCCTATGAATTTCTGAATGTGGCGACTTCATTGTGTCATTATGGCTGTATAGTGCTTGATTAAACGGCTAGGTCTGTGAGACGCGAGCAGGGCAAAAACGAACGTGTTTTTAATATCTCTAGGTTAAGGTTACATAATTCTCTTTTATATATTCAATAACAGTACGTAAGTATATATTCAATTTGAAATGAAGTGTACATTGTCTTTATTACGATTTTAAAACATACATGACATCTGTCATCTTTTTTTTATCTATGCTATTGACCTTCCTTATTGAATTTTGACGTTTTATACGATTCCGTCTTTGCATAAATGCACATTATATCCGTAATTTTTATACATCACCTAGATGTCATTTTTGTTCGTTTTTACAGCCAACTTATTTTTACAAGATTTTATTTACGTATGGTTCGTTTTGTGAAAAGCTCTAATATTAAAATATAGATTCCATTGAGATCCTGACCGAGCAGCGATCACCAATGCCCACTATTGGTGATAATTAAAAATAAGTAATTTTTAAAATATTAATTTTTATACAAATATAATAGTTTTAATTTTTAAGAACACATTCATATAGTGAAGTTGCAGTTTTTTTTTTCAAAACATAGTTCTCTGGGATCTGTGTTTCGTATCTGGCAGCATCTAAATTGTTTTCTTCTGTGTAGCTTGCCAGTTGATACATTTAATTTGTATATTTTAATATTTAAATATATAATTTTAATATTTAAATATTCATGTTATTTCAGCCAACATATGTTTTGTGAAAATATTCTGCGTTCACAAAATATTATGCTTTTTGTTTCTCTACAAAGAGTATTTGGAAACGTAATGGCAATATATATTCGTCATTTGATATTTATTCACTGTAATATGGTACGGGTTAGTTTTATTGTACTTTAAGAGGATTTTTAGTTAAGTATGTATAAATTTAGTAAATTAGTATTTGTATACCATTGGCTGACCAATTCCTATATTACGAGTATATTAATTCTGCAATACAAGTTTGGTCTTTTGAATTAAAAAAAAATGTTTTTCAAAAAATGTATTTTATTAGACTGGTAACTAAATCACCAAAAAATCGCCCATGTTATTATTTTAAAAAGAAATAATAATATCTTAATTCGCACACACGTGAATATTTCACACATTGCGTGAACGCGTGCATTTAATATAAAAATAATGAGATTATTTCAAGGTTTTTTTCATTTAACAAACCTCAACACATTTTTGTTTCGCCGGCCAACTTTGGCGATTTTTTTTCAAGATTACGAGTCGACCCAAATAGTTCGTGTACCGAAAAGAAAATAAGTTTATTTAATGGTTACTCGCCAGTGTGATTCTCAGTTAGCAGTTTGGGAAATTAATCATAAATACTAACTGCTAAAACTCACGCACTTTCGTTCCAAGCGGTGTCACCTCTCTGCACCATAATTCTCAAAGATTTGCGATTTAACTTTCGGCAACCGTTTCAAATAACAGTTTAGGGTAATGAAGAACAAAGTTAAGCTTTTTGTCGAAAGCAATTTTACGTACAGGACGTGTAAACGTATTTCAAATACAAGCCTCAAGCTGAAAGTTTTAATTGTTAACTCTGGTAGAATCCTGTTTTGTTTTGTGTTATTTGTTTCTGGGTTTGCGTGTCTATCATTTTTCCCATTTATGACCCTATAATATATACGTGGTTTATTACTTTATTTATAGTATATACTCACTCGCACAGTAGAGAATTTGTTAAGTTCCTTTTTTGAATTATTAGTTTAAGAAGGTATAGTATTATACATGCAAGCCAATTACTATCAAATGAGTAAGTTTTGTTGATTTAAGTAAATATATTTATGTTATATATTGCGTGCCAATATTGATTGTTAAAAAAAATAAACAAATCAATTACTAAGATAAATAAAGAAAATTGTAGATAAATACCTACATATAATTTTTATCAAATAATGTTCTGACATATATTATGATTAAACATGTTAAATAAACAAAATATAAAATGAGAAAGAAAATAGTTTTTTTTATAAGATTTTTTCTGTTTGATGCTAACAAATCAGATGAATCGAATGATAAAAATGACAGTTCACAACCGATAACCTCTTATGTCAAAACGACGCTATGTCATGCCATCAGAAATAGTATAGACACGTGACATCAAAAGCGCAAGGTTAAGGTCCTTTATTTCCTTCCTCAATAATATTTTACCACATTTTGTTTCACTACCAGAACTTTCATGGTAACGCTTTTTTTACAGCGTATTCTTTGATCGAATAATATATCCATTACTATACGAAATACATATTCTTATAACCTGATATGTTTTGCCTATACTTGTAATATAACCTTTTTTTATAAACCGCAAAAATTTATTTATATGTTTGCATGTTTTCCTAACACTTTTCTAGAGTTCAGTAACTCGAATAAAATATATGAGACATCTATGATTTATAACGCACTATTTTATAGATAGTAATAAAAGACTTCTTCTAATTTATGAAATAGATTAATTCTAACCCGGAAGGTAGGTATTATTAAAATTATGTTTATAATATAATGGTAATTTGATTACAAATTTAATTTTACGTATAAAATATAAGGGCACAATATTGTGGCTGTAAGCTACAAGTTTACATAATATAATACAGTATGTTTCAAATCTTTTGTTTTTATTAAAAAGTTTTTATAAAATTAACAATTACATTTATATTAGAAAACTGAATGTAATGAAATACGATCATTATGTAATTAATGCTGTAGTTAAAAATGAAGAGTTAGTTTTATGTTGTGATCTTCTCAGATGGTACAGGTGACCTTCAGAACAGAATATAAGAAATATAAAAAGTCAGAGACAGAGTAGAATTATAGATACATATATCAAAAGCTAAGTAGGCTGCTTTGTTGACTTGCTAGATATTCATATTATTGAAACCCACCTTGAACAAGTCTAAAATTATTAAAACATATTATAGATGTCTCATAGAGACGAAGCTATTGTTTTTTATTATATGGAAAGTATGGAAGTCATGTGTACTTCAGAGCTTACGACTCGGCTGGCTTGAGTGATCACTTTACATAATTGTAACGTTCACCCTTGGGCGACTGCCACAACAATAAAATTTTTGGATGTTGTATATGTGAGGCCCAGAATCAAAAGCAGACATTGTATTACAGCTGATACTCATGGAATCATGTTGAATGACTAACTACAGGTCACGTGACTAAATACTGTGGTCTTATTGACTGAAAACATATTTGTCTGGGTTTGAATTCATTATCTCTTAGACAACTCTGCGATTGAAATAACAAGTAAATTTTAAATGCTTTTTCATACGAAATTCGGTGATATTTATCTAATTTCGATAGGCTAGTCTTGTAGATATTAGTTTGCTTTATATTTGTACGTACCTAATTCATATAGAACCGATGAATGAGGAGAGAATGGTAAGGAAGATATATGAAGAAAGTGTTGATGGCACCAGAAATAGAGGACGTCCGCCGAACACTTGGCACGACCAGGTAAACCAGATACTGAAGGATGGACCTGTTAGAAACCTCGATAATCGGCGAGCTTGTATGAGAAGATGGAATGTGGATGCGGCGAGAACTGTGTTAGGATAGAAGAGGGTGGCGCTCTATCCTCTCTGCCTACCCCTGCTGGGAAACGGCGTGATGGTAAGTTAGTTAGTTATAGTTAAAATGATATACAGAAAAAATGTATCTATCGAAAAAATATTTTGATTGTGATTAAAACATATAGCTAGGGAAGGGTTAATAAAACCCTAAATTAAAATTAATTAATGAATAGAATATTTAAATTAGATAGGTTTACATACATCAGCGATAAAACATAATTCAACAAATAATAGGTATTTCATAGAGACCAAGCTATTTTTTATTAATGGAAAAATATGGAAGTAAGTAATATGAAAGAGCTTACGACCTGTCTTCGGCTGGCTTAAGTGATCACATTACACAATGTAATGTTCACCATTCCAACAAATCAATAGCTTCGTCTCTATGAGATATCTATTATTTGTTTAATAACAGTGCCTTTGTAGGTGAAAATCCAGTCATTGTGTGTTCTTGGACGCATTAAAATATTGCTAAAAACATTCGTGGTGGTCTTATGGGAATTTTAAAGACTGTAAAATGAGGTGTTTTATTTAGACCAATGATGTGACATTCTTAGAGGAATCTCTCGACTCCGGTGCAGCAAATATGGCCCGGAGCAGTGCAGCCGGTCGCGAGCACACAGCGGTCGCCTCGGGGCCGTACTATAATGCAGCTGTCTACCTCTCGGCTTATACTGGCATCGCTTTCCTCTTCTTTCGCTGTCAACCTCGTTTTGTTGTTATGTTTCATTGCTACTGAAAATTATTTTACGGCAGCGGTGGCCCGAGAAAACTGCCGAGGGATTTCTCACTGTAAAGTGACATAAAATATTGCGATAATATAAAAGAGATTTAAAATATTTAAACGAAATATTCATGTTGACGGTTTTCATTTAAATAATAGTTTAAAAATGAAATAATATTATACTCAAGAAATTTATTCCGATCGAAGAATATTTCATTAGGGTATGTTTTACATTTGAAAGATTTATACAGAATAGGTCAAAAGTCACTTTACCATTTAAAAAATAAAGTATACATACTTAACATATATATTATTCTAAATACTTAACTAGCACGCATTTTTTAAACATAAAACACCATAAAAATAACTTATAAAATAACACTGTCCATTGATTTTGGGCAGATCTGAGTTGTGAATACCACAATGTTGTATATCTTCTTGAGTATCGAACGGTAAATTAAACAACAATTCAAAATAAATTAAAATACTATTACACACAATTTCTAAGCAATCTTGCCTGAAACAACACTGCACTTCAATCGATATGGCCGATACTTCATCCATCTAGCAACATAAAATTTGTAAAAACCGATATACAGTGTTGTTGCGGAGGGGGGGTCTCATATGTTAAGTTTTCTTATGATTATAAAAATTTAGGTTATTTACACTATATTATTTTTTATGTACAAATAAAAAATCTTGTTTTGTAGAACATTATTTAAAGAATAATAATTGTAAAAATATTAAAAGTTACTTATTTTAAATGGTAAAGTTACTTTTGGCTCATTCTATACATCACATAAACTAACAAAACACAGTTAATAACTTTGCGGTTTTGAAGATATTTTACCTAATGTAGATGTTTCTAAGAATTTTTCATTTATATTGGAATCAATGTATTCTTTATTACCCACATATATGAAATAATTTTATATTATTAGTAAAAAATAAATCGGTTTCCACATATTGTTTCTAGGCCCTGCGGGTGGGCTACGTTGTAGATATATAAATGGAAATCTAACTTTCTTTTAGAATATCTTTGAGAGGACTAATTTTCTTTTTACTAATAAATGTATGTTAGTTTAATTATTATGAGAAGACGTTATTATTGTGAAGTTGTAATTATTCAGAACGTCGTAAAAGTCTGTAATATTTTAAATATAAATTAAATGTGTTAATTATAAAGATATACATATAAATCAATTTTATCGAAAAATATTGTTGTTGTGCCACCGGGATTCGAACCTGGATCTCTTTCCTAACCAAAGAAGGTGCATTATCTAACTATACTATAGCGACATTCTTTTTGACGACAAATTTTCGAACCTATATGTTACCTTTTTCAAATGAATGCATACATTTATATATATATATTTTTTTTTTCGATAAAATTGTTTTTATGTGTATATATTTCTAATTAATACATTTAATTAATATTTAAAATATCACAGACTTATGTTGTACAAATATGTCCAAAATTTGTTAAAAATGAATTGCTAAGTCTGCTATCAAAGGTATTTGAGATTCCGTAAAAACAAAGTAGATGGCTCTTTCAAATATTGGAACGATAAATATATTAATTTGAAAAAGGTAACATATAGGTTCGAAAACTTGTCGTCAAAAGTACTGTCACATAGTTGGATAATTCACCTTCATCAGTTTGAAAAGAGATCCAGGTTCGAATTCCGGTAGCGCAACAACAATATTTTTAGATAAAATTGATTTATATGTATATCTTTCTAATTAATACATTTAATTAATAGTTTATGTAAGTTTAGTTCTTAAAATTAGCAAGAAATGATGACATATACAAACACATTATAATGCAATATATTTTTGACAAACATTTCATGTGTTTATTGTATTTCGCAGGATTTGATAGTAGTTAACATCTTTGATTAGCAATTTAATGTTGCCTTAGCTACTTCGCTGGACATAAGCTGAATTAGCCGGGCTTTTCTATAAAGCCAAACTGAATACTAACACTAATACGTCACATCAGCGACATTATCCTCAACGATGGACTCTGAAATGGAATGCGAAACGTATGCCAAGGAGATTGGAGACACACGATAGCATAGCTCAAAAAACTCTTCATGAACTCTTAAATATTTATTATTAAATAAAATAGTAGTTATAAGACTTTCCAAGATTATGACAGAAATATAATTATTAATTTACATAATGCTGTAAAAATTGTCATAAAATATAAATACAACACGAAATAACTAATTGCTGTTTGTGCAATTTAAAATAAATCGTAATGAAATGATGATAAGATTTCTGATGACAAAAGGTCACAGCAAAGCTTTTCGCAATCGTCAACAAAATACTGTAAGCCAAATTAATTAAGTCAGAAAATATAAGCAGTACACACTTCGTAACTTAATTAAGTTAAAGTAATTACTGTGTTTACTTAAACAACAACTCAATTTTCAGAGGCTGGTGGATGTTTTAGATTAAATAATGTTTTGCTCGGAAGCGGTAAGCAAATGAAATATTTTTAACACTGGATACCAAACACCGGAATATCGTCGAGTTTCAAATGAACTGCCGAAATCAATTTGCAAATCAAATAATGCCGGGGGCGTCAATAGAATGAAATAATATCCGGTCGTTACAGGGTTTGCCTGGTGCCATTCAAATACGAGAATGGCAAAGAAAAAGGCGGATGAATGATGTAATATCGTATGGTGATCGGCGGTAACAGACCGGTGGTTTATCGAAAAATATAATTTAATCATAAATTACATGATAATACTAGTACTATAAATTATTCATAAAATAGGGTATTTATCAAGTAAAAAATAGATACTTCATAAAACAATTAATGAGACCCCCTTGCAACAACATTGTATAAAACTGTATATCGGTTTTAAAAAGGTTGATAGATAGACGGAGCGTCGACTATCTCGGATGATATACAGTGTTGTTGCAGGGAAAATCACTTATAAATTGTGTGTAATAGTATTTTTATTTATTTTATATGGCTGTTCAATAAACCATTCGATGCCCAATAACATACGAAAATACATATGCATTTTAGAGGCCCTGCTCGTGCCTCACAAACATAGCCGTTTAACCTAGCACTTTACAGCTATAAGTACCAACCAAAAATCTAGACGACAATACATCGCAACGCAACCGATTCGAGCAGCCAGCTGAAGTGGTCATTTTTACCGCCTTCTCGGAACTACATACAGTGAGCATCGCTAGTTACTAGCTTTAGCTTTCAATTTAACCTTTATACTATATAAATTCATTTTTGCGTCATTCTACAATAAACGCCAACATATTGTAAATCTTGTTTCATTATCAACCTGCTCTAGCCGCAAACGCCAACACCTATACACACACATACGCTCCGAAATATTTATATACACTGCAACAATCACATACACGCGTGAGATCTAAACAGCATTAGGGCCCTCGGACTCACATTAAACAAGTCCTTCTGATATTCATAACCTATAAACATCAGTAGCTTCATCCGAGTGACTCCCACAAAGCAAATACAAACAATTCATAATAGATTCATAATTCACATCTACCCAAAAACGATATACAGTGTTGTTGTAGGTGTAGTTTCAAATGTTGAGTCTATCATTCAAAGTACAAATGCTCATAGTGAAATACTTCGGATATCTCACTAGATATATGGATGCAATATGTAATGGAGAGACTGGTTGTACTTATATAGCAGGAACTAGATCAGTGATGGCGAACCTTTTGGACTCGGCATGTCAAAATTTCAAAAAATCTAACTTTACTTTGCTGGCGTGTCAAATTTTAATTTAACTGGAAAAAATATAGAACCCATAGTATTTGGTTTGATGTCAATTAATTAATTACTTATTTCAATGAATTGTTTTATTAAAAAGTAAGACCCAAAAGAGATACATGTGTAATATGTACGTAGTGATAAATTCGAACGTTGTTGTCGGGTAGACGTCTGGTGGCGAGACACGTGTTCATTGATAACTCTGTTATTAGTAAACGCCGGCGTGTTGCCCTAAACGTGTCACCCTTGACACGCGTGTCATAGGTTTGCCATCACTCAACTAGATGAAGTCTGCAACCGATGGCTTACTTCAGGAAGCCATCAAGATAGTTGCTGATCACAGCTGAATAGTTTTGGCTGTGGCATCATCATTTCGATATTGACCATGGCTAATGTGCCAATAGTATAACAAAGGAGAAGAACATGATAGTAATGTGCTCATATATATGTATACATATGTATATTATTACATTTCTTTAGCTTGATTATCTTCCAAAGGAAACTAGCAAAGTACTCTTTTTTTTCATGAAGCAAACGTCTTTGAAAAATATAATTAATCTTGATATCACAAAGTCCGTGCATGCATTGTCATCTCAGAATAAGTAAAACACATAATAAATAAATATCGTACTTTCTGAATACACAAAATACCTAGAACTTCAGGTGAACTGTATACAAAGATAAAATAATCTAAGTAATATCGAAACTTATTTATTCCATACAATTCACGAAAATACACCAAATATTATACATTAAAGTTCTGATATACAAGGTATATGTCAAACTTAAAATATAATACGTGATACCTTCCTCGAGAACCGGAAATAAAATCAATTTATATAGACTTCAATGACGGTATCCGAGTACAAATAGACCAATACTTAAATATTCAGAATCTTACGTATCGAATAAGAAAGTTTGTCAATTTTTTAAGGTAAGTTAGATAACTCGACAACACCCCTGAGAAGAATAATATATAAACATAACTTTTTAACTAGTATTACGTAAAATATATTGTCTGCTATAGTAAGTAACATACTAGTATAGCAGGGCACCGAATATTGTATGAACATTTTCTGCCAAAACACTTTACAACACAATACGTATTGTAACAATAACAATCTATATCAAAACATTCTGATAGCAAAAACATAAATAAAAAATATCATTATCATTATAACAAAATAATATACAGAAAATGGTTTACAATTTGAACTATCTATACCCACTCTATACCAAACAACCGTGTAATCTAACACAAATGATAAAAGATTGAATAAAACAAAACACTTGAAAAATATCAACTCGACATAAGAGAATCTTATAAAAATAAGACAATATACCTTAACAGACATTGATAAATTTCAAAATAAGTGATATACATCTAAAACATGCAGAGACGAAACAAACACAATAAAAACATAAAGTTTTTTTATCGTTTTAAAAAAGTTACACTTTGTAACGTTAATATCATTTTTGTTGGCCATCCTGCGTTGTTTAAAATAAAATGAGATTAAAAAATAAATAAATATATTGCTTGATATTAATAAACTCGAATATAGCATCATTCTAGGGACCGAGATTTTTTTCTATTAATAGCAGAGTACCATTATAAGCAAGGGAAACCATTTTTATAATCGGTTAGTTTAACAAAATAAGATTAAGTACTTCAAAATTGTAATTACCATACACTATATAGGGGTTGATTAATTATATTAGGAGAACACATTCTTATTGTGAAGTTGTAATTATTCAGAACATAGGTCTGTGATATTTTAAATACGAATTAAATATATTAATTAGAAAGATATAAAATAATATAAAATCAATTTTAACGAAAAATATTGTTACTGTAAAAATAAGGTAGATGGCTATTTCAAATAATGGAACGATTAAATGTATTAATATCAAAAAGGTAACATATAGGTTCAAAAATTGTCGCTAAAAATATTGTCGCTGTAGCTTAGTTGGATAATGCACCTTCCCTATATCCTTCTAATTAATATATTTAATTCATATATAAAATAATATATTTTTAAGAACACATTATTATTGTGAAGTTGCAGTTTTTTCAGAACATAGTTCTATTACTATTTTCTTAGACCAGGCGTTGAAAAATTATTAAGAAAAATATCATTTTCATTAAAAATAAGGCCTACTTAATAATTCCCGGATTGAAACTCTGACCACGTGGAGACTTTGTGCGGGATTCACAGCGACAGGTAGGAAATCATTTATTTATATGAACAGTTAGATAGTTCTCTACTAATTTAAAACAAAAGTATTCTAAAGTTGACGAATTCGTTTTTCTTTTTTAAATTAAAATGTAATATATTATTTATGATTTACATGTATTTACTGGTTAAATCAACAATCTTTATATACGTTCTTTAAATATTCATCCATGTGTTTAATTTACCGGAGTACCATATTAACTTTTACAACCTTTTTATTACTGATTACTTAACACGTTTTAAATGAATCTCAAAACTGACTAAATAATAACTAATATATATTATTACGAATTATGATAAAGCAGCATATTCTCATATACGAGAAATTTTATCTCATAGTTTGAATGCATGAATCCCTGTGTAAGGAAATAGTCTCCCTTATATTGGTCCATGAAGACATATGATGATGCTGCTTTTAAGAGACAATGAGCCCCAGAGATGAAGGAAGATTTATGGTTGTTTACCCTTAGACATATGGTGACAGTGCATTATCAGCATTAATGCTAATGGCGGAACATGAATGAAGGGAATGGCCTAGTTAACCTTTAACATCCAATTATTTTGCCAATTTTTCCATACACAAGATATTGTATTTATCAAGGAAAACGGGTAACATCTCGTTATTTTTTCTTTTCATACTTTATAGAGGGTCGTGATGTAATACTAAGATTATGATTTCAATAAAAAATATTTTACGGTAAATTTTGCAAGTAAATGGTGATTCTACTTCAATACTCGATACTATTTATTATTAATGAGGAGAACACATTCTTATTATGAAGTTGTTATTATTCAGAATATAGGTCTGGAATATTTTTAATAGTTGCGATGGATATATTATGTCTTCCACTGATAATTCCACTAATAAAATTGATAATTTTTTAAACTTTTTATTAAACATTGCAATATTAAATAAGAATGCAGTGAAAATGAGGTCACATGGGAATATATAATATATGGTTAATCCAATTATAACAAAGTACAACGTGAACGAATAAGTACTGAAACAATCCACGTTCCGACATAAAACAGCATTTTTCGTGCGTGAATAATATCTTTTTAATACAAATTAAATGTATTAATTAGAAAGATATACATATAAAATCAATTTTATCGAGAAATATTATTCTTCCTACCAGGGTTCGAACCTGGATCGCTTCCGATTCGGAAAACGTGCATTAATCGATTATGCTGTACCAACACAGTATGAATTATTAATTTTGGCGTCTCCTATCGGATTACTCAAAGGTATTTGAGATTCCATAAAATTAAAGAAGATGGCTTTCAAATAATGGAACAATAGATGTATTAATTTAAAAAGTGTAACATATAGGTTCGCAAATTTGTCGTCAAAGCACTGTGTTGGTATAACATAATCGGTTAATGCACATTCCCCGGATTGGAAGAGATTCAGGTTCGAATTCCGGTAGCAACAATAATATTTTCCGATTCAATTGATTTTACATGTATATCTTTCTAATTAATACATTTAATTTGTATTAAAACTATTTATTATGTTTAACTTATTTAATAAAATAACAAAAAATTCAGAAAATTAAAATAATTGTATTTTTCACAATGAAATAAGGTCGACGAAGTAGACGAATGCGAATGGTGTCTCATATGGTCTACATGTTTGCAATGGAATATTTAAAAGAGCTTCGTGTTTTGATTTCATGAATAGCTTCCAAACGATTTTAAAGGCACAAAGTTAAATCGGAAATTAAGTACGGCAAAAAAGCACGACAGAAAAATAAATTAATGGAATATATTTCGGTTTTCCCATTTTAAAGCGTGTGTTGCTATGAGGATGGGTTCTGTTTAATATCAACTTGCTTGTTAAACGTCACCTGGTCAGTATCTGACAGTATCTGTTGTTCTGTTGTCATTTTTGTAGAGCCAATCACCAAAAAAAGTTATTGATAATACCCTTAATGTATCCATAAATATAATAAAAGACGGTCCAACTTATTTTAAAAAATGTATTTAAAAAAAACATCATTTAAAAAAAGTCCATATAAAATATTGTGTAGAAAGGTACTCTTTTACCATTAGGAGGACACATTATTATTGTAAAGGTGAAGTTGTAATTATTCAGAATATTGGTGTGTGATATTTTAAATACTAATTAAATGTATTAATTATAAATAAGCATTTTAAATCAATTTTATCGAAAAAATAATAGTAATAATAATGGAACGATAAATGTATTCATTTGAAAAAGGTGTAAGATACAGGTTCGAATATTTGACGTCAAAAATAACGTCGCTGAAGTATAGTTGGATAATATACCTTCCCCGACTTGGAAAGAGATCCAGGTTCGAATCCCGGTGGCGCAAACAACAATACTTTTCGATTAAATTGATTTTATATGTATAACTTTCTAATTAATACATTTAATTTGTATTTACTCATGTATCGATTTAATATTACAATATGTGTAATTCATAATTTAAAATTTCTATTTGAGTTTACATTGTCACTCACATAATTACTAACAACCCTTTCCGATAGGATAGATTTAAAATTCACAGTTTTCTAACAGTCGAGAATTTTATTAGTCAAGATAAAATCAATGTTCATTAAATGAACTTATCATTTAACTTGATTATTGATTATATTGAGTATTGATTATAAGTACATGTCGTTTTAATAATTATAACGTAATAATCATATTATAACGTTATAATAATCAATATAACGTGAATTTTAAATGTGCTGCCTATTTAACATCATTTAGAAAATAATATTAAAAATATCGGTATCTTTATATGGACTAGCTAATTTATAATATGTTAGTATAGTTAGTTACTTATATAGTTACAAGTGTATTTCTTGTAAATTTGTGAAAAATTACGCTTAATAAAAAAGCAGGTACGTGTCACAATGATGCGTTCCAAAATGTATATTAGTTATTTATACTCAAAATACAGTCGAATATGCCACAGCGATACAACAGTAAAAGTGTTACAAAGAACAGTCATCAGGTTGTAATAACTCGTGGAAAATACCATTGGTCGACGTAGAATACACTTTCGAATGACGTATCGACATGACGAGGACTTCCCGATTGACTGAATATTATTAGAGATGGTTTGTTTGTATTTTAACGATGGATATATAGGTTTAACCCTTAACCGGATTCGTGGGTCCATTTAAACCTGACAAAAATTTAAAAACTTAATTTTTCCCAAACGCGCGGCATTAAAATTTCCCGCGCCTGGCTAATCTCATTGATAATTAATTAATTAATTTATTTATTTGTATCAAAATGTATATATTATTTATAAGGTGCACCCATCATCTTATACTTATATATTTGTTTCATTCATATAAAATAATTAAAATATTAAACTTTTATATTTGATATTTCAAAATTTGATTTTTGGTATCTAGATGACAATTTTTAAGTTTCTATTATAAATTACGTTTGTTCTGAACTTTTAACGTAGAGCTTTTATTCGGTTGCACGCTTCAATTAATTAGATGCTTTAAATATGTAACGAGGACAACGTGGGTTGCGACGACACGATGTACTGCATGCCTACTAGGCTATTCTGTTAGTGCAATAAAAAATCACAAGGGAAGATCGCATTAGAGAAAAACTAGGGCACTAAAATACATTGATTTGAACTAGATAGGACACGGCCGATCTACAGGTAGCGATTGATTGCCAGTCACAAAGCGTCCGTACGGGGTTGGATGGTTGGAGGGAGGTTGAAGGGGCCTTCGTGTTGCTGATTTAGGTCACGTCTTATAGACACCGCAAAACACTCCTCCCTGGCTGTAATTACCGAGCAAATGAAGCTGGCTTTTACCCCGCATCCCCCGCCACTCTTTCGGGGTAGTAATGCGGGTAGGTAACTTGCCAGGGACGCATCTGTGATTCTTTCCCGAGAAATTAATATTAAAAAAAAACATTTCGTAATGAACAATAAATCGCTTTCAGCGTATCTTATTAAGCTCATTTCATGATACAGGTATAAAGTGTATACTCTATTTTTCTTGTGTACTTTTAAACATTGTTTATCTGAATTTGTAATTCAAGGTTCATTTTCTAATTCATTTATTTAATTAAGATAACCCCTGCAACAACACTGTATATTAGTTTTGGGCAGATCTGAGTTATGAATACCACAACGTTGTATATCTTCTAAGGCAACGCATGGTATATTGATCAATCATATAAAATAAATAAAAATATTATATAATATTATAAATTCAATATGTTCCTTAAAGAAGTGTGAATAAGTGAGTAATATTTCTGTTTAATCATACATTCGCGATTTATAAAACTCATATTATTAGAATTCGATACAATTCATATTTTTAGAATAGCCAATCATTCTCCCTATTAAATCTCCTCGACGACAATAAAATATATGTTTTACTTCACTCTCAGTACAACGACGTGATCGAAAGTAGTAAATGTATATTGTATAACAGTGTACTTATCTTTAATATATAAAGTTGCGTTTATATAATAAATATTTCATAGCGTAGCGCTTAATTTCAAAACCCCCTAAAATAGATTCTAAATTATTTGAGTTAAATATGCAGTTTTGTAGAATTTTCGTCAGTTACATGCAGAAAACATTATTTCTCGCAAAAGTTCGTGATGATATATTTTTTTATCAATTTTAGCACTTTTACACACACAAACACACATATATATATATATGTCAACTATTATTTTAATGATTAATATAAGTAATAAATGTAAAATATTCATATTGATCTGACTTAAAAATCTTAAAAGTCTATATGTACCACTGAGTTTACAGCACCGGAATGCGCGTTTTTATTTTAGCACCGTAAAGGAAAGGTTAAAAAAAATTGGTGTAAAAACAAACATTTTGTAGATTTGCTTTCAAAATATACGTTTTCACCCATAACTCAAAAACACAAAGTCGTTTTAGGAGTCTTTGGAATTAGGCGCTACACTTAACTTATTTTTAAAACTAAGCTTAAAATACGCGGCTAAGATAAAATTGATTTGTCACTCGGGACAAGTATTGTAGTCCTGTCCTAGTTTTATTTAGGTGAGGTTGTCATTACCTAATCAAACATATACGATTTTTTAATTAAAATGTGGTATGTTTCTAAAACTTGGCCATTTTACTTAATGCAGAAATAATTTAACAGCAATTTCAAGTAAATTGACTAATAGTCATATTTCATCAGATTTGGTAATTTTTGCGTAACTCTTGGCACCTACACTACTGAAACCGCCCCTGTGTTCATACGTTCTTCGTTTTGCTTATTGGCTACAAATATGATTAATACGTCCCACAAGAAATCAAATCAGTTAATAAATAATTTCACGAACAAATATTCAATAATTTGCTGATATTAATTATTTTCCTTGAGCGCAGATATAAAGGTAAAATTAATAATGAGGAAATATTATTTAAGTAATAAATCAGGATGGTAGATGGGTCAAATATACTTTAGTTATTACTATAATATTATATTATTACATACTTTTTTTACACAAATTACTATTATTTTTTATGGGAAATAATCTGTTCTGTAGCTGCAATTAACATATAAATAAGATTATTTTATTTTTGTTGTTTTATTAGTATTTTAATTTTGTATAGTTTTTTCCTAAGCACATTTTTCATTAAAATTACTTATCACATTTGTTACAAATTTAGTATTTGGTTAGCATATATTTTAATTGCATAAGTTTTTCATTTTTTACTATATTATTAATACTATGTTAGATGCCATCTGATTTAACTCCATATGTTTTTGGTTTTGAGATTAACCAAGTAAAATTATTTCCAGTTGAGTATGCTTTGAACTTAGTTTGTATACTCGGAAAATTAATTTCTATTTTAATACATTCAATTATATTTCTAACATTATCATAAAAAGTTAACTTATAAACTATGTAGGATATTTAAAAAAATGTATAATTTTTATGTCTATATAGTTTAAATATTTTGGGTTTAATTTCACGTTATATATTATACTATACTTTGAAATTGGTTAACGTAAATAGATACGTAAAATAGGATTAATTCCAAATTTTTGAGAGCTAAAAATTGTATTTTATTGCAAACCTTTTCTGAAAAAATTGGCAAAACTAATAAATAAATCAATAAATTCATATATAACAACAATTTTGTACATCATTTCTATTATAATAAATAAACAAAAGTTTTCTTTAAAGTATTTAATAAAAATATATGGTGAAGCCTTTGATTACATCTTTTCGGGTATTTGTAAATACTTTAAGAGATAAACCGTGTTCACTTACTAAAACTTTATCTACATGGAATAGTTTAACATTTTCATAATTGCTGAACTGCTGCAAAATTACAAAAATAATTACAATTAAAAAAAGCAATCAGTGCGTGTCAATACAATTATATAGAACGTACTGACCAAATCAAATACTTAGGAAATATATTTGATCTTTATCTCAAATGGAGTCATCATACACAACTTATTACAAATAAAATTTTAAAAAAACAATATACTTTTTTAGAAATATTTGGAATTTCCTTAACATAAAGCATCTCAATGTGGCGTACTACGCAATCTGTCAATCAATCATAGAGCAAGGTATAATAGCTTGGGGTGGAGCGACTATGTCTGCAATTAATTCAATAATAGCAGCTCAGAAAAATATATTAAAAGTTATCCTCAAAATTCCAATCACAACGAGTACTGGCGAAATTTTTAATAAATTCGTTGTCATTGATATAAGACACATATATGCTAATACTATTCTTAAATACATATATAAATACAAACAGATACATTTTAAAACAACTGAAAATATAATTTACACACGGATAAATACAAATAACCTACAAACCTCAATAGCACATACAACATATGGCCAAGGGAACTACAAATATTTTGGACCTAAACTATTTAATAGAATGCTAAAAAATTTAAACCAATTGAATTGTTCCAAGACACGAAACTATATATTAAAACTTGGATTCGTAATATGGGTAGAACCAGTATTGGTGCACTCACCCAAACCTATTAATTATTGCTATAAAGTCTACTTTAAAATTGTTCTTCATACACACCTATTATATAATAATAATGTAATTCTATCTACTACTTGTAATTCTAATTAATTGTATAATTGCTTGTAAACTATGCCCGTCTCGACGCAGAATTTCTCTAGTGAGACAGGCACGGTCCGAACATATTTTTACATTGTATTATATAGTTACAAATAAATAAAATTTACACCGGCGAAACTTGGATACTTTACGCCAGGCTTTATCTACAAGTATAACTGAGTCCAGCGAACCGATAAAATCCCTCGTATTTATTTCGGAATATACCTAATCAGCAATGATGATATTCAAATATGAATTAAATATATTAATTAGAAAGATATACATATAAAATCAATTTTATCGAAAAATATTGTTGTTGCGCCACCGGGATTTGAACCTGGATCTCGTTCCTAACCGGGGAGGGTGCATTATCCAACTATGCTACAGCGACAATTTTCAAACCTATATGTTACCTTTTTTTGATATTAATACATTTAATCGTTCCATTATATTGAAAGAGCCATCTAACTTATTTTAAGATATTCACGCGAATATTGTCCGAATAATTTTTTTTTTTAATATAGAGTATACGGAATACGTGTCACATCAATATTTTTACTATTTTAAAACTAAGCTGAACGCTTGTGCTATGAAAATAACACTAACTTGATGGCTTCCAGGAATGGACTCGAATTAATATTAAAATGGAAATAACTAAAGGAACGTTAAATGATAAAGAAAAAATGTATTATAGTGGTGGTCTCATTGTGAAAATCTAAGCGTGACTCTTCACGAGTTTACTGGTTTGAAGACACAAAAACAAGAGGATTTCATAAAGCTTCTGGAATCGAGTGACATGATAAAATAGAGTACCGGTCAAAACTTTTACCCACCAGTGGACGGGCGAGAGGTGACAAAGAAGAAAATTGTGAATGGGTGTTCACATAAAAATCTTAAAAACTCTATAAGTATATCTTTAGTTAAGTTTTTAATACATACATAATACAAATAAGCAGTCAGTAAAATTCAATGTAAATCACTTTATTTAATAGAACGGTAGTTCAATCTGTTTATAAAGTGTTTCATATTCTGCACTCTATTTTATGAAACATTTCAAAAACGTACCCCCTCTCCTCGAGATAAGAGTCAACAATTGACACTTAAGGTGGTTCCACACCTAAGTGGCTATGTTTGTTTAGTAATTATTATTTTTTGGTTAATCTTTAAAAAGGCTTTTGATTTTTTTTTTGTTGTTTATTTTGAAATGTTATATTGTTCTAAAATAATGTGTATAATTAAGGTATTTTCGTTAATCAATGTTGTTATAGGATGAATTAATTTAATATTTTATGTAGAAAAAACATAGCACACTTATATTACATATATTGACTGCAGTTAGATACAAAATAACGTCATATTATATAATTAGAAGATTAAAAAATGTATTTATTTATTTCTAAGGATTAATTAATGAAGTAATTATTCATAATTACTTCATTAATTAATGCGAGTCTTTTTTTTAGTTCATATTAGCGATCCGTATCCGGCGTTGCACTGATTTCAGATTTGCATTAAAGCCAATAGGGAAGTGGTTAGGTGGCAAGGGGGGGTGATATTATGCGCAGGCTCTAAAGAGTAATGGTGTATTTAAAAATTAACCCCATGAGAGTGAGATGTCTGAAAGAGTGGAGTGATGTGATAATATTTATGTCAGGTACCCACTCACAAATTTTTGTGGACTGGTGTATCGCATCCATTATATCAGAAATTAAGATTATTTATTTTATATCAACAACGCCACTTGAATTATTGTTATTATCTTATGACGTTTCATGCATAGTAGATTGACTTAAATAATTTCTCATATTTTTACCGAAAAAAACACAAAGTTTAAAAAAGATCACTTACTTGTGAAAGACCCGCTATTCTACTAAATTCACTTCAAAGGATTCAGTTACAGTCTTGTTAAAAACTACATCATATTTATTAATGATCAAATTAGTCCGTATCAGGTGTTCTGCCTATTAAATAACTATTTTAGGTAGGCAAAATGTCGTCACACTTTATTATAATGTTAATAAATATGTTTTGATTTATTTATATAGATTGTACTAATTTTTCTTGCGTCGTCACATGAACCACGCTTTTATTTATAAAATGATTTTGCAATAAATAATATCAAAGCCGATTAAATTTTACTATTCGTGATGTCGAATGACGAATATTTTAAAATTTTACTAATAACCAATTGAAACAAGCCCATAAAAATGTTAAACCACGTAATAAAATATATGTTTTGTTTAATTATTAATATATGTATTTTTATTTATTATCTTTGTTTTATTAACCACTAAATTGAGTTTAAATACATCTACCGGTTTCGAAAAATACAATTTTTTTCTTCACGATGTCATAACTAACCAAAACATATATTATTGTTTCTTTGCTAGAATCTATTTTAAAAAAAAAAATTTTTAGTACCTAACTAAAATCATTACTTAATACAAATTTACTCGAATAATTTTTAGGAAAAAATTTTAGAATGGGACTCTTAGTTAAATTTAGTTGGTTATTTATTATTTTTTGATTAGTTTTACACGCTTTATTTATCTCCAACGATTCCAAATTATTTAATTTGTAACCAACACCGTTTATATGCAAAATTGACATTCCCAATTTTTTATCAAAACCATGACCTTTTTCTATCAAATGATTAGAAAATTCTGAAAACCCACTATTGTTCAAACATCTCAAATGCTCCCTTACTCTTATATTAAAAATTTTACCCATTTTACCAATATAAAATGCAGCACAATCCTTGCAATTAAGTTTATAGACACAAGAATTGTTAAATTTATCATCTTTGTCTTTAGAATTTATGAGTAAATTTCCTATACTATTATCTGTATAAAATGCCGGTCTAACGTTTCATGGTAGGTGTTTAGATATTTGATTCGAAAAGTTATTTATGTATAAAATCCTACGCCAATAATTATTATTAATCATTATGTTTTATCTGTGATTTAATAAATATTTTTATTTATTATCTTTGTTTTATTAACCACTAAAATGAGTTTAAATACATCTTCTGTCAAAGAAACAATATATGTTTTATTTAGTTATGACATCCTGAAGAAGAAAATGGTATTTTTCGAAACCGGTAGATGTATTTAAACTCATTTTAGTGGTTAATAAAACAAAGATAATAAATAAAAATATGAATCTTAACCACAAAGATAACATTGCTGATTTTAAAAGTATTTAATAAATAAATAAAAATATGAATTTTAACCTCAAAGTTAATATTGCTAATTTTAAAAGTATAAATATATGTAATGTACAAATGCATGGTTTTCCACACTTGATCATGATTGCTATTCTTTTGAATTAAAATAAAAGTTGACATAATTATATAATATATGTTGATGTACGTTTATGGAAATAGTATAATAATTACCTGAAAAAAATGAAAGAACTGTGTATCATAAGTTTGGCAAAAAAATTCGGACAATAATAACAAACAGAGATGCAATGAGTGAAAATCCATTGTGACGTGTATCAAAATTTATGTGAATTAATCTCTTATATCTTATCTCTCATATTCAATCATGAGCTTGTATATAAGCCTCTCTTGTTCACCAGTCTCCTATATCTCCCATTCTACACGTTCTATGTCTATTGTTTATTAATCTTTTATACCTTATCTCTTACATTCAAACATGAGCCTGTGTATAAGCCTCTCTTGTTCACCAGTCTCCTCTCTCTCCCATTCTGCATATTATATGTCGTTGGACTATCGAGGTGGTGGGCCACTTTTAGGGTATCCACTCCAACACTTTCTTGCCTTAGTCAATATTAATTCTTCAGCAGAGGTATGCTGCCTATTTTGCACACTCTTTGAGTAATGTCGGCGACTTTAGATCTTTGAAAAATTATTTCATTTCTAATATGAATATTCAAGGAAATGCCGAGCATTACCATTACCATGATTCACTGTGTTACTTTTAGCTCATGCGTAAGGTCCATAGCATCACATGTTGACGATTTTAGTTTTGAGGCACTTTGAATAATTCTTTTAATTCTTGAATATAGCATAGATACGTCTCTCAACTACAGAATGAATATAATGTTAAAACCATCTGTTCTGAATAATTACAACTTCACAACGAGAATGTGTTCTCCTAAATAATAAAGTTGTATCAATGTGTCCAAAATTTAATAAAAATGAATTAATAATTCTGGCGTATGCTATAAGTTTACTCAAAGGTATTTGAGGTTCTGTAAAAATAAGGTTAAATAAATATTTAAATGATAAAAAACATATGACATAGACCAATTTCATAATAATGAGCACATATGCCGTATGAAATACGCAAAAAATCTTATTTAAAAGCTTTAAGCTAACCACCGTATGACTTTGTAAATACGAAAGTATACATCTTACAATAAATATTTGACACTATAGGAACAGAAAGTCATGAAACAAAACGTCCTAGCCATACGTGTATAATTCCATATTTCTTTACTTTTATTCTTTGTTTTCAGATAAATCACCAAAGTTTTCGGTTTGGTACTTAAGTTACGGTTATGGCGCTCGCGGTGTACCACGCATTTTCCATTGAGCAGCGCTCGGATGTTTCTCCGTGGAAACTTCCACAAGAATACTTTGTCAGTTGTGAAAGAAAGCAATAAAATATTATTGCACGCAAGCGAAAAGTTGTCTATAAATTTCGGCAGGGGGCGACCAGGCGAGGACACGGCACCGCTGGGAAGGCTCGTGTTTACGGGGAAATCATATTTCTCACTATGGAAATATCCCAAAATGTCTTTGATAAAATTAAATGTGTTTTCTATTCTCACGATTGCCGTGTACAAGAGTGGCTTTTATTTTTTACGAAGAAAATTGAAACAAGGGTTTAGAAAATTGAAAAAGATTTTTAATGTACACTGTGAAGGAAGTGTTGAAAGAAAATAAATATCTTTGTTACACCGTGAAGCACTTCAATTTATTTAAATGATTCAGCTAAATTCATTTGCAAACTTTACATAAATTCATAGGTACATTTGTATCTAGTCAGTAGTAGTATTTAATATTTATATACAAAATTATAAACGGTAAGCTGGACGCCCTCGATTTGATTGATCTGAGGTTTTGAATACAAAAAAAATATTTTATTACCATTACGATGACTTTACAATCTCGGAAGTGAATCCAGTTTTGTAAATATTTTAATAGTTCCATGATTAAATATAATATTTTAAAATTAATTTTAAATATAGTATTAAAACCGTTATTTGTTTTATTTATTTTTTATCTTTTAGTATTTCTGTATTATGTATATCTATATATAATGTAAAAGTTCACGCGTACTTCATTCAATGAATAAATAAATAAAATATATTTTAGATTAACTCGTTATACCTGTTTATGCGAATATGTAATTTCATAATAATCATTATTATAAAAAATTTCTTATTTCCGTTCATATGTGTAGCGTAACAACTTTAAACAAATATTATATAATACCTGCTGTCATGCGATGTGGATAAACTATACATAAATTATGTTTCTTCATCGTCTTCTTCTTCTTCTTCAATGACACTGCAGTACACATTTATAAATCTATCGCCTCGACATGCCCCGGTTCTCGGTGAATTTCGCTATTGCATTTTATTAAAGTTGTAAAAATTATTAATTGTTGAATTAATTCCCGCCATTGTTGACAATTTATTTCCAGTTTGTAAACCCAGTTAAAGTGCACTTGAGGTGAAATTTTTACATGATTTATAAATCATCCAATTTTATTGTAGTATGTTAGTAAAAAAACAATTTTATATTGAAAAGAATGTGACTATATCAAAAAGGTGGGATTTCGATGCAAGACTTTTCATAAATTCTCGTACGCGTAAAATCAATGTATAAAATCAGTGTAAAATTAGAATATTTTGCAAATAAAACAGTGCGGATTTTTGCATAACGCTAGGATGCAATTCATAACAAAACTGACAAATTTTATATTACGTCACAACAAGAAGTGACAAATTTAAAATTTCATATTATGGCACTTATCGTTTCAAATGAGCTGCAACACTATAAAAAAGGAAACAGTTATTTTATAAATCACATAAAAATATATACCATTTCATAGGTGTTTAATGTAAAGTTCATTTTATGTATTAAAACGTGAATCGTGGGTTAACTATTGCGTAATTAGATTGCCAGCATTTGGTCAATAAGTAATCGATGATAATAAAATAAATGGATTAATAAAACGTAGATTAAAAAATACGCATGCGCGTAGACAAATTATAATAACTAAATAATTATTTTATAATAATATACTAAAATAATTTATTAAATGTAAATATTTTTTATTGTTAAATGATTAAATTTGATCATTAAATTAAATCAAAACTATAAATATAAAGACAATGTGACCAAAATCCAAGATTATCCACGCAAATCTAATATATCAGCAAGAGTAAAGTAAGTACCGATAGAGCTAATCTAGACACAGAAAACATGATCCAGGAAAATAACACTGGTAACTGAAGCGTACGCCGTAGGCCTAAATTTTGTTCTGTTCATTAAAAACCGAGCTTATTTTCGGGAATTAACAGAGTCCGTCGTGAAGTGATGTTGGAATTGCTTCGAATTTTAGTATTCCATCTCAGTACTAGTTTTATTTATTTAAATTTCATATATTTTAAAAATAATGTCAAAATTTAGAATGGCTCTTATATTAGTTTTTGTTTTAAATGGAATGGAATGACTTATAAAATAAATAAATAAATAAATAAAAATTCACGTCAAAGTTAATTTATAGAGCCAGACAATATTTCTTCTTAAATTAGGTAAGAGAATGTAATTTTTTCTGTAGTAATATAAAAATAATGTAAAAAAAATTTTTAAAATGTTACCAAAATGAGAATTACTTTTATTTGTTATAGTAAGTGCAAATATGTTCGAGTAGTTGTGAAGATTCAGTGAGTGTTAATATGTTAAAAGAGGCGTTAAATAAGGTATATAGACTACTTAATTGTAGGACCTCGACTGCACAGCGTTGCATCAATTATTTATACTTTTATTGAGTGTCTTGAATAAATGATATTAATTGTAATCGTAGTTACATTTAATCATAGCTTATTGGGTACATGTTAGGGTAGAAAAAATTGTGAAGTATCTATATCTAAATCTTGTTACGGGGCGATCCAGTTCTTGTGGATAGACCGCCAGATGTGCATCGTCACCGGCCTAGCTCAGTCAGGGTATGTGTGTGTCGGCTGCTACCTCAGATGGGTGGAAATGGAACTAATTATTGCATTATTGTGTGAGTGTGTGTGTGTGTGTATGTCGAACGCGGCACGATATAGGAGCTATGTGTGACTGTATGTGTGTGTATGTATGTGTTGCGCGCGAGGTGATTTAAGCGAGCGCGACGTCATCCCGGGGCTCTTATTTCTGATTGGTCGTGTAACCAACAGCTACGATTAGTGTATTGTATTAGGAATAAATAAACCACCAGGCAAAGTCTTTTGTTTGACCACCCACACCCACGTATATAATTGGATTATCCGGAGATAATCCTGAGGAATCTTGCATAGGCGCACCCGATCGCAAGCTAGCACTGCAGAAGATCACAAATTGGCGCAATCTATAGGATTGGCCGACATTACACTAGATAATAAATTTTCATATAAGTACAATGATGAATTTTTAAATACACGATTGAAACATTTAAACAGTAAAATCATCATCAACATTATAAGATGTTTTCTATCATGAAGGCCTCCCAAAGTGTCTCTCATTTTTTTTTATCCATTGTTATTCGTTGCCACGTCTTTTGTAGTAGCCGTAGTAGAGTGCTTCCAGTAAATGTTCAGGCGGCTTTTTGATCTCTCGATTCTCCCTGGATACCATTGAATGGTGATACATTGCAATCGTTCAACAATTACTCGTCCTCTCAGCGATGTGGCATTTCCATTAAATTTTCTTGGCGTATTCAAATATAACGATTACTCTTGTCTGTTCTCTTATACGCACGTTTCTTTTCCTGTCTCTTCATGTAGTGTCTAATGTACATCTTCCCATTCCTCTTTGCGATATGAATATTTAGCAGTCATTCGTGAGCACTGTAAGCATACATTGATTGAACAATTTTCGTTTTAAACACAGCGGAAGATTATCCATTCACATCACTCCAGCCCAGCTTTATTCTGAAAAAACCGTAAAATATGAACACATTTTTATTTCAGTTCAACTGCTAGCTTGTCAGTAAATAAATCAAATATTATATAATCTGTACTTAGTTTTTAACATAAAACTTTTAACTAACTGTTATAAACTGCAATATTATATTTTTTGTTACGTTTCCAACTTTGCAGAAAATTTTCTTATATTTTCACACATATGTAATACCAACTGTATTGATATATATCATGAATAGGCCATTAACTCAGATTACCACGGTCGTATATAAAAAAGTTTTGTTGAGAATTGTTTTGTTTTAGTGGAAAAATATTTATACTTGTGAATAAATATCAAAACAAGGTACGATAATAATTATTGATCATGTTCTGTGTTACGATGGGCAAATTCCTCCCAAAAAAAATTATCGCTTTCAAAAAAATTAACAATATTAGTGCTTGAAAAGGGAATTTTTCTTATATTTGGGAATTCGTTTTATTAATAAATAAAAAAATTGAGAATGTTATAATGTTTTCACAACCGTTAAGAATCTTTTGTCAAGAAGTTTTTCGGTCTATTCTGCCGAGTATATCCAACCATTCGGATCATATTGCAGATTCCTTCATCAGGGTCGTTGTCACTGATGGTATCCCGATAAAATTCCGCCATATTTTTGTCTTCTTTCTATTCTGCTATCAAACCTGTATTTTACGATTTTTTCTGATTATGCACGTATTCAGTTATAAAAAAATGTTGGTGATAGATACAATTAATTCCTTATTTACTTACTTACTATCACACCGTTTTGCTACTGGGGTATACAGAGGATAGAGCATCAGACTCTTCTGTCCTGACACACAATTATTGCCTTATTACATGCCACAATTATTGACTCATACATCTTCTCATAAAAACTCGCCGCTTATTGTGGCTTCTAACAGAACCATCTTCCAGTATCTGGTTTACGTGATCATGCCAAGTTTGAAGAATTCTTCTTCTTCTATCGCCATATCTCACAACTTGCCTGACCATCACGCCTTAGAACGGGTATAATATTAGTTATAAATGATTAGTTCATACGTATTCTTTTACAGTTCAGTTAGCATAGTTTTTATAGAATTTAAAGAAGCATACCACATTTGGGATCAAGGTAATACTAGAAAGGAAACTGTAAAATCTCGTGAACCAATACCTTTAACCGTTGACCCATAGAGTCAAACTTGCTCTTAGATATTTTCTTACCTTACCAATTCTAACCCGACATCCAATATGGCGGAAGCTAATGGTACAGACGCACCTACCTCGATTTGCGCGAACGGAAGGTCTTACAGTTTCTCGCTAAGTAAAAGTAAAGGTAATGACGCTGATCTACGGATCAGTAATGGGGTGTTAAATAGATATTTACCCCTGACTAAGGATTTGTTAAATGATGCCGAAATGCATCCTGTATGCATTTAAATTGCTATTTTTAAAAAAATGAGTGCACGTTCAAAGCAGGTGATCGTTGATCGGGTAAGAAACGAAGTGATAGAAAATAATGGTTATTCTATTTCATTGTGCTCTTGGCAAAGCAGGCGTCGCATCACAGACAAAACTATTCAGTACCTTTGATCTGTAGCATTTTCGACAGCTTTCTGGAGAGAGGCATTGTTTACAGAATGCACAAGATTCGTTCATCTAATCAGCGAGAACGTTCTTGTTGTTGTTCCAAAGTAATTATTCTTCACATATTTCTATATAGGACTAAAGCTTGGGTATCTTACAAAAGACACCTTTGTCTGGCAAATCCATTTGAGCAACCGTGTATCCAATATCACAGTTCTACATCGCTCTAAAATACGCATGGCCAATCACAGATTTTCCAAACATATCATGTATGGGGAGATCGTTAGCAGACGAAGAGCTGGAAGGCAGAGGAAGGGGTATAAGCACTGCCTCCAGGAAACCAGGAGCACCCGAGGACTGGGAACAGACTGCTTTCAGGCTGACGGCGTCGTAGCAGCTAAGCGAGCTAGAAATGAGCAGCAAGCCGCCGCCATACGACAACGGAAACGGTTAGCGCAACAGGACCGCTCCTTGTGCGACGTATGTGGGAGGGAGTGTGCCTGTCGAATTAGATTATTATTCTCTTACCGAAAAGCGCATGAGAGGTGGACTGAGATCCATAATTAAGTGGGAATATGCGAGGATATCTTCGAATAGAAAGCCGGTGCCAAAAAAACTACCAGCATCTCAATTGCATCAATACGTATTGTGATAAGTTCCAAGTACGATTTCAGTATGCCCAGCTGTATTGTGGAATATTGTTGTTAAATATAGAGCTATTCCTTGGGATTCATTCATCACGATTGCGTGTATATACATCTATTAGGCGCGTTCAGTAATACATTGATGTAAGCTGTAGGTTATATATTTTGGGAAATACATTAAATATTTATATAACATCATATTATGCATTAAAATTTGAATTCAATTATGTAATATATATATAAACGGGCTTGGGAATGATTTTGGTCATGTAGATATATTCCGATGTTCAATGCTTAAATATAAAAGTGATGTTTTAGATGCTAAACTAATAAAAATATATAATCGATTAAGTTATTCAAGCGTATGCGTTTAACCAAAAAAAATTTTTTTGTTTAATTTATAATATTTATTTTTGTCAATTTATAAATCTTTTTTAAATTTTCTATGTTTTTATAATATATTGTTCTTCTTAATCATATATATACTTCTACTCAAGTTAATACTATGTACTTCTACTGTATTGTACTCACTGTGATGAATTATTTTGTATGACTGCGCATGTTTTTATAATGGCGTAGATATAATAAAATAAAACATTTGTATATGTGTATAAGTATATCGAATATGACAGATTTTTTGGACAAGATAACTTCCGTAGTTTCATATCAAATTATAAACAAATTTATCATCCAGTCGTAATAGGGGTTATTAAAAACTTACTGACATTGGTCCTAGACAATCACAGTAAAAAATACACTCCACACATAGACTAGATCTACCTAATTGTTTCGGCGAGTGCCGGAAGGAATTTTTTGATATCAGGCCATAGGACCGAATATTTTTATAGACTTGTCACTGAAACCGCGCAAGGTATGTCCGCACTGACCGAACCAAGATCGCACTCGTGTCCTCTGGCCGGCAGGGGGAGGGGATACCGGAAGATGTATGGCTGCCGTAATGGCGGCCCGGGGAAATGGCGCGCGCGGGAAACTGGATTTGGCGGGAAGGCATTCGAACGGGATTTGGCGGGCGTGCTCGCTGACGGGGAAAACCCTTCTAAACTTTGCCGCCTTTTTGCTCCGTGAAAAATTGGATATGAAGTTTGAATACCTCTCCTACTCGGTCATTGACTTGTGTTATGTTTCAGAAGGGAACAAAGAACCGATTTTTTTTTCGATCAAGACATATTGCACGTTTTTGATTATTTGGTTTACTGAAGGGCCAGATAACCAAATTTGATCCCAATATATTAACAATTTAGTGGCAGTTTAGTAGTTACAATAATAATAATATTGACGTTTTGTGTAGTCCGCATACACATCTAATATTTAGTTTATAAATAAAAAAAACATAAATATGTTGTCGTAGATAATGCAGATAATTTTGTATTAAAAAGTTTTTTTTTAAACCTTGTTATGTAATTATGTAAATCAATCGAATTACTTTCATATTTTAATGATCAACAAAAAATATATTTTTTTAATCTATAAAAAAATATCCGTATTTTCTTTTTTATAAAATTCGCCTTCTTTATTTTTCTGTGAATTTATTAATTTCTGGGAAATAAATATTACGTTTTTACATTTATATATTTATTGAAATGATATTTAATCTACGTAATGCTTTCATTATACTTCAATTCATAACGATAACATTTTTGGTAATAAAAATCATACATAAGTTTTTTATTTCAAAATAACTTGATACATATATTACTCTATTGGGTATATATCGTTCTATTTCATTTTTGTCGCTTTGATTGGTAAATTATAATCCTCGGAGTACGGAAACCATGATTATATCAAGACCACCACCTAAACGGTAAAGAGATCAAAAGGACTACGGAAATTCTTACTAAATAATACTACCTTTAGAATATAGAAACAAACGGTTAAATTTACCTGTTAAATACCTTTTATTATCTGTTATAATTATCACTTTTATTATTACCGTTTATAATGATTACTAAATATCTGGTGAGGTGAGTAAATATTTAATTTAGTGTAACAATTTTAATGAATAAGAATGAAAATTGGCTTTAAATAAAATGGATTTAATAAATAATCTGTGAAAAATATACTAACATTCCCTTCGACACCCATCTCGCTAAGATCTTCTCAAAAATCTTTTTTTTTCCAGTCTCTGTATTCTGATTTTAAGTAACCACTGTATCTTATTTCAAAATAACTGACATTTAAACGTTGATAATTTTTAAAACCTACACAAGGTGTTAGACTTAAAAAAAAATATGAAAAAAATAGAGAAGCATACACGCAATACGTGTCACATCAATATTCTTACTATTTTCAAACTAAGCTAAACGCTTGTGCTATGAAAATAGAACTTCCTTGATGGTTTTCTTGAACGAGGCTCAAACCATTGACCACTAGATCACTAAACGAGTTATATTGGCAAATAATGCTATCGTCATTGGTTATCCCTCGTATTCTCATAGTGCTGAAACCCATTTCTGGACCCACAGACTCTTCCCAGTCATCGGGCAACTTTGGCATGGCGGCATCATGATCATAAAGCATCTTGAGCTTGGGGCATCTTGATCATGTGGCATTCTGGCATGGGGTAGATATCTTGGGTATGAACACTTTGGTTACCATTATGGCGGGATAGTGGTTTCTGTGAGATTAAAAATAATATAATTTTTTTATCATTCGCAGGCCATGGACTCGTACAAGCAGGACTGTATAGTAATGGAGGCATTAATTTGCTGTCAGATGATTGGCAGCAGACGACAGAGAGCACCCAGGAAAGTCAGCCCTACTTCGATACGTCAGCTCCCAGAAATGTTACAGCCCTGGTGGGGAAGACGGCTTACCTCAGCTGCAAGGTTCATAACTTAGGAAATAAAACAGTAAGATATTATTAAGAACACATTATTATTGTGAGGTTGCAGTTTTAAAAAACATAGTTCAATTTTAATCTAATTTAATTTATATAAGATATTGTTATTTTTACGTCTTAAATATATTATATTATAATGTGTGTCTTTATTTAATAACAATTATTTTAGACTGAAATCAAATCAGCCTCTATTAAATAATAGTTGAATATTTTTTAGTGCATGAAATTGATTTTTGAGAAAAGACTCTCAGATTTTGCTGATAAATCACTAAGAATATTAGTTATTCATTATTACACAATATTTACATTTAATTATATTTTTTTGTTAATGTTCACCTTTAGGTCTTTGTATAGAAATAATTAGCATGTGGCCATTAATTAAAAAACCTGTTTAACGTATGAGTTAAAATAAAATAAAATATTACATTTTATTTCGTTTCTTACGTGGCGCGTTTTTTATGTAAGTACCTGATTTTTTTTTATAGAAACGCAAAATCTTTTTTACAAAACTGTACTTTCTTCGGATACTACACACATTAAACTAATTTGCAACAGAGTCGCCACCACTATTAAGGCACTTATCATAACAGGGCACTAATTTTTGTATACCTTCGTCATTCTTGCCACCAAGGAACCATTTCGAGAGAAGAAGCATATGGAAATTACTTGGCACCAAATCAGGACAAAACAGGACACACTGATGAATGTCAGCTGGTTTCAAGTTTCGTGCATCAATTTCAAGAAACGAATCACGAACTGTATCTCAGTCGGCGGGCTGATCTATTGCCTTGAAAATTTCAACCACTCACTACAAGATCACACTATATGAAAGTCTCTAACTTTGCATGTGGTTAGTCAACAGATGAAGAAAATAATTGCGCATGCGCAAAATCGCAACACAATATCCGGAAACGGTACTTTAAAAACGCACTGGTTTATAATTAAGTTAATACATTAAAATATTAAATATTTTTTGATAATAAAAACTAAGGCATAAATATTTGCAGAAAATTATTTAAAATATTATCTATTAAATGTAAAACGTCATCAATAGAAATAAAACATTGTTATTATTGCGGATTTAATAATTTTTCAGGTCTCCTGGATAAGGCATCGAGATCTCCACATTCTTACCGTGGGAAGCTATTCCTACACTTCAGATGATAGGTTCCAGGCTTCCCACCATAGGGATAGGAACGAATGGATGCTCCACATCAAGTGGGCGCAGCAGAAGGATGCTGGGATGTACGAATGCCAAGTGCCTACGCAGCCTGTCAGGAGCTACTTTGTATATCTCAGCGTTGTTGGTGAGCCCTTTTCCCGATTAAAAAAAAACATAAAAATACGTTTATTTAAGTTATATTTTCATGTAATTATTGTATCTTTTATAAATATATTGTATTTTATTTTGATGTTGATTAAACCTTGCTGATAAATATGTCATGGCCAATCGTTGCCATAAAATCGTTCTGCAGTTTGGCAAACGTTGAAAATCATAATGTAAGACATTTATGTAATAAAGTTGGAATAAAAAAAAATATATTACTTACCGTTAACGTGACACACTGTCATACATCGTTGTGCGTTCATAATACAGTGAAACCTCGATTGATCGTTTTTCAAGAGTCCGTTTGAGTTGTACAATTAATAGAGGTTTATAACTAAATACAAGTATTAATAACGTTAAATAGGTTAATTATATAAAAAATCGTTAATCTATCATGAAAATTTGCATAAAAAAAATATTTACAAAAAATAAATTGAACATAAATATTACAATTCTAAAATATTCCAATGATTTTTGAGACTAGCATATTTTTAAAGGATGATAAAGGAAGAATAAATAATAAAAATATATTAAGTCATCCGTTTTTTTAAAGAAATGTTGTACGCAAAGCATACATTTTAAATGCTGAAAACTGATAGTTGTAATGAATGTTGTTCCGAAAATCCCGAATATAGTTTAAAATTTTTATATAATAATTGACCACGGAAAAATAACGTAGAAGCAGTGAAGAAGCTAACGATATTATGTAAAAATATTATTGGAAAACGATCTGTAGAGAAACGTGCGATTCAATTTTACATTTTATAATTTATGAACCTTAAAAGACAAATGCTGGAAAACAATCTACCAAGAAACTCTGTTTATTAAAATATATTAATAAGCTGTACTATTTAAAATAATATCATGTTTCATTTATTAGTATAAAGCAATTTATTTATGATATCTGGAAACATCAAAATTATATTTATAAAATAAATAATGTGAATTCTTTGAACAGAAATTAATTATAAATTATTCTCTATTTCTACGAAATGTTAAAGTTTTTGAATATAATTTTGAGCCAATACAAATCTTTCACTGTATTAATATCATGAAATAAATCTATTTCTACAGTAGCAGTAGTAGACATGGTATCACTTTGATTTTTAAATAGTAGGTAAAATATGGAGAAATAGTGATTATTATTATTCAAATTAAGTGAACTTTTAAATAGCTACGAGTATCTATTCCTTTAAATAAAAACCAATAATTTGACTAAGGTTTAATACTATTTACAGTATATAAATATATTTTTATAATAACTTACATACATACATATTTTCTGATAGGTTATATTTTGAACATGAACTCATAATACATGTAGAAAACACGAACTCATGTAATATAAACAACATAAAAAATATCCTGGATTAGTTTATGATTGGAAATATACATTTTACTCAAGATACAAACACAGTTCATTTACTAAGCGTGTTGTAGAATAAATTTTATGATTTAATATTACGAGTAGAATTTTTTTTGGGATAACTCAAGTTACAGTAAATAGTTACTTCACATAACAATAGAATAAAAATAAAATATTTATTAAAGTTCGTAGGTAATAAAATACGTTCACGTAATTGATAGATATATAGGTACTTGGAATTAAAAATAAAAATAATGACCATATAACCATTCAGAAGAGGAAATTATATATTATAAAAAATGTGATGTTGTTTTAAACATAAACAAACAACTTTAATAAATATAAAAACCAACCAGTTTTGTAAAATACAATTAACTTCATCAGAATGTCAAACAAACTAACTTAAACCGGAAACGGTTTGTGTATAAAATTTAACATATAAAGTTGTTAAATTATAAATAATTTATATTAAAATGAATAAAAATCACAATGCAAAATTTTCAATAAATATCTTGAATAAACCTTCAAAACATATTCGTGAAGAATGTTAGAATGTAAGAAAATATTAAAATATCAACTGTTATATATTATATATCAACAAAATGTTTAAATATTAATATCGGAAGTTGAACGAAAAATAAACTATTTGATACTACACTTTGAATGAGAAAATGAAAACAAGAAAATATAAGCAAATTTTATCTATAAATATCAAGAAAATATAATGATTTTGATATTTATCCCAATTGTGCAATAAAATAAACATAAATATAATAAAAATATTGATTTAAGCATCTTAAAATATGTAATAAATATTTATAAAAATAAACTGTCGATCCATAATTAATGTGATGCAATTTTTATGACCGGTAGTGTACTCTCACTGTCCAAAACATGTTTTTTGACTTTCAATACATTTTCATGGCAACACAAATAAAAACTTTTCCTTTGTTGAGGCGATAAATACGGTTTCCTGATTTAAATGGAGCTTTCGTGATTTATAACGTATAGGTATTTCTTGAAAACACGTTTTTTGGTGTTTACGCAGAACTTGAACGATCGCGTTTTTGACTTAACAAATAAATTTTCATTACATATAACCGCTTGAATACGGCAACATTTATTTATTATTTGAATTACAATCGAATTTAAGTTAATTTGAAAATATTCTGTGTAGAATACATATATACTAAAAATCTCATAAATATAGATAGGTATCAGTGGCCTGCACTATGAATGGTTTTATGTTATGCTGCTAATATCGACGCTGTAGAAGCGATGGGTATCATCACTAGAGGTTATATTCATCTGAAATAAATCAATACTTTCAGAAGCATATTATTACGAATATACAGTTTATTTTCGTTCTTACAATTTTTTAATATTTTGAAATTAATATTCAAATATTATATGTAAAAAAAATCAATAAATAAATTAATGTTATTATTGGAATTCTTCAAATTATTAGGTGAAGAACTTAAAATATTTTATAACATAAAACATAACCATATTTTAGATGTATTAAACGCAAACATTCAAGTCCGCTTCAAATACATACTTGCGTCGTTTTTCGACATGCCTGTTCAAGCGAAGACGTGTATTGAGAACACCACGCGGTACGAAAGTTGCGATTAGTTTATATATGTTTGGGGTAGTTTTTATGAATAAACACATGCACAGCTTTATTTGTGGTTTCTAAATTCTTCCGTTAGATGGTGCAATAGTATGTTTATGCATTATATATAACGCATTAACGTGAACACTTTTAGAAACATACATAAAATAAAATTTTAGTTATGCACATCATTTTTTATTGTATAAAGTGCACGCCTTTAATGACTATCAAATCCAAAATAAAAACATTACTGTTATTAATAATTAATAAACAATAATACAATTTCCATCGTCTTATTTTATAAATAAACAGATTTAAATTTTTCGAATTCCCAAGACTTATTGCTACAATCGAGGAACATTTATAAAACAAAAACGTGTACTTCAAGAATTAATTGTAGGATAATTTAACCTTAAAAGGTTAAAAGGCAGGACGAACGCATTAATGATTTTTTTAGGATCCAGTAGGGTCATATTAAAGTCCTACGTATCAGTTAAACAAAGGAGATAAGTACTACATGGTATAAAAGGTCCGTGTACCTACTTATCTACTTATGAACAGTGGGTGTTTTTCAACAACTTTGATCTCCATTTTTAGGAATGTTTCAAGTTAAGCAATTCAGTAACTACATATGTATATTACAACAAATGTAGAAATGTTTACATAAATACAACGACGTTCATGTGAAGATAAGAAAACAACTGGTCTCTTTTTAGTAAGTGACTCAAAATTGCCAATATTTAGTTTATTTTATCATTTTAACAACTTATATATTTATTATTAAATAATTACATTATAGCCAATTTAAATTAGGATATCGTGTAAAAAAAAGTCAAAATTTAGAGTTTTAAATTTTTTTGTCGGCACCAATATAAATTTTTTATTCGACTGAAACTATCAGGCTTTGTTATGACCCTTGTGCCAGTTTGTAACTAGCATATGTCCCGGGTAGTAGTGAGTGGAGGATGTGACGAGAGGCGTGTCATTGTGGTATCTTATATTCTAATTTACCGATTTAGAAAAGTCGAATGATTTTCTTTTTATTAGATCGATTGAAGAAGAATAATTTATCAGTAATATAATATTATATTATTCAACTAAAAATGATAAAAACCCACTATGACTAGCATAAGCGTGCTCAGTATGTTACATATTTATAATACAAATTAAATTATTCAATTAGAAATATATAATCTATATATCGACTCCAGATACCGATAATTTTTTTTTTCGATATATAGATCTTTTCTGTTTACTATCCTTTTCAATTGATTAATTTAATTTGTATTAAAAATACCACAGAACTATGTTTTGAAATTACAACTTCAGATTAAAAATGTGCTTTCATTAAAAACATATTTATATATAATTTACTCTTCTGTACTTCTGATGTAAGGGAGGGAACTTGAATAGAATCTGGAAAAATGTTCGTGTGTATTGCATTAGGAAGGGATCCTCCCCGCCGGCGCCCCCCTGTCCCACCTACCCCACGCGCCAAGGGGTCGCTGCTGCAAGAAATTTATCACACAATGTATTCTGATCAAGGTGGAAGCAATCATACGTCATCAGCTTACTAACCCAGCATGTGCGTGCTGATGGTGGACTAATTGCCTGGATAATCGACGCCTAACGTTTTAATTCAAGTCAAGCATGAACACAGATTGTTTTTACTAAACTTGCATGCCTCTTTAAAAACGTTTTTTATCAAAAAAAATTCACGAAATAAAATACAATCTATTAAACATATTATAAACAGGAACACTATTGAAACATACCATGAATTAGGTATATGAGAAAAATCTAGGTTAGTATATTTTCCGTTGCAATAATACGAGTAGGTATATATCTGCGTGGTAAATTGTATTAATGGAAAAAATACACTTTATGGACTTGTGGTATAATTTAATTGTATACATGTATTTCAATAAAATGACATATTAGATAACTTGTTGATTTCAACATAGTTTACTGTAAAAACGTAAATTAAGTGAAGTAATCATCAATTAAAATATGCTTACAATATTTTTATGTTGTGTCTCAACCTTACATTGATCAAAATATAGTATACAATAAATATGTACATGATACTGTATTATTTATTCTGAATAATAAACCTATTTAATTATGTCTATATTAAATGATCCATTTATTGATATCGTAAAAAATAAACTTATATTTTTTCCAAAAATAGTTTAATAAATTAAAAATCAGAAAACGTATTTAATTAATAGATTTGAAAGACTGATTAACAGAAAAATCTAAGTATCGAATAAATATTTATTTACCACCTGGATACGAACCTGGAACGTTTAATATCTGGGGGAAATGCGTTCCCACTTCACGACGTTAATATTTTAAGTTTTCGACGAATAAAAAATACAAATTTTGCTTTTAAGTAACATGTAATATCATCAACACATAAATAGATAATTTAATAAGATTTATATTAAACATATTGTCCAGTCTTTCTATTCAACTTCGCGAGTTATATTGTCGTGTACTTCAATAAGTAATAATGCTTAATTATGACAATAATTTATTAGCAGTCGCAATATGATAATATATAATGAGTTGAAACTACGAGAGTGATGCCGAAGAAAATATCTAAAAGAGGCCGCGCCTTCTTATACACGTTGGGCACCCTTGTCCAAAACGTCTGCCTCGCGGGCCATATGCCGGCGGTCTGTACGCCACATATTAATTACAATATATATTATATATTAAACAATCATATCATATATTCATAATTAAAAATGCATCTCAATAATATATATATATATATATATAAACGTTAGGATCATTTAAAACGGTAAGTCAGTACCGAATGGGTGTAAATTTTATTCCTGCGTTTGTAAAATTATTTTGTCTGTCAGATGGGTTGACGAAAAATATAAATATAAAAAAAAGAAAAATTATAAAAATTAAAAACGATAAGATACAACAGATATATCGACAGAAAAAAATAATGTATTATCTGATTTTATTATGTACGCTAGAAGCAAACACTCCGAAAAACATTGACTGCGCAAATCGAATTATAAATTCTAAATCAATCAATAAATTCACTATTAATGTAACTAATCTAACAAAATATATTTTTAAATTATGTTTTGTTTCGATAATAAAATAATAATATATCAATTAATAATTTAAAATACGCAACTTTATTTTATTTAAAAAAATTAAGAGAATTATGTTAATTTGGTCACGAAAATTCAAATTATTGTACATTTCGAGCCAATTGCTGACTTATGTTAATAAATACCCCACAATTTATTAGGAGATTTTACTATTTGATTGCTTACGTAATAATCTATTAATTTTAATAACCAGAGACTTCAGGTAAATGAAAACAAGTCAAAAACTGTAATTATATGGGTACTTGTCTTCAGTTCTATGAAAAACTAAATAAAATGTGAAAAAAGAGATTATTTGATTGACAAAATGAAATAAATTCATGCTTTTTAAATCTTGGATTCTCTCCCGCATTCAAAAATCAACAATTAATTTATTTTTAAATGAATTGATACCCTAAAAAAATATAAAAAGTAACATATCATGTTACTTGGCATTCTATATAAAATATAATTGAATACCTTAACTGATATAAAAAAATCACAGTAAACAACTATTTTTTATTATTTTCGATTAGTCTTCGAATTGGTTAAAGAAAATATGTAGCCATGTACTTGTCAATTCTGAGAATTTAATTTAATTTAGTGCCATTATTTATAAGAATAAATCAATGGAATAGTCTAAACAAGTAGTAAATAGTAAGTAGCTACATACCAATGGTAAAAAAATCTGTATACAAATTTTACACCCCTCCAACAAGACAATATACCCTCCTTGTATGGCTTCTAAATTGTAAACCTTATCTCAAGTCTAATTCAAATCAAAGCGATGAATAATTATTTTAAAGAAATTCTATTTTTTAGTTATATATCTATTTTTGCCTTTTTTAATTTAATTTATTTATGACTTGTACTTGTTTTGCCGAACACCTGATATATTTTAATGAAATGGAATCGATTCTCGTTTAGTGGTCAGCTGATGGTCTAACCGCATGGATCCGTAATTGGAGCTTTCTGTGTGTTGTTTCAAGCTAAAACTAAATAATTTAAATATCCGTTTCGAATTTTCACCGATAATCAAATTTCTAGAGGTTTCCATAAAATATCCGTTTCAAATTTCCACCGACAACAAATTTTCAGAGATTTCATATTGTTTTGGCTCTAACAACAAACTTCGTGGAAAGGGTTGAACAAATATAGAAAATTTTATCGCGCATAATGCTAATTGGAGATTTCATTTTGCTTGGTGATGAAGTATCGCTTTACAAAAATAGTTAATTATTTGAAAGGGAATATCTGCATGCATGCGTGTGTAATACTGCTAATTTTACAGTTTTATGCGTTACTCAACTAACTGGAATTTACATTATTTTATTTTAAAACTGAATTATTTTGATATTCATAACTGAGTTGCACCATTTTAATATTAATATATAATATAACAAGTTTTTGTTGACTTTTTCATAATATACCTAAATACATTTTTTGACTCATTAAAATATTAAATTTCTTAAAAATTTAACATTTTATTATTTCATACCTACACACAAAAGTCTAAAAACTATTAAAGATGTTCTATTGCTGATTTTTCATTAAAACTAGTACCCACTGCCATTATCCTCGGAGGCCCAGACTTCCACGTGGACAAAGGAAGTACTATCAACATCACATGCATCATCAGATTTAGTCCGGAACCTCCAGCATATATTTTCTGGTATCACCAAGATCAGGTTTGTTCTCATGTATGCATTATTATTATTATTATTGCACAAAGTAATAAAAAAAAGTTTTTTAATTTTTTTATTGAGTTTATTTAATTTTATAACTAAAGAATTACCTTCTCATTCCTAGAAAATAGTTTATGGTGCAGCATTCTTATGTCCTGATTTTCACTTCACTTTTTGATATTGTTGATGTACTTTCGTTTCTTCTGTTTGATTGATTGATGAATAAATTTACCACGTGCATTACTTCAGTGCACAATCTAGTACTAATTGTATCCACTAAAGATTACTAATAAATATTTCAACATGAAAAACGATGTAGTTATAATATACGACTTATTCTAAAAGTATTTTTATTACATTATAAGCGTAATATAAAAATAATGTCATCAAAACTGTGTAAATTCTTTTAACCAAGTAATAGATATCTCATTTTTTATTATTGAAATGAAATATCTATTATTTGTTTAATAACTGCAATAATCCTGTAATTGTGTGTTCTTGGGCATATTCAAATATTACTAAATTTAATTATACTCTATATACTATTTATAAAAATGTAGTATAGCCTCATATGCATTATAAAAACCTTTAATTAAAGACATGTATATTGTTTTGCACATCGGAAGATTGGTGTCTATAGGTAGATAAAGTGGTCTAAATATGGACAATGGTCCAATTATGGGCTAGTAAGACTTCATGTTAATAAAATAACTGCCATCTAGTATAGAACGCTTAAAACTCGTTCTCATGAAGATAGCTAATGGCCATGAGCGAGACAGACTGCTTTTATTAAGAAATACTTTGTTTGGTGACAACAGCGCTGTCTAAACCTTTGAAGAGGTATGAAAATTATGTTATTTATTCTAATTAAAAACATGTTATACCTGTTAAAAACCATTACAAAGTAATTAATGAATTTAAAGACAGTATCCTCTTGAAACGTTTGAGGTTTATTTTATTTTGAAATATATTTTTTTGTCATTAAAAGTTCTCATGGCGGTTGGTCTAAATATGAGCTACCATATGGATTCAATGTTTTCAGTGTTCAATTGGGTACACAATGATTGTGATGGTGTCAAAGAAGACGTGTACATTTGTGATTTTTGTAAATATTTTTTTTCTTCTTCTGTATATTTAAGTAATAATAATAATTCAATCAATATGTACTAATTAATTTGTCGAAGAATAATCTACTTGTATGTAAGTTCCACAGTTTTCAACAAAAATTAATTATACATATGTATGTTAAATATAACATTTTAATCCAATAAGACTACCTAAAAAATATTTCGTTTTTCTTGGGTATGCGAAACGTTTATGTTATTTGTTATACATAGAATCAAATATGTTATTTTTTGTATAAACTATAGCTGATTTGTGGAACATAATAGAATTACTTATGAGTTCTATTATTATGATCTGATGATTTTGAAAATGAGTGTCGAGAAATCTATTTGAGGGTCCAGAGAAAAAATGCTCGAACCACTAATTACTTGATTACAAGAAATATCTTATAGCTTGATCAAACAAACATATCACATATTATATTATATAAAAATTTACACAGGTTTCTATACACCGTGCAGGGCCTAGGCCTTTTATTATTTTATTGTTTGCTAATAAAATGGATTATAAAATTATATATAATATTACAATGTAATTTAATAAACGATATATGTAACTGTTAAACAATATAAATATATACATTTTTGGACTACGTGTATTTTGAGCTGTTAAACTAGTTTTCATTTAGAAAGAACAATTGTATTTGTGTGTGTAATAGCCCGTTTCAAAAACATGTAACACCTTTTATTTTAAATATTCAATAAATACTTGCTGCCGGAAAACTCGTAGAAAATAGAACACACAATATATACAAAGCTCAAATTTTTATGTAGGTACACCGTTGTTTTTTCGATATATGTTTCCGTCGCGATATATATGTGATAGAAATAGGGTTAAGTAATTTTATGTACAGAGATAAGATCATTTATTGGAACATATAATTCTTTTAAGAATATTTTTTTAACTTCTGTAGTGTAAGTACGTAGTTATATATATGATAAAACCAACAAATGCATAAAAATGCAAAAAGACAACTCATTCATTAAAAAATTAACAGATAATAATAAACATATATATAAATATAAACATTCCTAAATTACAAATATGAAAAATTTCGTACATATTTTTATTGGATACCATTTTAACGAATGAACGAAAACCCCACCCACTGACCAATTAAAACGCTGAGCAGCATTCAATACACTGTTTCAATGTGTATATTACGTATGGTACATACTACACTACGTTTTTTTCTAAAGGGCAAGAAGTATATCTTAAAATTGATTTCATGCCTAGGTGATCAGCTACGATTCGGAGAGAGGTGGGGTGTCAGTTGTGACAGAGAAGGGTGACGTCACAACATCTCGCCTTCTGGTCCAAAATGCGGATATATCAGATTCCGGGAGGTACTACTGCAGCCCGTCGAACGCTGAAAAAGCCAGCGTCAGAGTTCACGTACTGAACGGTAAGATTTTTATTTTTGGTTAGTTGTACAGGTGGGCCATAAGTTTTTTCACTTTTTAAATCTCTTCTGAAGGGGAACCGACTAAAGGAGGAACATGCGGGTGACAACGTGCGGGAGCTTGATCGTTAGAAATTTAGTTGCAATGAATCGCTTTACGGGGTAACAACGCGCGTTCTGCGTAAAACAGATTTACAAAAACAACGATTTAAAAAGTGCAAAAATTTATGGCCCACATGTATAAGTAGATACAATATTAACTTTATTGTAAGGTGTAACTTATATTTTTGATTAAGTTGTGTAATGTACTTAGATACCTTGTTATACAATAGTTTAGCTGACAAGGCCATGAAGAGGTTTACTTTGTCATAAAACTACTGAAAAATAATAATCCTCCGGGAATGGATATATTTGTGAGAGAATTATTTCAATCATACGATGCATCAGCGATATTATTATAGAGATATTGATCAATGGGTACATGGTAGAAAAATGGGAAGAAGGAACCCTAAGTCCATTGTTCATGAAAGGTGACATATTTCTGTGCTATAAACTATTGAGAAATAATGCTTCTAAGCATTGCTTACAAAATGATGTATATACATTTTGAAGGGTTATAAATTCAACATTCATTAAGCTAAATTTATGTTTTTAATAATATAAGATATATATAGATTTTTTTAAATTTTAATAAACGTTTGAACTTGTTCATTCTGAACTAAGCATTTTTGATAATCCAAATGGAAAACATTTTGTATTTGGGTGGATTACACCCCTACAGCCGCCATTAATTATTTAACTTATGTCAGTTTTGCATAATCAACCTTATCTTCTACGTGTTTTCGTAAAAAAGTGCAATGGCGCGAGGGCCGGAGAATGTGGGCCATATTGAATTTATCTCTTAGACTAATACATTTATTGGGTAAGATATTTGTCAAAATAGGTCCTTATATCACGATGGTTGTAGAAGTGTGCTAAAAATAACTAATTTTAAAATTTTTACAACAGGCTCACACTTTTCCTGTCCCATGTATAATGTGCCAATATTGGATCTAACAACCAGGGAGTTCTGGTCAAATTTTATCAATAGGAATAATTCCAGAGAAGATACTGGAATTCAATGTGAAAGCTCACTATCTCTTTGTTGACTTTAAGGCTGCATATGACAGCAAGTCACTGTACAGCGCAATGCATTACTATAATATCATATAAGCTAATCATAAAATACAATATTAGAATAAGCCCGTAACTTTTGGAACCATTTGAAATAAGTAAAGATCTAAGACAGTGAGATGAAAATAGAGATTAGAGATGACCTATCTACTATTTAAAAAAAAGCCACACGAGACTCCAAGATTAATACAACCGGAAAAATCTTTACTCGTCTGTAAAATAGCAGCAAAACTTTGGGCTTAGGAATCAGGAGAAAACTAAGTATATGCCAGTGGGTTGCAGATTGCATATTAGTCATATGTCTTTACATACTGTTGAAAATTACATTTTTGAGATAATTAATAAATTAACATATCTAGAATTTCTATTAACAGACGTTAACAAAACTGAAGAATTTATATTTTTATTTACAACAAATCTCCAATCATATATTTATTTAATTCTTAACATAGTGCATACATAATCACTCCTATATATGATCTAATATAAACAAGATAAAAGTATTTTCTTTTATTAAACTTATCTTTTACATATCTGGTCAGTTTCACTTTAAATCTATTCAGTTTCTTCTCCTTTCTTATGTTTTCTGGCATTTCACTAAAAATCTTTATTGTACTATACATCATCGATTTCTGAGATTTGACCTTCTTCCTGAATGGTAGTCTCAGTCTATCTATTCCTCTTGTACGATGCTCGTGCTCATGTTGATTTGCATCAATTTTTCGTATAAATTCTGACGATATTTTTTTATTGAGGATTTTATAAATAAATACCATTATATTAAAATATAATTTCTGCTTAAAGGTCACCATATTCAGATCTTTCAGAATTGCACTGATTCGAGTAAATCTATTTTTTCTGAGTATTATTCTCAAAGCTTTATTTTGCAAAACTCACAATAATTGCATTTCTTCTTCATTAGCCAAAAGCAAAATGCTGCTGCAGTAGTTGATGTGAGTAATAATAACAGAGTTGTATACTATTTTACTTCTGATCTTTCCCAGAAGTGAGATTTTTTTAGCAATATTTTTGTCACGTGTCTTTTATTTTGCGATAGATTCAATTTTTAATCTGTTATGAGTCACAAATATTTTATTTCAGTCACTATTTTCACATTATTTTATATTTATATTATTTTCTGATTGAGGATTAGCTCATGTAGGCTAATCGTCTAACAATTATATTACTGGTAGGATATGGTGGCTGGTGGCTATTGCTCCAAACTTAAGTGTAAAATTATTATATTAATCTAAAAAGAGATGTCATTATTTACAAATATTACTTAAATATAATATATTTATAAAAAATAGATTTTTCTTTTAATTTGTAGATATTTGTAAAAACATCAAAAAAAGTTAATTCTCATTTACTCCGTTAACCTTATCCTTTAAACTAAGGCTCATTAAAGAACACAGAGAAGAATAAAAAACAGCAATATAAAAGTTCATAAAAGTTGTAAAACAAAAGTGTTAATCTTGCGGAAACAATTTACCCTTGTGTTACCAATCTGAAAAAATGAATAAAAAATCCGCTTCAAGTAAAACTACTTAAACTTTCCAATAGGAATAATACTTTATTATTGGAGCGTGTTGGAATCTCGAGTAACTAAAGTAAAAGTTTCCAGAATAAATGACGTTTCTGTGAATTTGTCGAAATCTTGTGAAACGAATCAAAAAGAAATACAGAGTGATGTTTATTGAAAGATTTGGTAGGTTTCGCTCTAAACTTAAAACAAGTTTGAGGCGTACTTTAACTATTGTCTTCTTCTAATAGGTCATCTTTTGTAAAAAGTTATCGACTAACTTGTGGTATATTGATTAATCAGGCGAAAATGTAGGCATAAAATTACCTGCATTTTGAAAATTGTACCTCTTTCTGAGATACGCAACTAATATGTTATTTTTCTACCTACGTCTCTGCTGCTTTCTATACTTCCGTGCATAGTAAGAAGTGAGAGATCATATACTGCATTGCCGAGAAGGTATCTAAGGTGTACACTTCATTGGTAATGTGATCAATCCAGGAGATCTTTAGCATACGTCGATATAGTCACTCTACATATTTTTCCAGCATTTTAATGGTAGATTATTTAATGTTCAGATCTCGACTCCATAGAGTGGCACGGGTATGATGTAGCATTTTATTGCCCTCTAACGGGTACTCAGGCTTATATACGTCTCGATCGCAGAACTATTATAAGAATATTTATTGACCATTATTAATTTCGGTGAACATGAGTACGTAGTACCTTTTAATATTTAAAAGCTCCATTTGCTCACACAAAGCAACAATTATATAATTTTACTTTTTTCATCAACTTCTCTACCCAAATAGTGTTCTCTACTTACTCTAGGTAAAATGAAAAAAATGTAATCTAAATACTTTCGTCCTATGATTTACGTAATTTTAATAATTTAAAAAAAATAACGAATTTCAAAAGAATTTGTATTGATAGAATCGGCGTTTACTTTGTAGAGTTTCATCATAATGAATGGAGATAAATGAATCAATATTATAACTCTACTTGAGTTTATTAGCACTACTCGAGTTTCGAGAGAAACAGTAACTCTCATCGACGGGTAAAGTATTAAACTTTAATGTTTAACTGTTTAATACTTCACCTGTCAACGAGAGTTACTGAAACTCGAGCTAATAAACTTAAATAGAGTTATAATATTGTTTCATTTATATCCACCCATCTGATGTATTATTTGCATGAAAGTATATAATAATAAAAATAGTAAAGAGTTGAGTGGGTACTCTTTGGAGCAGTGGTTCCCAATCGATGTGTCGTTAGCAATTGGGAAGAGTGCCGCAAAATATTCATGCGTCCAGTAAAATTCAAGATAATCCTAATCTTCTCATTTCAAAATATGTTTTTCTTTATTTCTTAAATAAGCAAATAACATACCTAGTAGTGTTCATACGTTTCTATGATTTTCTATGATATACTAGATACTATATTATTAAAAATCCCTATAACAATAAATTTCACCTGATTATTATTTTTCAGATGAAATACGCATGAATTATTAATTTAGAGTTTGAAAAAAGTGATATGTAGGTATGTTAATATTCTTCAATATACCGTAAAAAAAAAGTATTTCTAAAGATCGTCGTGACATAAAAATATTAGAAATCAATGCTTTAGAGTAACGTACATTGCTCACACATTTTTATATTTTATATCTACATATACATAATGTGATTGTAGTTTGAGGATGTGTTATAAAGAAGTGATGGAAAACTATCACGTCATGTACAAGATACAGTGACTAGGGTATTACATATGTCCCCCCAGGGACTACTTCTTCAATGTATCAATTTTAGTAAGAAAGAGGTATGTGACTCTTGCTGATTACTTGAAATTACCACACGAAGGAAGGCATAATTTTGTTATAATTTTACGATATAATACAGGGTAGTCTAAAAGCCACTTTACCATTTAAAACTTAAATAATTTATTACTTTTTATAATTTTTTATGTGTCTATTACACGATAGTCTACATAACACAAATATATATTTTTACTTATTGACTTAAAAAAAATTAGGAAAAAGTGATCAAATAATACATGTTCTTTAGCAAATACTGAATATTTTTTACTGCCAGGCATTTTGGGATAACTAAGGGTCCACGATCTATCTGAGATGTATTCTCGAATTGTTTGGACACATCGCCTTCAGAGATAATGATAACCTTGAGAAGTCGATGGTCACTGAAAAGATGGGAGACTAGAGAAGAAAGAGAAGCATCTCCAAGTCGATCAACTGATCAGATTAAATACTATATTGGCTGTCTTGTTGGAATTATATTTACATGTTAAAAAATTTATTTATAGAAAAAATATTTAGTTGCTACCGAAATTCGAACCTGGACCTCTTCCTATCCGGAGAAGTGCTGAATAGATTTTTTCTGTAATCTAAAGATCACTATTCTCAATACTGATTAGTTTAACAAATAAATGTAGAAATTTTTTGTCGATTTCATTTATCATTTAACCCTTTTGTAGCGAATTTGGTTTTTTTTAAATGTATTAATATGGTATTTAATAAAAGGGTGGTTTGATATTCCGGTGAAATATAAAAAAGGAATTCACCATAAAAGGTAATGATTGTAATAATCGACAATAAATTTCAAGATTCATTTACCAAACTGGACATAGTCTGTATCAAGATGGGCAGTGTTTTCGCAATATTATTTACATTAGTTATTTTGTCATTTGCAATAGGTTGGTTATAGAGGTTCAAGCAATGTAGATATACTAGTATATATTTATTAGGAGAACACATTCTTATTATGAAGTTCTAATAATAATATATTTAATTTATATTTAAAATATCACAGACCTATGTTTTGAATAATTACAACTTCACAATAAGAATGTGTTCTCCTAATAATAAAGTTGTATCAATGTGTTCAAAATTTAATAAAAATGAATTGATAATTCTGGCGTCTGCTATCAAAGGTATACTCAAAAGTATTTAAGATTCCGTAAAAATAAAGTAAATGGCTCTTTCAAATAATGGAACGATTAAATGTATTAATATCAAAAAGGTAACATATAGGTTCGAAAATGTGTCGCTAAAAATATTGTCGCTGTAGCATAGTTGGATAATGCACCTTCCTCGGTTTGGAAAGAGATCCAGGTTTGAATCCCGGAGGCGAAACAACAATATTTTTCAATAAAATTGATTTTTTATGTATATCTTTCTAATTAATACATTTAATTCATATTTAGTAGATATTTACACTACTGAAAATGGTAAATAAAAAAATACTGATAAAATAAACAGTTAAAATAATTAGATCTTTAAGGCTGTAGTAAATACATTCTAGTAGTATTGAACATGATATCTAAAAAAAATATATAAATAAAAGTAAAGTAAATTCATGGATACATTAGTTATTAAAACTCAAACAATAGGAATGTAGATATAAGGTGTAAAAACTTATCCACCAGTCACCTCATAATATGGAACGCTCTCGATCCATCTGGCTATTGATCCTTTCCGTGCAGTTAGTGATATTTTATTCCTAATTTAATGTATTAATTATAAATATATACATATAAAATCAATTTTGTCAAAAAATATTGTTTTTGCGCTACCGGGATTCGAATCTGGATCTCTATTTCCAATTAGAGGAAGTACACTACCAATTGTGTTATAACGCCAGTATTTTTCATGACAAATTTTCGAACCTATATGTTACACTTTTTTAAATTAATACATCTGTCGTTCCATTGTTTTTGAAAACCATCTACATATTTTTACGGAATCACAAATACCTTTGAGTAAACCGACTGTAGACATCATTATTAATCATTAATATGAATTGATAATTCTGGCGTCTGCAGTCGGTGTCATGTCAGAAATAAAATAAAAGAAATAAGCGAGGATGTAAGGACAAAAAAGAATTACATATAATGAGTAGCTTTGATCATTTAAGGAACTCTTACAGCTGACTTCTTCCAATTTTCATTGATAGTATAATACCCCAGTAAGACTGTCTCTAGTAAGATATTATTTAGATCGTTACTCGATTACCAGAAAATATTTGCTTTCAATACATTCTCAATGTTAATATCAACATTTGTACATTTTTACGAGGCGCTTGAACGTTTTTCCAGGAAACTATTTCGTGCAACACTTGTAACAGACAAAATTAAATATATAATAAAAATTAAAAGTTACTATTATGTTAGTTGTATTATATTTCCATATATCTTATGTGTTATTATTTATTGTAAGATAACACGAAAATAATACTGTATGTATCTTAATCTAGATTAAGTCACCTCACTAGTGAGATGGACATGCATACAATTTAATTCACTTGAATAAATAAATAATAATAAATACTCGTAAATCTGTGCGGAATACTTAAATTTATAATTTTATGACTATTGTTTAAGTTAAGTGAAAAATAAGAGAACACGATCAAGATCATCTCTCCAGATTGAGACTCGAACACCAGATTGCGACTCGAACACCAGATTGCTTTACTATCAAGTCAGTTTCTTATTGCTAAATAAGGCAGTTGTATAAAAAATGTAATTTTTGTGTTTTTTCTGTGTAGGAGAAATGCCAGCAGCTATGCAGACGGGATCTGCAGGCCAGTCCAGTAGTGTCAGACACATAGCGGAACTCCTCGCAGTTTTGGCACTTTACGGACAACTAACGCAGCACCTTCACCTGTCAAGGTGACACAATATGCCAGTTTAAGTGCTACGTGTCTATGATCGTTTTCCAATAACATTATAATAATATAATCAAATGCCGGTTAGTTGATCCGGAACATTGAGAGTACAGTAACTTTTTTTTTGAACAATTGTTGTTGGTATAAATATACTAAACAGACATTCTTGTTGAGGTAAAAAGGAATTGAATTTTTTTAGTAGTTTTACCTAAGTGAATGACGGTGCTACTCATTTGAAATAGACTATTAATTATCTAATTTGTATATAATAAGGTTTTTAACCAAACTAATTTATAATTATGATATATTCATTTTGTTTTACATAAATGGAATGATCATTATTTCTTAAACGGGTATAAAATCTAAATGTGAATTATGTTAAAATAAATTACCTTATTCCAAGCTGTTAAATTCATCAATTTTATGTGTAAATATGTGAAATTAAAATTATTTACAACCTATAAATTATGTTATTGCTTAATGCGGTTAGTTCCTTGTAGATAATTTATCATTTTAAACAAATTTATTAACGTCATTTCAAAACATTTTAATAAAAAAAATATTCTACACAGAAATTGAATTTTAAAAATAAAGAGTCTACACTATTTTGAAATCTTTCATACATCACAAAATCATAAACATGTAGTCATGATTCACGTTAATTAAATTTTATAAAATCTATGTAAAATATAAATGTAAAATATGAAAAAATTAACAGACTCCCCAAAAGTCGACATTTTAACGAAATATGGGAATAATTTTATTGAATACCTTTTTCTTTTATGATATCATGAGTCCATGATGGAAGTCATTGGTTTGGCATCCCTGTTGGGTGAGTGGATCACAAGATGCGAGTGGTGATGCAGATTCGAAGACACACCCACACGATGATAAGATAGGCAGATTTGGTGAAGTCTACAAAATCTGACTATTTAAGGATATTGCCAGAAATAACACATATTGGAAAAAAGAGTGCCAAATAATTTCAGCTATAATGTTGACTACCTATGCTTACTTGAAATATGCGATATGAATATATGTTGGGTTGATGCATAAGTTCGTAGCGTTTCTATTTTTCAAGCCAAGAGTATGTAGAGACCTGAATGCGCTGCACAATTCCTGTACATTTATTCAAACACTCTACAGCCATTTAGTGACAAAGCGTACCGACCCAATGCACATGTCAATGCATTGAGATGAGCACCTCTAAGAAGCCAGTGAAAGCCAGATACATCTTCGCAGCCCGTCATTTTTGAAACACCTCGAGCGAGCATCTCCAGTTACGAACTTTATTTATGCAAATTAACTTTCTAATCGTTGTACTTTCAATTGTGAATTAACACGCAATAAATGACAACTTTGGTAAGTCCTGCTTTAATTAAATATCTTTCTCTAATCACAGCATATATACTCACTCACATATTCCACATTCATATACACTTCGACATACATCGACACGCGTGAGAGTTGAAGAGAGATATGCCCTTCAGTCTCACCATGTACAAAACATTTTGATCCGAATCACATAACTTACTAACATCAGCCACTCCATCCTAGTAACTCGACAACTTAAAGCGCATACATTTCTACTCATATCACGAGATAATCATTCTTCAAAAACGATCGGGATGGTGACGTCAAGTGATTTTTTACCTTGATAAAGTCCGTCTTCATACTGCTTATAGGAAAAAAGCGTCAAATCAAGAGCTCTTTTCCGAAATTATTCCACATCCGCACTATTCTACTGATCTTGCTCTATCAGACTTTCATAGTTTTTGCTCATCATATAACAATGTCCAAGATAACTTATTTAAAAACGACGCTGCTTTTCTAAATTGGTTTGACGACTTCTTTACCTTCAATTCACTGGATTTTTTTATTCGTAAAATTAAATAACTGGTTGGAACTATTTGAAGTTGACTGCAAACAATACAAAAAAAAAAAATTATAAATTAGTGATTTATTTATTAAAATAATAATAAAACACTATAAGTTTGAACATCAACCTAACATTTACTTAGAGTTATGTAAATCTGGATAAAGTTAAAGTTTTTAGTCTGCGGTACTCAAAATGTTGATGCTGAATTTGAAATGGAAATAGGTAAAACTTGGAAGAACAAAAATGCGATGAAACATCGTCATTAAGCAATTTTTATGATTTGTTATGAAAGTTCTTTCTTATAAACCTATTAGGTACGCAACTGTGTTTCAGAGATAAAAACATGGCGTAAAACCAGCTTTATTGAACGTTAACCGCGGCGCTTCCTCGATACTCGTATGCTAAACGTTTTATCCGCATCGATAAAACGAAAATGTCGCCTTCAATTCACTGCTTAGTGTCTAATAAGGGCTGAAAGCAACCCCTAATACCTCCTTATAATTTCCAATAAGGTCGTCTACAAAGTTTCAATATATATAAGCTTCACACGTGGGTTCTCGCAATTGAGCTTCGCTTTGACAGTTATCCCTCATATAGTATCCCGAATGTGCACGCGTTGCACCAACTCCAGTAAGATATGCAAATTTACGATCCAATATGCCCTCCGGCCGGCTCTTTTATAGGGCAAGACCCAGTACCGAGAAGTCGGGCCCAAAAATAAACGATTTTGAAAAAGGGTAGACTCATAATATGTCCTTATTAAACTGATTAAATAATTTTACGATTTATTTAAATTATTAATTATATTATTCATTTTAAGTAATTAAAAACTTAGTGTAAACTTTAATTGGATAAGTGTCGACTGTTTAATACTACCATTCCATAAAATTAAATATGTAAATAAATCATTGGTGGAGAAAATGGCGAGACTTTGTATAAACATCAAAAATAAAATAATTTTATTCTTCTTCTCCGTGTGCTGCTTTCTATTAAATATTGGTGACCAAATTGCAATTCGCTGATTTATCTGCTACAAAATTTATAAGATCCCTAACATTTTGGTAATTGGGCCACTTCTATGTTTCTACCTACGCTTCTGATGTCTTCAATCTTCTCCTGGATAATTGTGTTATAAAATATGTTGCGGAGTATGTATCCGATATATGCAGGTTCGTTTCGTTTGGTTGTTTTTATAAGTTTTTTCGACTTATTTATGGTCATATGGTCATACTTCATTGGTAATATGGTCACAATCTGTATCAGTGGATCTGGATTTTGACTCTAAAGAATATTTTAATTTATATTAAACACAACTCTACACGACGGTCGTGAAAAACGACAAGCAAAAATAATGAGATGAAATAGATTACATCGACTCTAGTAATTCTACTTGAAACATGCTTGGAGAATATTTGTGCAGTTTCCTTTGGAGCTGAATAGCACTCAGCATCGAATGTTGATAAATTATGATTATGACGGTACTTGACTATGAAATCATCTACATACACGGTATGTGTAAAGCCCAATTACGGTAAATACACCCTTATTCAAAGAGTGAATCTTCCAGTTAAATATTGCTTATCTTGTTATATATTAGAAGGTAACTTCTATATAAGTCGATTATTTCTCCAAGAAATTAGTACTCTGAGTAGAGCGAATATTCAAAAGATTTCCGCCAAGTGGAATCTAATTCTCAGTCTTAATTTTGAAAACCTTTGATCGATTGCCAAAACAGAGAAGAATATTATTAATTTGCCGTATTCTTGAAACAACGGTGATCCAATTCAAAATAAATGTACCATGGTATTCTTAGATATTTCCGCTTAAGAATACGAGAAAAACTAATTAAATACTTTAATATTTTAAAAGTAATAATCTTTAATTGATGTGTTGCAGAATTCTACCATACTAAAGCCGACTAATTGGATAATTAATGGCTTAACCCTTCCCAAACCATGCAGTAACACAGGTCTACCATCATAATTAAATCTGTAATATTTCGGTAAATACACGCAACATAAAATTCATATTTTAGATAATCTTAAAGAAAATATTAGCGCTTAAGAATGACTAGTGAAAAACCAATCATCAAAAGGAAATCGTACAAAAATAATTATTTTTTCCATTCAAATAGCATTTATGATATAAAAAACAGAGATCACACACTATTTTCACAGTGAAAAGAACAACAAACATTCAAATATAATTGTCTATTTCCAACTAATCAAATGAAGAGAGATAAGATAATTATGTTATTAATCATTTTTTCAAAATTGAATGCTCAATATTTGGGGTAAATTCGTTCCATTTAAGCTAATAAAAACATTTTTTCCAACAGTTATTTACGGTAACACGAGTTGACAGCATGGCTGCGTTCGGGTATTTTATATTATGGTATGGTAAAGGTTAATCACAATTCCTCTTTAAACTATATTTTCAATGTTATTACATGATTTAATAATTAAACTTGTATTTTCTATTATATACCAGTGATGAGCTCAAAATCACGAACCGTGAGTCAATCACTGATATTTTTGTGTCACACTCACTATCAGTGTTTGAATATCTGGGAAATCGTGATTCGTGTTTTTACAAGTAATTTGTAATTTTTCACAATATAATTACCATAATAATAATTAGTTAAAACCTTTTTTGTCTTATAATTAGTGTGATTATATTTGAATAAACTGATTATGTAAATTTTTAATCTTTAAAAAAAATTGTTTTAGTATAATACTTTCTATTTTTATATGGAAGTTAACATTTTTATGGATCTATGCATTCTGTTATTATCTGAATCATCACCCATGATGTCATTAAAAGCACAATCTTATAATTTTTTAATAAGTTTTTATTTTATTTATATTTTTATATAAGTTTTTTTTATGTAAGTAAAATAATGTAAAACCAATTGTGTGAGAGGTAAACCAAGATTAAACTGTAATTCCCCGTGATCCATCAGGGTGAGATTGGGAGAGGTATTGTTCGACACGCGTGATTTGCTGATTTGCGAATCGCAATGAGTCACTGGTCGAAAACGCACCACGCGTTCGCGGTTGAGCAATATTTAAAGTGCGGTGATTCATTGGTTCGTGCTCATCGCATTTTTTATACTTACTTTAATATTTGACGAGTTAGTGATGAGCCGAGCACGCAAATAATCTGGTATTGCGTTCAAAATTTCAGACAATAAGGGACAATGGTTAACTAAACTCCTCCGAAACCATCAACGTCAGCAAGGACGCCAGAACATGCGGCTCAAGTTTAACGTGAAATTATGCGCAATCCACGTAAATCGATAAGGAAGATTGCAGGCTGTACTGGAATAAAAAAATTAACAGTGCACGTTATTTTGAAAAAGAAACACCCATACAAACTGCAAATCGTGCAGTTTCTCAACGACTATTCTATTACTAAAATGACTGTTCTTTACTTGAAACCTTAGCGAAAACGATGCTGGAACGTTTTGGAATAGCACAAACGCTTAGAAACATATTTTTTACTGACGAAGCACATTTTCATATCGATGGCTATGTTAATAAACATAATAATTTTGTCCAAAAACGACAGTGTGGTGTGCAATTTCTGCCCGAGGGATAATTTGCCCTTATTTTTTTAATCAGCGAAAGACAGTCACTGCTGACGTATATTGCTGAATGATCGACGAGTTTTGTGTTTTTGTGAGAGTTTGAGTGATTGTTAACCGTGACCCTACCGTGATCGAAATCGGTTTTATAAGTAGTGATCACACTCACGACTTAAGCTCTGGGCCCACATTGATATTTCGATATTTGATATATCAGTGATTGTTAACCGTGATCCGGCGCATACGTAAATAAACCGTGATCAGTCACAATATACTTGTTGATATTAGGTTGTGAATCATGATGATGTGCATTTAAGATGAAAATATTTATGAAGGAAAGTAGTTATTATTCAAGATCAGCCCATCTAGTAGATATTGCCAAAATGTTTTACGCGTATATGCTGAGAATTTGAATGAAAAATAAATTTACATTTTTTAAGCGTTTTCATTATTTTTGTGATGATATTAAATTAGATTTATATAAATTATTTATGCTAGAATTTGTATTTTACTATGGAAGTTATTCTACAAATTGGCTATAATTTATATAATTTTATATTTCGCCTGTAAATTGATATATGGTATATCTACACACGTATGGAACTGGCATCTCACCTAGATATTGAGATTTGCTACGAGAAAAGTCAAGGTCGTTGGCTTAGGTTTCCTCATGGAAACCATCTACAAATAATGCGAACTCACCTAGAAGAGATACTTGTTCCACATATACATGAGTACATTACAGATTATCAAATATATACACATGACCTAACGCAAATTTCTTGTTTAAATATTTTCATTATGGTGTCACCCACGTAATCACTTATGTACCACTTACGCAATCAAATATCTTGGCGACTTTTTTTAAATATATGTCTCGATTGGAACGAAAATTTAAACGCTGATAATATAATATGCAGTAAGGAAAAAATACGTGTATATTTAATTTTCAAAGAGTAAACACTTTTAATGTTGCATAAATGTGTCATAAACTATCGGATTTATGTTTCCACAAAAAATGTGTGTAGAATGCCCCTTGTCCCGCAACTAATATTCTAAACCCCTCTCCTACATGCACACTTTATTTCATGTCTATTCATTTACTCGTCTGTGGTATACATAGTTTTTGTTTTCTCAGTAATATTAGACAAAAATTTTAAATAACATTTTTTGTTTAGAAATGTATGTTAAATAGTAATGCAGATTTCATACATACAGAATACTTAAAATTAAATGTGCTTTACGTTGAAAAAAATGTATAACATCAATTTTTAATCAAAATCAAAATTTTATCAAAATTTTATCTAGTTTTGTCGAGGTTTAAATGTAAATAATGTCTAATAAAATGGTCACTAGTTGATCTTATTTACCATTCTTTTGTTAACAAGTAAAGACTCGACTATACAAGTCAGATGAAAATATATAAATAATGTTTCATTTGGATCAAAAAGTTTTAAATAAAATATCCAAAAATTACAATTTTAAATATATTAATTAGAAAGATGTACATATAAAATCAATTTTATCTAAATATATTGTTGTTGCGCCACCGAGATTCGAACCTGGATCTCTTTCCAAACCGGGTAAGGTGCATTATCCAACTATGCTACAGCGACGATATATTCAGCGACAAATTTTCGAACCTATATGTTACCTTTTTGATATTAATACATTTAATCGTTACATTATCTATCTTGCCATCTACCTTATTTTTACGGAATCTCAAATACTTTTGAGTAATCTGATAGCAGACGCCAGAATTATCATTTCAATGGATAATGCACCTTTCCCGGTTTGGAAAGAGATCCAGGTTCGAATCCCGGTGGCGCAACAACAATATTTTTGATAAAATTGATTTCATATGTATATCTTTCTAATTAATATATTTAATTCAAATTTGAAATACACAGACGTATGTTCTGAATAATAACAACTTCACAATAAGTATGTGTTCTCCTAATTACAATTTTATTTTTAATTAGATTGTTTTTGTGATGTAATTTGGCATATTTTTTGTAAAATTCTATAAAAGTAACATTAATTTGATAAAAATGATTCATGGAATATTGTTCTTGAGATTTTCCTTTCAATTTAAAAAGGGTCAATTCTCGGTCCATCTATTACGTGTTGGCTTAAGTGTTAAAAGCTATTAGTTCTTGTAGGCACCATTAAGAATATCGACTCGGCGGTCCGTGGAATAAATTTTCCACTTTACAAAATAGTCTTAGAGATTCTCAAGAAAGTTATCGAAATCATCGTATTAACGATTTAGTCATAAAACTATATATTTTTTAATAATTAGATGATTGATAGTAGTTAATATTGATAATCAAGTTCCAATCTAGTAAAAATTCTCACAGCTAAAATCCAGATATACGAAATAGAAACAGATAATTATCGATTGACCTTTGATTATAATATAAGTTGTGGTCCATATTTGCACTAGATTCAGGTTTCTATATTTAAATGACTAAAATGAGTATGTGACCAACACAAGTCGCCGATCATAGTGGTGGGTGATGGAATCGGAATCGAGGTAAGGATGGGACATGAAAGTAAAGGAATCCTTCGATAGCGGATCAGTATGGACTCACCGAACTAAATGGACAGCTCAACTCACCGGTTTGATGACGCCATCTCTATGATCTTCCGGAAGTTTATCCAACATACAAAACTACCACAGCACAAAAAACTCTGATGAGTTTCAAGGTTCACAACACACCAAAATCACTGCGGTATGTCAACTAGTACCCCATCATAAATAATCACGTGAGAACACTTCCTCTTCAAATGGTCGAATTTTACGAATTGAAAAACAACTAGGGCTAAGGAAGGAACAAAACTAAAACTGGTGACAGTAACATTTCATTTTACTATAACATTTATTTAAAGTTATGAAAGTGTATATATTTGAATACCTATTTTAAAAAAATACGAATACGGAACAGAGTTATATATTTATTTTTCACATTATTTATTATAAGCAGTACCTAATTTATCATAGATGGAATTGAGAGCTCATCGCCTTAATAAAAGACCTTCCAGTGTCGTTGCTGTGTATAAGCTTCCCTTCATTTATATGTAAGGTTCTATGCCGTGTTGTATTTTTCACCTCGCTGTCTGCGATGACCTTTTATATTGTTAAAATATATTATAAATACTCCCAGTTAAATAAAACAAATAAAAAAACGATAATTCCACCTCACCGATGTAAAATCCCGTAATGTTAAAAAATGTACAAATAAATTTCGTAAATATAAAAATCAATACTTGCCAACATTCCTACATGGCCATGCAATAATTCCAAACCACTACTTTTCGTAAATAAACACTCAAAATCATAATCAGTAATCTCAATCTTATTCCACAGATTTGAGGATTGTGAACTCTTTGGAACAACTGCTGATGATCGAAACTCTTCAGGTTTTATGGCCTTCGGCTAATGGGTTTACCCCATGTAATATGGATCCTGTCATTTTTTCACTTGATCCACCCACAGCAAAACTGATTTTTCCTTACTGGTACATTTTTCATCGTATTGAAGTTCTCTGTAAATTTATTTCCTCTTATAACAGAGTGATCAAAAAATATATAAGTACAAAGTTAATAATTTATGAAAAAATGAACTATTCATCTATCATCTTTAGAGGTTATAACTAGAGAGATTATTATGAATTCCGGGATTAATATACATATATAATCCCGTTAGTCGAAAACTTAACAGTTTTGATTATTTTGTGGTACCAAAATTAGATCAAGACTAACTAATAAAAAAGTTAGTAAAGTAAATTTTTTTGCGAAAACGGGTTGTTTGACCATTAGTAAAAAAATATTTACTTCTCGAAAGTATATCCCGTAGTAAACTCATTTTACTCTACGATATCTGATAGTGAAAACTAGAATCGATAGTTAAATATGGCGGACTTTTCACAGCTGTTCCAGTATCCGACAATTAATCGCTAATTATCCCGCTATTTTAGTGATGAAAGTTTGTCCAAGGATAATTTCGTGGTTTAATATACATTATTACATATAATACGAAAAAATGTCATCACCAAAGTGACAGATATCGAACGCCTACGCGAAAAATTCCACAAATAGTGCATAAAATAAAGCATATTTTATAATTATTTGTCACACCTATAGAAATTTCCATCTATGCTTTGACAATAATAAGTTTGACGTTCGAATTTAACCACGGGCGTTAATAAAAAGTTACCAAAGTAAAAAGTTACTAATGATCACACAACCAGTCCTAAATGATGAAACTTGGTGACACTTGATACTCGTATTTTGGATTATTTCTCAGTTACAAAATTAGATCACGAATAAAACAATTGATGCTAGATGACACTTGATAGCTGACAATTAACTATTGGATATATGTAGTATCTATTTTAAAATATTTCTTGTTACAAAAATTAGATGAAGACCAAATGACGAAATACGGACACACAGACTAACTGAAAATGGAAAATTACTATTTGTCAATATTACATTATTATTTTTATATTAGATTGTTTGTTCAGAGATTCCTTATTTAAATATAAAAACTTGCAATTTTGGCTTGGAATTGGATCTATTATGAGAGGACAGTAAAGCGATTCGAACGAATAAAAGTATTTTATTGAATATATTATAGATTCTGAAAGATGAACCAACTAAACAATTAATTTGAAGATATTTTATGATCACTCTTTAGCGTGTTTTTAAATATATTAAATTGTTAAAAAATAAACGTAAGTTTTCATGCATCAAACTTATGCCGATATAAGTTTGTAAAAATTTTGGTATTATGTTATGAATACATAATCCGTTTACAGTCGCTAAAACGGGTAGAATGCTTAAGAATGAATGAAAACTAATGGATGTTTAATCCATAACTTTTCTGGGAAAGCTTTACGTGAAAATGGAAGCTTTAAGGAAGGCCATTAAACTGAATTATGACCGAGGCTATCGTAATTTACGACCAGGACGTTTAAGTAATTTCGATCACAGTAAAGACCGACATCTCGTTATTTATTGTTCTTCGGCTCATTCGTTGCAAATTGAATATTTGCTGCACTGCACACAATGCACACGAGGGTTGAGTCGATACAGCTATTTTTTATGAAATTCAACACTACAAATTATCACTCTTGAATTAATAAGCTTATTTATAGATTACTCATTCATAACAAAGTTTTACGTATCCATACCAAATTGAAAATTAAAATAAAAATTCTTTATATTTTTTTATGTTTAGCTTGCTCTGTGGTTAGCCAAAATTATTAATTTAAACGAATTACCATGCTTGAGTATTGATATATTTTCACCTCAATCAGATGAGATATATCCTCGCGTCTCGGTCCTGGCTCGCTCTCACAGCTGTTTTCATTATCTCTCCAGCCAAATGCAATACTATTCTATATCTATTCAACGCTTCTTCCAGGTCTTCTTCAGCCCAAAACTGTGCTCAAGATATTTTTATTTTCTAAGCTCTCACATCGACATATAATATGGCAGAAGAATTGGAAGAAACTTTTGTTTACGAGTGGAGGTAAGGCTTGCTGTGATTGAATTTGCTGGATGACTGAGTCATTCTTACATTGTGCTATTCACGGGATACATAACATGCTTTTTTTAACAATACCTTTCGAATACGTCTACTGCGGACTATCCACGTCTCTGCTACATACACGAGGAAAAAGTGTGATCGAACATAATTTTAGCTGCTTGCTTCATGTCACTGTTTTTCCATATTCTCGTAACTTAGTTCAAATCAATGTTAACTAAAGTTCGATTTTTTGGTCATGTTACCTCAAGAATGAATATGTTGTGTACCGAATATTATTGTTAAGGTGTGATTATTATTATTTCATTCTCTATCCTAAAGATTTGTTTAATGTTTAATTATTTTTTGGATGGGGAATGAAATAATATTAATTACATGTCACCAGTATTTGTCACCAGTATTCGTGATCAGTGCGCCTAAATAAATGGTTTCAACAAAATAATTGTCATAATAAATACTAATTAAATGTATTAATTATAAAGATATACATACAAAATCAATTTTATCAAAAAAATATTGTTGTTGTCCTACCAGGATTTGAATCCGGATCTCTTTTCAAACCGGTGAATGTTCATTATCCAACTATGCTATAGCGACAGAACTTTTGTTATTACTTTTGCGTGTTAGAACTTTTGCGAAATTATATGTTACACTTTTTCAAATGAATACATCTATCGTTCCATTATTTGAAGGCCATCTAATAATACCTTTGAATAAACTGATAGCAGATGCCAGAATTAACAATTCATTTTTATTAAATTTTGGACACATTGATACAATTTATATATTATTAAGGAGAACCATTCTTATTGTGAAGTAGTTATTATTCAGAATATAGGTCTGTGATATTTTAAATACTAAAAACAAAGTAGATGGCTTACAAATGATGGAACGATAGGTGTATTAATTTTAAAAGTGTAACGTACTGGTTCGAAAAGTTTTCGTCAAAAGTACTGTCGCATAGTTGGATAATTCACCTCCCTAAGTTTGAAAAGAGATCCAGGTTCGAATCCCGGTATCGCAACAATAATATATTTAGATAAAATTGATGTTATATGTATATATTTCTAATTAATACATTTAATTAGTATTTAAAATATGACAGACCTATGCTATGAATAATTACATCTTCACAATAAGAATGTATTATATATATAATAATTTTTATTATTTGTTAATTTAAAAAAAAAATACGAACTTGAAATTTTATCTCTCTGTTTATATTTTGAACAATTATTCGAATAATTATCTATAAGATAAATAACTACTAACTTTGAATTGTAATAAATACACTTTTACAATTTTTATCTCTCTGGCAAGCTTCAGTGGAATATCTCCAAAATCTGCATTTCAATTATTTAGAAATAAACTTCAAATTTTTTAGGAGTGGTGTTAATTAAGAATGATATTAAAATAAGAATTAAACTTTATATGCAAATAAATTCCAAATATTAAAATTTCAGTGTGAAACGCCACCTTAAGTTATAATTTTAAATAATATATATTTTTTTTTTTTTTAATAATATTTTATTTATTGAAGTAATATTTTTTTACACTATTTTAACATGTACTTATCACATAAATGAAAGATAGGCTAGATGAAAAATTGTCTATGAGAAAGAGAAGAGATGCTCGATTATCTGTGAAGTATTTTATCTTCTTTATCTAACTTCGAGTAAAAATTGTGTTATCAAAACATATAATAATCATTGCATTCATATAATTTTTTTTTCTTAACCTCTACTATATAATTCATAACAAAAGGTAGAATACAAACATATAGAACGTTTATTTTATTATATTTATCATTTATGTTTTTTTTTTTAATATGTTTGTTTATTTTTTTTTTACCTATCATAAATATTTTATAAATGTGAACAATTTTTCATAATATCTTGTTACGTAATAGAATTTTTTGTTCATCATCTATCTAAAATAATTAAATAAAACTAATGTATTACTTTTTATATATGTATACGGTCTGAAAGACAAACAATTAATAAAACTGAAAAATAAAATAATTATTAAGGAGAACACATTCTTATTGTGAAGTTGTAATTATTCAGAACATAGGTCTGTAATGTTTTAAATATTAATTTAATGTAATAATAACTAACAATAAAAATGATTGAATCTATCATTGTAATATAAAAAATACTTAATATGTCGTGTAAAATGCATTATTTTAAAATGTATTAATTTTTTAAGATCGATTTACTTTTTACACTATTGTTTTCTCGTTTACCAATTATTTTTCTAAATACAAATTAAATGTATTAATTAGGAATATAGACATATAAAATCAATTTTATCAAAAAATATTGTTGTTGCCACCGGGGTTTGAACCTGGATCTCTTCCAATTCGGAGAACGTGCATTAACGTTAATGCACGTTGATGAAAATTACGTTAGCTAACAACCTAACGTATACATATTATGACTATAATCTCTAGGGAGATGTTACAAGATTCTAGACTCGATGTGTTCTTCTCTCAAGTAAAGAATTAAAGGATCTAGAATTTTAGCATAAATTTAGACTACGTAAAAGTATTATGAAAATGCAGACTATACTTACTTACTTACTTAGCATCACGCCGTTTTCCCACGCGGGTAGGCAGAGAGAATAGAGCGGCACAATCTTCTGTCCTAACACACAATATCGCCTCATCCACATACATACATCTTCTCATACAAGCTCGCCGATTGTTGAGGCTTCTAACAGAATCATCCTCCATTATCTGGTTTACCTGGTCGTGCCAAGTTTTCCGCAGACGTCCTCTGCAGACGTCCTCTATTTCTGGTGCCATCAACACTTGAGTTATATATCTTTCTTACCCTTCCCTCTTCATTCATACATTACATATGACCAAACCACCTATGTGATCCTTTCTTAACATTCACTATATATTTTTTAATAGTTAATTACAATGGACTTCCACAAATTTAATCACGAATTTTTTTTTCATATTTCAAAAATTACATTTTGAATTACTGAAATTAAAAACAAATATCATTTCGCCTTTTTTCACAAACAAAAAATATTGCAGAAAAAATATAATTTATAAAACCAATAGCTATTTGTTATCTAATATTCGTGTTTGTTTACGGTTTTTGCTGTACCTAAAATTATGGCCCCCGAAGTCAGTATCTTAAATCAGTGATCATGATAAGGAAATCTAATTTCAGGATCCCGACTCAGTTTAGAGTATTTATGAATCCCGAAACTTTCGTGATTCGATGATTTTGGATTAATTTCAGGGTACCAAAATTAGATCAAGACTAAATGTTGAAACGCTTGGTTCTTTTTATTGCTCCGAGCATATTCAAAATACTAATATTGTTTCACATTTAATTGTTGATTGTCAATCTTGCACAATTATTGACGTTATTTTTTATCCAAAGATTTATTACTCACTTATTAAATATAAAAATATTACAAAAGTTATTTGTGATCTTTTTTTATAAATGTAACGTTAATAAGCAAATTACCATTTTATAATCCCGGGATCGATCTAGAAATTCTGAGATCGTCATAATTGAATCCCAAAACCAGGCATTGCAATTTGAACTCATGATTGAATTTACTGATCGTGATCTCTAAGAGGCTCTACCTACTACCACTAATAGTTCAGTACAATATATTTGTATTCAATTCAGATATTTTCTTCTCGCTCTCAATAATCGATACTTAATATCATCAGCCTGTAGGTTCAGTGGAAATAAACAAAGAAGCCGATCCCGTTGCCCCTTAAGGCAGAGAAGTTGATGATATGAGACCCCTAAGAGAATATTCGCGTGTTGTAGCACTTTATTTAGTAGTGCTAACTGAGAAAGAGCTACACTTTGTGCTGTGTTTTCTATAGAGAATACACTAATAACAGTTTATTTTACCGCAATATTTTCTTTATATATCTAATTTATTTAATAAACTCATTTATGGAATTCTAGTTTAACAAATTTTCTATTTCGTTGCCACAAACAGGGTGTTTATTTCTTGAAATATGCTTAAATTTCAGTATTTAAAAATTTTGGGAATATAGCTTCCCAAGGTACATTTTAAGCTAAATTAGTTACTAGTAATACGGCCTCAGAAAGGGTTAAACGGAATATTCTTAAAATACTCATCGATTTTATGATATAAACTTATAGTGAGCTGGACAAAGTGTGACGTCAGCCACATGCCACAACGTGCGCTACAACGCAGCTGGCGCCCCCCGTGGGTGTGGCTACTCTTATTTTATTCCCGAGCTTGTCAACAGCGTTTCACTTTAACCTCAGTATTTGCATAAATATTACCAGCATATTCAGTGTAAAACTATAATAAGTGTCGGTAGAATTCTATTGAATTTAATTATTTATTAAGTCAGCGCTCCTCGTGTACCTAATTACTATTTGTTTTAATCACTCATGCCACTGTCTGAGTATCTTACTCTCCTTACAAAATAAACCAAGATGAATATAGAATTATACGAATACAAATGATAAACCAACTTGGAGGCGGCCCATTCAATGAATGATCCATTCAAACATAAATAAGTCATAACTCCATAAATTTATTAACATTGAAAAAGCATTCAATATTATATCGAATAATTGTGATTTCGAAGGAATATTGATATAAATATTTACAAGAAAAAGGAGGTGAAGATGTGGAAGTAAGAATGTAATCTGGCTAGTTTAATCAGGTTACTAATCGTATAAAATAAGTATCTGAATAGTGTATTATAATCCCTTATCACAATGATACTATTTCAATGAAATAATGACAATGAAATAAAGACAATGAGATAATGTCAATGAAATAATGGCACAATGAAATAATGACGATAAAATAATAACAATGATACAATGATAATGGATTAGAGCTAAGCAAATGCAATGATGACAATAATACACTAGCAATGATACAATGATAATGATAATGATATAATGGCAATGATACAATGATAATGATACAATGGCAATGATACAATGATAATGATACAATGGCAATGATACAATGATAATGATAAAATGAAAATACACAACGACAATAAAATAATGACAATGATGCAATAACAACGTAATAATAACAATAGATTGGACCTAAGAAAACGCTATCTCCATGTTAAATATGTAAACCATGAAACAAAATCTAGTGCTGTATTTTATTTACTATTTTCAACATTAAATCTGTAATCAGCCGTCGCAATATATTTTTGCGGAGAGCCATCTGACGCATCGTTACACGTGTTTCAGGATCCCATTCATTAGACGTGCACAAAAACTCAGATGTAACCTTTCGAGTACCCGTTTCTTGATAGACTTCGCCCCCTTTGAGCTTTGAGAGGTTCTCTTTTTGCTGACATTCGTCAATATCGGTCGGATCTTCGATCTGGCGTAGACGCAGTGGCCTTGGATCCAGTGATCACAAAACTGTTTTATTATTTTTATCTCATTTATGATATACAGCGTGTGCCAAAAATATTAGTTACACTTTATTATAATTAACATTCTCGCCCAATATAGTTAAATCTATAATTATGTAGCGAGTCGTGATAAAATGAATGGAACAAAAAAATAGTGATATTGTTTTTTTTTTTTAATTCTTTCCTGATAATATCAAGTTACGTGACCAAATTTTACTAGCTGGCATGTAAACTGAAATATATTTTTTATAGTACCTGATCAAAGTAATTTAAAAAACTATATAAAATATACTATATTCTCCAAAACAATGGTTAACTCTACGATAAAAATCGTCAAAAACTCGACTGTAAGGCAACACCATAATACATGTTACCATGCTTGAAACCATCTACAAAAAACGCGATCTAATCTTGAAGAGACACCAGTTTCATATATATATTTATATATGTGTGTGTATATATGTATGTATGTGTGTATGTGTGTCTTAAACCTTTATCTTATAGTATCAAAGTTTTTTTCCAGTTAGGAACATTTGAGTTACACCGAAAATAAGTCGTACTATTTTATAAAAAAGTTATAAAGACATTGAGTAGGTACCTACTTATTTTAAGGAAAAGATACTGTTTCACAATAATACTTTTTTTTTTCAATGTAATACATATGAAAATATATAATACATATGAAAAATATACATATTTTTATTGTAAAGTTTAATTTCAATAATATTTAGCATTAATTAAAGGTTTTTGTAGTTCATTGCAATACGAATTTGATTGTTATTAAAAATAAAATAATACATATATCATTTATAAAGACTATAGAATATAAGTTCGAAAATTATGAAAAAGAAAACTATTTTTTCGATAAATCTTTCTAATTGATTCGTCTATATTTTTAATAAAACAGTTTGTAAAAAAGTTTGGGTGTCCACCGTGAAGCCGATTTCTGCTTTTTTGGACGCAAAATTTCATCAATTCCCCTAGAGTGGAGGCTGTGTCGGAGATCAAGCTGATTAATGTATCAGGAGGATTTGACCGTGGTATATCGACCACAAGCAGCGGTTGTATGGACATATTGAGTTATTACCGCGTGTTTCCCTTTGTGACTTCCCCACTAGGGTACAGGCGGTAGGCAGTGGGCAGTGGCGTATTGATGGCTCAGTGCATTTTCTCTGCCGTTGAAAAATGTAGCGACAATATCGGTTGAGAAAGTTTGCAGATGCAGAGAACTAAAATCAGAAACTATACTTTTTTTGGAAATACAGATTTCTGCATATAATAAAACATATTTTAAAAGATATCCATAGAAACACATTTTTTAAATTTTATTATATATTATGTTCCAGGCCGAAATTGTTTTTAAATAACTAGAAAATGAAACACAAACTTGTAATTTGATTTTTATTTATATATTATTTGGTTTATTATAATCATGTATAGAATATAATATCGGCTAAGTAGCTGCCTCTAGCAGTAGCACAAATGTGTGCTCTGTTAACCATATTTTTCATAATATTCTCGAACACTTCGCGTATTATTTCAGCAATTCCATTTCGAATATTGTCCTATGGCATCGGAATTATTGTTGGCTTATTGGCGTAGACCTTTCCTTTCAAGTATCCCCACAGAAAATAATCGGGAGCCGTCAAATCAGGTGATCGAGGAGACCAGTCGATTTCATCACTTTTTATTTGAGATTCCGTAAAATTAATGTAGATGGCTTTCAAATAATGGAATGATAGATGTATTGATTTGAAAAGTGTAACATACAGGTTCGAACATTTGTTGTCAAAGTACTCTGACAAAAAAATTGTTTTTGAGAGGCAGCGTTGGCAGTATGAAGAGCTTCCAATTATTGGGGCGTAAATCTATCAACATACCGTTGCTGTGATGCGTTATGAGCAACATGATAAACTGCTGATTGTTCGGTTGTCATTCTTTTGATTGGTGATGCTGAGATGTAACATGAGACAGTCCATTTTCAAACAGTTGAAAATGGACTGTCTCAAAATGGCCTTAACCGCCGAAACAGCTGTAACATCTAAATAATGCCTATGGAAACTAGCAGAACTCAATAATAATATTTATTATAATTAGATTTTTTAAATTTAATTATAAACAAACATGAAGTTCTACAAACTAAACACAATGATGATGATGATAATAATGAGGTATCCAAAATAAGGATTCTAACTTTGATGTAATATTACAAGAATTGGTGTTTCAATGTTTAAACAAAATGTTGATTAAATTTAATCTAAATACCACAACACCTGTGGTACTTCTTACAGTTCAAAATTATTCATTATTCACTTCGAGTGAATCAAAATTTCACATAAATGTTCAAAATAAAACAAAATATTTTTTTTCTGTTTTATATTATTATTTAATGAGATAATCGGTAAACCTCGTGCATTTATATATATCTTTTAATATATTTTCATAAATATTTAAAATATCGTACGTACCTATATCTTTATTTATTTTCATTATCACGATTTCGTGATCTTAAATAAAAAGTCAATATGTATAAATGTAGTATCCGAATTATTTTATTTATTCACTGAAAGTGTTAAAATAATATAAATAAATGTTATCATTTTATTAAATAGAATATTATAACAGTACTGAAGTACGTTATCCGTATAAAGTGATTTATTTACTCTTCATAATCAATACTTAGGGTGAAAATTATCTTCTGACGTGCTGTTGATATTTTTAAATATCAAAACGACCTTATAATTGAGAATATTATCAATAAGTAATATAATATCTCGCGATTATTTTTATTCTAACAAGCATTTTATGATATGCTTACAACGTGAATGTCTCTTTTATGGTTGAAACAAACTGCGATTTCGAATCGGCTCCTTCTCCCTGAGCGATTTGATTCGAATACTTTTCAACTTGAAATTTTCTGAACAAAATATAGCTCCTTTAGGTTAAGAGCACATTAATGGTTTACATATACGGGGTCTCGAAACTTTCCAGCATTCGCCATATAAAGAAGATTTTAAAAAGTTGAACGCAAAGAGCTGTTCAAACAAAACCCTACCGAATGTAAGAAACTTATTTATGTTCTCGCTGAGCAAAATAACTTTCTGGCCCGGAGAGCACTTGAGCAAGAGTAAATATTTTTCCTGTTTCTTTCCCTACTGCTGCGGCAGTGCAGATAAACTTACCCCTATTCACTCCCCTCCGCCGAGGGAGAAGGAAGCGGATGACGCGTAGTAGTGCCATCCTCGTAAATCTTGTAATATTCAAATTTTACTGAAAACACGATATGATACGCTTCGTAAATCCGTGATAAAATGTTGTCAGCTGTAGGTATATCACTACATTACACTACTTGATGCGGGGTTTCTTCTAAAAAATAAGTGCCGAACGAAATATTCAATTTGTTGATGAGCGATGTGATGGGTGAAAAATGGCTTCAGTTTTATAGCGGCATGTTAAGAAGGTAGACACTTTCGTACGAAATATATATTGATAAGAGCACTTCTTCTTGCTCATCGACGCTTTCATATTCCTGTATTCCTTTAGATGGTAAAAGAGTGGGATGTGGGAGTGCAAAAGTACAAAACGATACGTCTATGGATGAAATTTTACTCTTAAAACTTGTGTAGAGTAGCGAAAAAGATGGGTACATAATTAGTATTGAGTTATTAATTTAAACTGATAGACGACAAAACAAATCATTTCTTGTTTATCTTTATAGATAATAACTTTACTTGAATTATTTCGATACTTCGATTGACTGCCGATTTACTGTTTCTATACAATACACTGAATAATAACTTAACATCAATGTTAAGTTATTGTTCAGTGTAACAATTCTCGGCAATCAACTGTCGAGAATTACTCGCATCAATAAACATTGATACTACGTACTGTTCAATGTTCCACACCTTAAAAAAACATCAAAAGAACGCCTCTATGAATTAGCCTATAAATTGTGCCATATATTGCTTTATAAAATTTTGTTTAGATATTTTTGTTAAAACTTTTTCAGTTTATAAAGAAAATTGTATTTAACCCTTCCCAAACCATGCAGTAATACAGGTCTACCATCATAATTAAACCTGTAATATTTCGGTAAATACATGCAACATAAAACTCATATTTTAGATAATCTTAAAGAAAATATTAGCGCTTAGGAATGACTAGTGAAAAACCAATTACAAAAACATTTATTTTTCCATTCAATCCGTTATAAAAATAATACGTTGGTAAAAATACAATTTGTGATATGAAAGGCAGAGATCACACACTATTTTTACAGTAAAAAGAACAACAAACATACAAATATAATTTTCTCTTTCTCACTAATAAATTAAGAAAGATAAGAAGGAAGAATACATTGTATAGGACTTAATGAATACTTTAAATTATGTTATTAATCATTTTTACAAAATTTTAATATTTAGAGTAAATTCGTGCCATTAAAGCCATTTAAACTAATACAAACATTTTTTCTAACTGTTATTTACAGTAACACGAGTTGATAGCATGACTGCGTTCGGGTATTTTATATCATAGTATGGTAAAGGTTAATATATTTATTTCTCATTTCAATAACTCCGCATCATATATTACACATACATATCAATTTCTTTGTCGTTACCTTATCCCTTTTATCTGGAGTTGGCTACTCTTATCATCCTGCTTCACTTTGTTCTATTCTGGGATGCATTTTTGGTCATGCTTCTGATCCCTAAAAAGGTATCTGTGTTGCTCGTGGTCTTTCCGGTCTTTTTCCATCAGTTTTTTTTCCATGTTTTCTTTTTTCCTTTACATTACATGTCCATACCATTTGAGTCCGACCTTCTTTTTCTTTTTTAGGAAAAGCCCTAAAAAACCCAAAAAACCCTAAAAAAACCACGGAAACTAATGTTATAAGTATTTTACATCCTATGTATGTGTAATATGGTAATATAATGAAAAAAAAATCTTTATTACATTTTAATAAAAATGGTCCTACAAGGCAAATTATATTTATATATTAGTAAAATTGATTTTAATTTAACCTAAATAATGAACGCTCTTAATACAAACTAAATTAATTAATTAGAAATATACACAGAAAAAAAAACAATAATCGAAAAAATATTTAGTTGCTACCGGGATTCGAACCTGGATCTGTTCCTTTCCGAGAAAACGTATTACCATTCCACTACACCAATCGATTACGTGTACATATTTAGAACTTATATTCTGTATATTTTTATAATAGATACATTTATTATTCAATTTTTAAAAACATTGAACTTTATATTGCTATGAATTTCAAGTACCTTTGAGTAATAGACGCTAAAAGACATCAGAATTTTAACAATCGATTTTATTAAATTTGTTCTGAAATTGCAACATAACAATAAAAATGTGTTTTCATTAAAATTAAAGTAAAGTCAAAGTTTATCAAAATTTAATAAAATTGATTGATTTAATTATAGCCTCTCCTAGCGACGAGTATTACTCAAAGATATTTGAGATTCATCGCAATATAAAGTTAGTTGCTTTTAAAAATGTAATAATATTTTTTTTACTTATAAAAACATAAGTTATAAATTGGTCGTAAATGTAATCGATTGTTTTAATGGAATGATAACACGTTTCTCCGGATAGAAACAGGTCTTGGTTTGAACCCCGGTAGCAACCAATTATTCAAACAATAGTTTTTTTTTATTTATATATTTTTAATTTTAAATTCATTTGTATAAAATATATAACAGAACTATGTTTTGAAATTGGAACTTCTCAATAAAAATGTATTTTCATTTAAAAATTAACATTCTGTCTTATTTACTTCTCAATGAAAAATATATTTTTATTATATTCATACATATAATAAACACCAAGATTTGTGCGAATTGCAATGGACTTTGTCCGAACTGAAAAATAATATTGTAAAATCTCACAATTTAAACAAGATGTCACATTATTCTTACTTAAATAAAATTCTATGCGCGATGTTATAACTTTATTTATTAAAATAGCAGATTTATAAGAGTTCAAACACGTTATAGTAAAACTTTAAAGCCACGCATGGTATGAGCTAATCATCTAGTAATCTATAATAATAATATCCTCTCAAATCTGCTGCGGCGTAAAACCTTCAAACTTACAAGACTATGAGTCGGAGTGGAGTATCTGGCAGAAAGCAGAGACAGCACTAGTCGAATTTCAGGACAGGGCATGCAATTAAGCGTTTTCATTAGCATTTACAGTAAGTAAACGTTAACTTGTCACCCGCATTCTCACTTACATTCGGCTTGGGGCGTTCACTCCTCGCCGAGCAGAGTTGGATGACGGATGTGCTTTCTGGTACACTGCACCAGTGGGTCATTATTTGCCCTACGTGCGAGTTATTTTGAATTTTTTTACTACTACTAAAATTATAGTGATGTAGTATGCTATCGTTTGGTCACGTTTATATTAGTTTAATATTATTTTAGCAATATGTTCAAGAACACACATTTACTGGATTTTCACCTACAAAGGCCAGACTGTTATTTAACAAATAATATATATCTCATAGAGACAAAGCTATTTTTTATTATATTTAATGGAAAATATATTAAAGTGATCACTATATATAAATATAACGTTCACCATTCTCACCCATCAATCTCTATACCTATCAAATATTTAAAAGTTGTATATATGTTAATATATGGACTCACTTTGAGTACCATTACACTATCGCCATTTATGGACTAAATTTGATAATTGCGATTGATGGGTGAGAATGGTGAACGTCATATTTATATAAAGTGATCACTTAAGCCAGCCGAAGACAGGTCGTAAGCCCTGTAATTACCCATACTTCCATATATGTTCCATTTAATATAATAAAAAATAGCTTCGCCTCTATGTGATATCTATTATTTGTTTAATATTATTTTCACTAAATACTAATAAATAATATCGTCTGTGTAAATTCAATACCGCGAATGAGCCAGTCATTTAAAAATATGTTTTTTGCCGATAGTTGAACGACACACGTTCCATTGATTAGCTTAGTTAAATTTTGAAATCGACCCATAGACTGCTTGCATTCGGCTAAGTCAATGCCGCGAATAAACTATCCCTACTAAAGATTCAAGCACTTTTTTGTCTCTCTTGAACATTTTGACAAATGGTTCTTCCACGGTATTGGACTTACACCGACGATATCTCTTTTTGTACCCTAATATAAAATTGTTTTCTTTGATATTTAGTATCTTTAGTGCCTGAGATTAGTAAAATTCAACATGCAGTATTTTAAAACGGAACAACGTACATTAATTGTGCTAACCTTACAAAAATTTTCGTTTTATTGTTAGTACGTACTATTCGTATCAAGTGACACGCATTTATTACTTACTTACTTACTTACTTAACATCACGCCGTTTCTCCGCGGGGGTAGGCAGAGAGGATATTTTCGACCCTTTGCCTTTGTAAAGAGGCATAATGACAGCCCTACTCCAATCTAACGGGATGTGGCTCTCTTCCAAACATTGATTGAAGAGCATATGAAGCTACAATATTACTAATGGGCCACCAGCTTTGATATACTCTGCAGCAACGCATCATACTCTACAGCCTTACTATTCTTTATATGTTTTATTGCACGCTTTATTTCTTCCATACTTATTGCATTTATATCGTTTTCCTCATTCATACTTACCCCAGAGAGCTTCTCAGGTGCTTCCTCATTTGCATTCTCTACACTCTCATACGTTACCTGGAAATATTTCATCCATCTATCTTTTATTTCATCCTCATTTGTTAACATCTCTCCATTAACTGATTTAATAGCTTCCATACTACTTATTCAACAAAAACGATAGTGCGTGGTCTAAATGTTAGTTTAATTGAAAATATAACTATAATGAGTAAAAATGTCGCCGAAAATCCAAAAACATCATTGAACTTTGACAAAGGATCCATGCAAAGATCATGATCTACATTTATATATATTTAATTGACTTAGGCCTTTGACCTAGGCACTGCTGTGATGATGAATTTTATAATAAAGTCATCTTCATCGATGAAGCCTATTTTTACCTTAGCACGCATGACAATAAGTAAAATTATCGAGCGTATGAAGATCAACCATAATTCCATATCTATGTACGGTATGGTTTTTGGTCTGCGTATATCATTTGGCCTTTTTTTTTTTAAACCTTTTAATGTTCAAAATGGGTCACCCTTTATAATTAAGTAAACATAGTATCACACACACAATCGACAGTAGTAAACACAGGCTTTATCAAATGCAAGTACCTTTAAATGAGAGTATTACTATAATACACATGAGTATCCCAATTTGCAATATCAGTATAATTCGAGTGGTATAATGAAATTTTAGTTTATTTTAAATCAAGTATCCTGTATGCAATCTATGAAATGAGAGTATTATTATTTCTATACGGGAAATGCCACTTAGTGCGGGATTACTTTTTGCTGATATTGAAATTAAATGCGAAAATCCTTTAAATTTATGTAGTTGCATAAATATTATTCCTCATAAATCAACGATTTTATTAAAAAATAACAGTGAAAATAAAATAACAGTAACTAACCTTACTGTAGGTATTTATTTGTGAATATATTTAGTTTCCACAGTGTATATCTGTCTGTTTATCAATTATTCTCCGGACGTGACTGGCTTTACGCTGACAACATTTTAACTTTTTAGGGGTTTCATGTGTCCTAAAAGGTGTAAAGTGTGGAATAATGTAATGGCGTAGACGTAAATGTGATCCTCTTCTATATCTCTATTTTTTTATTTTTCAACTAAATGCTTAATCATATATATTTTTTAATAGGTGAACACATATACTTCTATACTTGAACGAAAATAATTATTGTTAAATGTAGTATAATTATTAAGGAAAACACATTCTTATTGTGAAGTTGTAATTATTTAGAACACGGGCCTATGATATTATAAATACTAATTAAATGTATACACATAAAATCAATTTTATCAAAAAATATTTTTTTTTTATATGTATATTTTTTAAATGAATGCATTTAATTAGTAGTATAATTATCACCGGTTTTATTTTGTTTCACTGCATTGCCCATTCCCAATTTAGTCTATACCTGTTCTCCAGCTCGACTAGTTCGGTTTTGTATTGTGGGAAGGAAGTGGTGTTCTTGCTGGATCATTCGTTGGATCCACTGGAATAACAGAAGATTTGTGTATGTGAAATTTAGTGAGCAGCGTGAGGTGAATTCATCAGAAACACCGGTTCGAGTCTGTTCAAGTTTTAGGGTAAACTTCAGGACAAGCCGGTGATTGCGTCGTCATCAGGTGAGTCGAGTTGTCTTCCTTATCCCATAAGCCATCCTGGTCCGCTGTCGAAGGTTTCCCTTACCCTCATCCCATAATTCAATCATTTCCAATTCCCAATTCCATTCGCCAACTACCCATTCACTCGTTTCCTCTTCCCATTCCGTCCCGTACGATTCCATCATCACCCAACTCTTGGGATCGACGACTTGCGTCGATCACAGATATTATATCACAATGCATGTGTTTCATGCATCCGTTTGTAAAGACCCTGTTTAGTAATAAATATATAATACATAAGCGTTTTTTAATAGCGGACCGATTCTGATGACACCTGAATTCCTTATGACACAAATAGCGGCATCCCACTAATATAAAGCAAAAATAGGTATACCAACAAAATAAATCTTAGGGCAACCAATCGAAGGATATTAAATATAGAAAACATATTGTGTATAGTTTAATTATATAATTAAATTAAATAGGGTCATTTTAGTGGTCTCTGACCACGATTTAGTGATGGTTAGATTATTTGAAATTAATGAATGAAGAGGTAAATATACGACGCGAGTATTGGTATCACCAGAAATAAAGAAGGTCTGCGAAAGACTTGGCATGACCAAGTTAACAAGAAGATGGTCCTGTTAGAAGCCTCAACAATCGAGAAGCACGTGTAAATATGGATGAGGCGAGATTTGTGTGCCAAGAGAAAAGTGTGAAGGATAGAGATCCTCTCAGTCTTTCCTCGGCAAGTTATTTCGTTAGTTATACAGATAAAAATTTTATATTTTTTATCTGAAGTACCTTATAAGCTAGCTGATAATCTAAACCCCAGTACCCCAGCTGATACCTTAGTAATAAAATATAATCATTTATCAGGATTCTTACATTTTCTATTTAACATATTGGGCATGTATTTAAAATAAGGTTAGCTGGAAAAATTAGCTTGACTATTTCGATTTTGTCATCGAAAGACATCTGTTGGCTGAGAGTGCACATTGATTTATCCGACCGTGTGTTGTAAATCTCTTATGTAACGCGATATATATGATTATTACCTATTTTAAATATAAAAACTTGATGATTCAATATGTCTAATATAAATGAAACTATTAAAGACTACAGCTATCTACAATCTAGATTCACTTGATTACGTATATATAAAGAATGTGTATTTATATACCCTAGTTATGTTGTATTATTAAGGTGCATTCACACGAATTGTAAATTAATTAGTAAAACATTAACTGCTTTAATAAAAACTTATAATTGAAATAAATTTTATTAAATGTTTTATTGTTAAGCTTGGTTAATTTTTTGAGATATTATTACTTTTTAGCCATATATCCAGTATCGTTGGATATTGAACGTCAAAAAATTATTGTTACTAAGGTACGAGTTCAGGTCAACTTCCCGATAGTTGGGCTTTCAGGAACATAGCTTTGGGGAAGTTGATTTATCGGGCAGTAGACTTTTCGGGAAGTTGCATGTCGGACTGTTAAGAGTTTGAGCAGTCGGATTTATTGAAGTTATCCAGCAATCCCAACGTACGTAAATACAATTTAAATAACCCGAATATTTTATTATCCATTCTTATTTAAATCACTGTGAAATATTCCAAATATCTGACAGATGATGTTTTATTTACTCTTTGGTGGAATGAAACAAGAGTTTTTATATAGTCGTGTGTTCTGTAAACCAGTATATAACATTTTATGAAATGAGGTATAAATAGTAGCGGTGTACTAAAAGTTAGCCGAGCGTGTCGGATCTAGTGCCGGGTGAGAGATCAGACGAGACTGATACCCAAGTGCAGATGTCGCTCGTGTCAGTCAGCTGGGAACGGCGATGTTAGCGGTGGATTTGAATAGCCACTCCTATAACTCCTTTGAAAAAAAAATCCTTTAAAACTATAGGATCATGTATACGCTTACAATAGTATTTAACATTTTTTTCAATGATATGCATGAATTTTCTACACATTTTTCAATTGCGACGAACAGTATGATTTTTTAAAATAATATTATTTTTTAATACAAATTGAATAAGTCATCTAGAAAGCAGACGCGGTCGCTTCATACATACTTTGGATGCTCCGTACCCCTTGTGTTCTAGAATCAAAATGCTTTTGACTTTTGTTTCTAAGCCGAAAACAACACTGCCGCAAATAAATTTGTTTTGTCCTTTAGAAATCAAGTCATAAGACACACTATGACAAGGCGCGCGCACGGATCGAGTCAAAATACATATACATTCTCTACTTTAGAATATTAAAGAATTACGTAAATACACAGATTTCAGTAACAGTGGATGCTATCATTTATTCCGTATCCACAAAGTTTGAAAGTATTCTACTTTCGCGCATGTGCAGGTAGTTCTACCTGTCAAGGTTTTTGAATACTGTATACGCATTCGTTAACAGCATCCAACGTACAAAAAATGACTTTAATACTTATGAGTATAATGCCACAATAGCATATATATTACGAAGCGAGCGGATTGTTTTCAGAAATATTTTTGTATGACGCATTTTTGACAGTTTGGCTTGAATACTTGAAGTCGAATCATTGAAACATTTAATATCCTTGGAATATCTATTTAATTCGTAATTTAAATTAAGCTAATTGGATTTGTAATTGATGTTACGGAACGTAAAGGATTTATAAAGCTAATCCGACAGATTATTTTTTTCAATAGTTGCATCTTGTTTGTGGGCTAGTCTATAGATTTGTATATTTGATAATATGTATAAACTTATTATCCAGCATCCCTTCTACAAAAAGTCACCGACCGCCACTGCTAGAAAGATATGCAGAAAAATCAAATTATCAAAAAAAATTTAGTAGCAAGAGGTCTAGGTTCGAGTCCAGTATATTTTTAATAGCTAAATCATTTAATTTGTACTATGTTCTAAAAATTTCACTTTATTACACAAATGTGTTATATAATTTTTACATATTTTGTAGTTGAATCATTTAATTTGTACTATGTTCTAAAAATGCACCTTTATAACACAAATGTGTTATATAATTATTACTTTATCTTTTAGAATTTTGATAATGATTTCCTATTAGTAAAGTAAGACATACGTGTTCAATATTTTAATGATTAACCAAATGATCTTACAATTCGATCGTTCCAATAAGGTTCGCCACCTATCGACGTAACTTACAGATTAATAACTTGTGTGGGCTCAGACTCCAGCGGTCCACTTCCAGGAATCCGTAGCTTATAAGTTGAGCAATTGCCACGGAGGAACTCTCCGAATATCCCCCTTACGTATGAAATATACCAGCAATTTGTAATTCCCTTTATGTCGCACTATTTCATTCATTTAATAAACCTGCAAAGTTTTCACACGAGATTAATTTCGTGAATTCAACATTGTTTCACGTGAAATTTAACAATATTTCAACCTGCTTGTACAACCTTTAATAACATAATACATATAGTTTTATAATATTATTACGATAGCCCCGTAAGCCAAAAGTTTCAACTATTCACCAGATATCGAGATATTTCTGTTTTCATTGCTCAAACTATTTTATACTATGAAAATAGTAAAAAAATTGTTATATCGCATAACGTTGTGGATATTGCAATATTTCGTACTTTAAAAATAAATGCTTTCGTTTTTTGTCTTCAATGTATATAATACGTTATTTTTTAAATTTATATATATACTAATAATTATACAAAATACTTTGTTTAAACCACTATTTATTAATTATTCTACATATTTCGATACGTATGATATCTTCATACAAAGTAATTTTGTAAATATTGAAGAAGTATATACACCTTTCCAGAACTCAAAGGTTTTTTCCAATATTTATTTATATTAAAAACGTATAGTGAGATATTTACTCCCCTTCTAAACGATATAATTTGAATTTATAAAAAGTGTATAGATTTAAGGGCTGTCACTAGAAAAGTGTCTGTTGACATTTCCATTTTGTCGATCCAATAGATGGGGGGATTTTCCTCTTCCTCTTCGTCCTTCTACGTAGCCCACCAGAGCAAGATTCTCAAAGCTATGTTTTATTCTCGCAAGATGCCGAAAAATTTAAGGATTCTTGTCAGGCTGACAAGAGGTTGAGAGACTATACTTGATATTAAGTTTCTGCTAAATGGAGACTTTCATGCATCTCGCCGTCCATGTTATGTGCAATATAATGTGTCTCTAGCATTACATCTCAAAGACGTCAATCCGTCATCTCTCTCTTGCATTCAAGGTTTTCTGCATTCTGGAGCATATCGTGTATAGATAGATATAACTTGTAGGTTAAACTTATAAAATTAATATTACATGCGTTGTGATGGTTGAATTTGCGCGCCGAAATCTGGGTAGCCTATTTTGGTGACTTATGATGATTGGCTGTTTAAATAGACGAATCAGAGACGAGAACTCGGCTTTGGCAGGTAGTGGGACGAGACGTCACCTTTTAGTGGGAACGCTCGAAAAGTAGAAGCTGGTCGTGGGAGCCACGCTTCGGAGAAATATGGCGGCGATAGATGGCGTAGATGGAGTGGGATCACCGCGGTGAATCTAGAGATGTATGACCTGGTCCACTCACGGGTTGAAGAGAGATCCCGCTGCAACGAACAAGAAGGCGGCATGCAAGTGATGACAAATAGATGGATGTTAATGTTATAGACAAGGCTGAGACGGGATGTTGTCCGGTCTATCTCCTGGAGCAAGATATGAATCCTGGCATGGGCGTGCGGCGGACCGGATCTTCAGCTACATCGGCACCCTACAGCCGTGTTGGCTGATGTTTGCAAATATATAAACTTTGTAAATAGATAAAATAAATAAAAGTGATCTCCCTCAGAGGAAAGTTGACCTGAAGAAAGAAGATCTAAAGAACATTTTACGTTCATCCAATATCCGGATTAATTGTGTAAATTGAATAAATGTATAATGTAAAAAGTAGAGTTGCTTTTGAATAAATTATCATCTCATCCGACGTAGCAGGTGACACCAGAGCACATACACACATATACAAATAAAAAGTTTCAAGCTGTATCTATTAAATTACGTTATATGAAAAAAAAATATATGACTCATGATCAAGTGGTGAGAGATTCTAAACCCATCCCGAAGATCATCAAATTCCTGTCTTCAAACATTTTATTATATTTTCTATATAAGTAAAAAGCTTTTTTTAATATTGATATGACATGTATTTCATGGCCATAGTTGGCCTACGTTTCAGCATCAAATGCTTTCCAGGGGCATTTCATTTTAGGATTTTTTACTCTAACAGTTGTTTATCGCACAGAATTGCGAGGTTACAGCAAAGGCGCTATATAATTGATATTATAAGACACGTGTTAGTAATTTAAAGGTGTAATTATCGGCGTGACGCCAACAAATCCTGGGATAGATTTCAGGAAAATAATGACGTCTTAGTAAAACGTCACAGCGTCGGCCTGTCGCTGAGTAGGTACTCGCAAATATGACTATGTATTGTTATGTATCTGAATAAAAACAGAGTATTCTGCAGGCAGGAAGGCTGTCTTATCTACATTCTTGTTTCCTGTACGGAACAAATTTTCTATGTCTGAACAACATCTTCTATTTTGGCCCTACCCCAAGGATATTTCGAGTATGGTCTGGTCCATGCTGCCTAGAATTTGCGGTTGAAACAGGTTGTAAATGTGAAAGTCTCGACACTATTGATAGTACGGGGGTAACGCATTGATTGAAGGCTTTTATTTTGAGGTATAATGGAATTTTAACTTTGAGTAGTTTTTTATCTCAAATTCTACCTAACCTATGTCTATCGATTTATTTTTTGAGATTTTGATATTTCAGTTATAGATTTTTGCCATATATACTCGTATACATAAAATTACACAAAATAAAACGTGCTGTTGTCAATCAATATTATTTTTCGATATTATCTTCGTTTTATCCATATTCATTCAGAGGCCAATAGTTTTGGAGATTTCCTTTAGATTGATTGGCATTTTCTGGGGTTCTTCTTGTAATTCTGCCGAAATGACGTCGTCAGTGAATAGAATTTTATTCGCACCAGTCAATCTGAGGTGAGATATAAATTTTCCGTCTTTATTAATGCAGCATCTGTTCTACGCTGGAGTTTGAGCACATATTTTACGGCATTTGTAAATATTTAGAGGACGGGTAACGTAGTTCACCCCCCGGTTCTCTTGATCACAGTAAGTAACTGAAGGACACCGGAAAGAAAGGAATTATAAATAAGATAGACTGAGGAAGAAGTATTCCATGTGACTTCTGTTTTATTAAAACAATAACACAAAGTCTTGTGGAAATTCATAGAATTTGATTGAATTATAAAAATATATTGAATGCCAAAACTAGTTGGTGCGGGGAGAGATATTTTTTTATTAATAGGTGAACATTTTACTGCATTTCTCGCTCTAATATTTTATGACAATTTGATGGAATTTTATCACGGATAGATCCTAAATATATAATACCTATAACAAAAATGAATTGCAATTATCTTCGAAAAATTTTCACATTGATATTAAAAATTAGCGACTCGGAAATTAGGCCAATATCTGCCAATAAAATTGTGAATTAAGTCTGTTTAATCCGATTCTAGGAAATTTGTAAACCAATATTTGTACAAATAATAAGAATAACACATTATTTAAAAACACTATTTATTGATACATCAACATGTTTCGATAACTATGGTATCATCTTCAGGAATCAATGTATACTATAATTAAAAATACAAGCGCAGACAAAAACAAAACTATAAAAGTATAATTGGTGGGTTACTAATTAGGAACTACTGTGAAAACAAACTTAAAAGGTGACTATTCGAAAAAAAAAATACCACAGGTATAGAAACATGTTGATGTATGAACAAAATGTTTTTATTATTATTTATTAAATATGTTGCCACAAAGAAATTTTGAAACTTATACGTCAGCATATACAGTAGTGGAAATTTATATGACTTCCATTTTATATGTACTACTTTATACGATAATAAATTTTGTATTCTATAATAATTTACCTAGAGTCTTTTTATCCGTGAGCGCTAGTTAAAAATGTAATTATATTTAAATATATTTTAGTAGGATTTTACGATTATAGAACTAAAATTTTAGATTGTAAATAGTTTTTCCGTGCATAACTCAAGAAATTGAGCTCATAAATGATGGCTGTAACAATCTAAAACATGCGACTGAGAAGTTATATTAAAGGAGTGTATTACAGAATTTTAAAGAACTGTGAGTGTCGTTGTATACATTTACATATACGTATTTATAAGCATTAAACAGTACCAAACTAGCATGTGTAACGCTGAAATTATTTTATCAGTTCATAATAGAATTAGATAAAGAAATTAAAAATGTAATTAGGTACCCACCAAGAAAAATATGGGTGTTCAAAAAAAATGTATACATACTTTGAAGTATTGTAAATTCTAGATTGATAAGCTAAATTTATGTTTTTTTATTATTTTTAATCAAGGATGATAACCATAGATTATTTAATTATCGCAAAGTTCGAATTTGTCCATTCTAGACTAGGTACTTTTGATAACCTAAATAGATTATATTAACATTTTATATTTATGTGCATTATCAATTTTGCAACATAAACCTTATTTTTAAAGCACCTTGTAAAAAAGTACGTTGGCACGAGGTCTGGAGAATGTGGGGCATATTAAAATAGAAAATAATAGAAAAAACAAATTACGGATCTACATATTTTTTATTATGTCCGTTGACTTTTACAAAATATTGTCTTCAATATAAGTTGGTCCCACTCTCTAAACTCCGATTACCTCCCAGAACCCCATGCAACGCCGAGCATGGTCAGTTTCTATTATATATAATAAAGTAATTGTAAATAATATTTCGTTTATACTATTTTGGTCACAGAGTGTATTATATTAAAAATTAAAAATTTACGCACTTGTTAAAAATTTCGGTATAGTGCAGTTCATCTTCGATTCTGAAAATAAGAGAGAATAATGTTTTTAATCTGTGAAACACAAATATACAGAACAATGAAAAAAGCGTTGTGGAAATTTTTTAACTTAATGTAAACGAAATATAATACTTACGTGTAAAAAAACAATATTACATTCTAGTCATATAAGTATTTCAACTATCCTCGTATTCAAACACTATAAACTCAAGTATGTTCATACAAGTTCATATTTATACAGTTTTTAGTTATTATTTATTTGTATTTATATATGTTTCTCTCAATATAATTAAGTATAAGTAAGTAAATAAAAACATATATGTTTATTTTACAAATACAATATTCACAAAGCCTCTGGATAAATTAAAGGAAAACTAAATGTATTGTCGTATAAAATACACATGTCGTATAAAATCCTGGCACATAAACTCAAGTTGTCAACTAGCCATTTTTTTTAAATAGAGCTTCGCACGCGGAATATATGTCACATCAATATTCTCATTATTTTCAAACTAAGTTAAATGTTTGTACTATGAACATAGGACAACAAAAATAAGCTGTGCAGACCAAGCTTCACCACACGTCGCACTAAACATGGCCAAGGATCGCGAAGCAGTTCACGATGTAAAAGCAAAATAGAGAACTAACGAAGTTTAGTTATGAGAGTGTCGATCAAGAAAAAGAGAGAGAAACTAATAAATACTAGCAGATAAACAATCGGTGATAGTGGTAATAATGGTCTAAATAGCTGTCGCTGATTGCTTGCTGCTAAGCCCCGAGGGCGACTATTATGGCCGCTTGGCGGTCAATAGTGACGTTGGTGACCGCTGCGCGATCATGGTAACATCGTCCATCGTCGGCGGGCGGCCTTTAGTGATCTCTGCGCGGTCAGGGTCTCAATAGAATCTATATTTCAATGATAGAGCTTTCCCCTAAACAATCCACAGGTAAATAAAATTTCGATGTAATAAAAATTATTCCACTTTTATTCGCGGTTAGATATAAAGGTTAAATAAACACAAAAATACTATTTGGAATCCGATGAAAGGTTTTCTCTCAAATTTGATTTTTGATAATATAACCAAAAATCATTTTGACATTGCGGAAAGTGGTTTATTCTATGGTATACCATAGACAGTATAGATAAGAAAGGATGACAGATATCGTGTACGTTTTCCCTTACTCGTAATAAATACAACGTATATTTATTTATACAATTAATGCATATTTAAGTACTCTTTTTGATTATATAAAAGAGAAAACAATCTTAGCCTAGAGATATTAAAAACGCATTTGTTTTTGCACTGCTCGCGTCTCACAGACCTGGCCGTTTATGCAAGCACTTTACAGCAACAAATGATACAACCGAAGCCGCCATATCTAGAAAGTCATACATATCCTCGTAGATGGGGAAGCATAATATTATTATGGATTTCAAAAATCGTGTTTTTACTATGAACTTCTATACATCCTTTATTCACATAAATATTTTCAAAGCTTAATTAGTACGATTTTTTTTTTGAAAGTTAAGATGTTCTATTTTTTTATTTGATTATTAATATATTATGAATCAAATATTCTACGTCTCATATATTTCCGTAACGTTTCGTTTTAATTAATTATAATTTAAAAAAAATTTGATTTTGGAAAAACCTAGACAGGTTTATTTTTAATATCTCTGAATAACTTGGAAATGTACTACTCAAATTTTCAATCTAATATTTTTCGTACAATTACTGGTGTAAAAACTTCGGTTGAATCTTTTTTATTTCAAATAACATTTTAATATATGTAGCTATGTATTTATATAAATAGTTTATTATTCTAAATTTAATATTCATAGACAAAAAGGCACTTATTTTTGTAACAGCTAAGAACACACCTTTTGCGTAATCCAATTTATTTTTCAGTCCATAACGTGTGAAATTTTAACCTCTTCAGTGGATTTGAAATCGATAGAATTCGTGCTGAATCGCGTATTCAAAACACTCTTGTATACACAGCACACATGTATATATGTACAAGTTATCGGTATGGAAAAATTATAAAAAAGCAAACCGGAATTTCAAATCTGACTTGTTTTATAAGACAAAAAATATTTATTATATTTATTAATTTACAATCAAAAACCTTATACGTTAAACTTTTCGGTATATATTGTAATACGATGAAATAAACAAAAAAATAATTCAGATAAAAAATGAAAACAAATCAAGTTAACAATTAAAATGAGAAAATAAACAAGATACGAAAAAAAATAAAAATATTTAATACAGACGAATGTATCGCAACCGAGTATAATTTTAACATTTAAAAAAATCTAATGTATGTACGTAATAAGGTACGCTACAAATTTTAAAACTTGTTAGGTAATTTCTTCCTTCTGCCTCGGCTTCTTGTTCAGGGGGGAGGCATCTAGCCTAACTGGTTCTTTTTTTAAATATTGACAAGTCAAATGGTTATGAAACGAAAGAATATTTTTATATAAGAAAATTTATCATCTATATTTTAAGATACTTGCATATGTTAAAGTGGAAAATGAGAAATTTACTTATAAATAAGTCTATTCAAAAATAATTACAATAAAATTATAATTCAATATTTGTGTTCATCATGTCAGCATTAATTTCTCTGGCAAATTGTCTATGTTGACGCTTGTCTGATGTAGATTATTCAGGTCCCTCACGTAAGGGATTACCTCTTAGGATGGTTCTGGATCCTGGACGTGAAGTGTGGTCAGCTCTTTGTGGTATCAGCGTAGGGTGACGGAGTTCAGGCTTGTAGTTGATGACAAAACGATGCCCAATTATCCAGGCAAACCGGGACTCTGGACGCGATATTCTTATGCTATAGCAACAGTCTGTTCTCGCTACACCGATTATATTTATCAACTTTTTATTGATCCAACGGGACCCTTAATGATACTTTCACATTTACGATTAATCGCAGAGAACATCACAGTCTAAGCTTAAACTCGAGGCGCACAGTTTAAACTTTCCCCGGAATTACAATCTATGAAGCACTTACTTGATACTTTTAGAGAAAATATTGATTTTATTTTCGAATTGAGTATAAAATCTCGCCTTAGGTGGAGCCACTTCTCACGGCGAAGAATATCAGAAGACTGGTCGCCTATGGTGATGCATCCCTCAAGGTGCATTCTAGACACGTTTGCCGGATTACCGCCGCTGTATTCACCGCTGTACCCAAGCTGTGTCGGTCTACCTGAGTCTAACAATACCGAGTTTTTATAATCGTCCATCCCTTATTTTGGCTATCCTTGAACAAAATATTGTTTTGGGTAATTTTGCATTCTAACAAACTTTAATGAATATCGATGTATGTACCAATAACACCGATTTTTTTTGTTAACCGATGTTAACAATAAAAATAAAGGTGACAGAAAAAAAATAAAACGATAGTGAATGTCGTATATCTTACCTAAATATTTATAAAAAAAAAATACTGTATGCCTGTGCAACTTGTGTTGTTTCTAATTAGCTTTTCTGATCTGACAGTTTTCAACAAATATGTAATAATTTTTTGTATTTCGGTAATGTAATATTCCATATATTAGCAACATCTGCGTACTCGATACCCAAGCTTTGAATTCTGTATAATGGAGAATTAAACTGAGCAACCGTCCTAGTTTTGTTACAGTAATGTGGTAAAATTATTATAGTATTTTTGGTAGGCACATACATGAAAGTTGATTAGCAGCAATAAATCGCTCACCTTTAATAAGCTTATATCATAATTTAATTGCTCCCATGGTATATTTAGCCTAAATTGACAAATCTCAGAAATATATTTTATACCTAACTCTTTAAATTGTGTGAGAATGCGGATTCTAAAAAGGTGACCACACAATTGAGTTATATTCAACCCGACTTCTCACTGATGTTATATATATAAGTTTTAATGTGTTGAGGTTCTTAAAGTCTTTTTCCACTCTCCATATATATTCTAATATTTTTAAAGCCTTATTAGAAATTTTATTAAACAGAGATTTAAAACTATGTTTAGTGTGAAAAGTTACGCCTAGATTGTCTATCGCGAAAAATGATAGTAGACACAAATTATTCATTGAGTAGTAAAAGTAAATTGTATTCTTTATTTTAAAAAATCTCATAATTTGGCACTAAGTTAAATTAAGACGTAGCTTATTTATTATGCACTATTCAAGTAATTTACACAAGTTTATTGAAATAGTATAGTAATCATCAATATTTTAAATTATTTGAAAGATGTTCAATTTGTCAGCAAACCTAAGTACGATGACGTCTTTAAAAATATTGATTATGTCATTTATAAAAAAACAAATAGTACTAGAACAAGATGGGTGTCTTGAAGTACGCCACTGGATGCAACTAAGTCATACGAAGATACATCATTTAATTTGACATTGAGTGTTCTGTTTGAAAGATAGCTCTTAAACCAATATAAGAGGTTTCTGCTGACTTCAGCCTTGAGCAATTTATTTATTAGAGTTGCGTGACATATCTTATCGAAGGCTTTGCTAAAGTCAGTAGAAATCGAGTCTATTTGGAGCAGCCAAAGCTTTAGATATAAAATGTTGATATGATAAATAATTTGTCTGTGTTGATTTTCTACTAATAAATCCATGTTGTTCCGAACAAATCCTGTTTATATAGGGTGAACTATTAAACCCATTTTTTTTTTTTAAGTTTAGGAATAGTAGATAACGTGCGTATTACGTATTTTATTATTGATACTTTTTTTTAAATTGGTGTTATAAAACTGCATTTCCATAAGTCGCAAATTTTATTTTATTTTATTGACTGATTAAATCATTTATAGAGAAGAAAAGCTAAATAGGAAAGACATCATATTGATAGGATGTTGTCCGGCCAAGTATTGTTGTTCGAAGAGAGTAGTATAACTCGGATTAAAATATCATTAACTTTAATGTGTACAAGAGGCAAGTTAAAATTAAAGCATTGGTGATCGGGAACACTTTTATCATACACATTTTTGAAGAAGTTGGCAAACACTTCGACAATAATTTTACTATAATCATTTTCTTGTTGAAAATAATTATTAATAAAATAGTATGCATTCCATTGTTGACGTACGATTATGTACATAAAAAGATTTTTAAATTACATCTGAAAATTATTTTTAAATTTTGTAGTATTACATATTATTATATTGAGTTGTATTATAATTATTTCAAAATATCAAATTTTAAATTTACAAAAGTAAAACAAAATATTTATATATTTTTCCAAAAACATGGCTTTGTTATTCTCTTGAAATATGTTAACTTCCTCATATAAGTTTGTGGAGGTCTATCGCTTCCACTCTTATCATCACAGATCGGCGTGCCTGAAACAAAACTCCTAAAAACGTACCCAGTAACAACGCCATGTAGCAATACTAATGCGGCCAGCAACCGTATCGAAGGCCACTTTTTCTATCGCTACCTTCCCATCAACAACTACTAGAATTACCTTCATAAACTATTCGCACGTAACTACTTTGTAAAGCTTAACTTCTTCACACTGGTAAATAAAACAATAAATCTTTTTTATTTTTTTAAAGAGAACACATTCGTATTGTGAAGTTGCAATATTACAAAACATTAATACAAATTAATTTATCGAAAAAATATTGTTGTTGCTACCGATTACTAAAAGGTATTTAAGATTCCGTAAATATAAAGAAGATGGCTTTCAAATAATGGAACGACAGATACATCAATTTGAAAGTGCAACATACAAGTTAGAAAATTTGTCTTCAACTCACTGTGTTGGCGTAGCATAATCGGTTAATGCATTTCTCCGGATAGAAAGAGATCCATCCCGGTAGGAACAACAATATTTTTTTGATAAATTGATATTATATGTATATCTTTCTAATTAAAACATTTAATTAGATATACATATAAAACAGTTTTATCGAAATATATTGTTGCGCAACCTAATTATATATTTAATTAGTATTTAAAAAATTACAGATCTTTGTTCAGAATAATTACAATTTCACAATATGAATGTTTTCTCTTTAATAATATATAATTTGTATCATTGTGTTCAAAATTTAATAAAAATGACATGTTAGTTCTAGATTCTGCTATCGGTTTACTCAAAGGTATTAGATGGCTTTCAAATAATGGATTGATAGATATATTCATTTGAAAAAGTTTAACACATAGGAAAAATTATTGGTTATCGAATCGGGATCAAGAGAACGGTATTACCTCATACACAGCTTGAGCTACGCTTGAAATTTTGCGAGAAATTTTTCCCGGTCGCATAATATCAAAAAGTGGTGATATCGACTGGCCTCCTGACTATTTTTTGCGGGGGTACTTGAAAGAAAAAGTCTGCCAATAAGCTAATCATAATTTATTCCGACGCTACAGGACAATATTACAAATAAAATTGCTGAAATAACACGCAAAATGTGCGAGAATGTTGTGAAAAATATGGTTAAAAGAACACGAATTTGTGCCACTGTCAGAGGTAGGCACTTGGCCGATGTTACATTCGATATATAATTGTAATTAACCAAATACTGAATATATAAAAAACAAACTAGAAAAATGTTTTTCATTTCCTAGTTACTTTAAACCTTAATATATAAAATATATAAAACTTAATATATAATATATTATATTGTTGTAGAACATAATATTCACCTAGTATTTAACTTGTAGCGTTTGATGTTCGCCAACTTTATACGTGAATTTTAAAACAAATCCACTTTAACCCAATGTATCAAACTTCTATAAAATAATTGTGATCCTGTATAGGGACAGGGCCCGCGGCTATTATTTCCCAAAAGACTCACCGTTTTCGGACAGAATAGTTATTTTTGTGTACCTTGTCCCGAAAATTTAAATAGGAGACGCCAAAATTAAGTGAAAATTCATTTTTATATTTTGGAAACATTAATACAACTTATATATTTTTAAGGACAACACATTTTTATTGTGAAGTTGCAATTTTTCAGAACACAGGTCTGTGATATTTTTAATACAAATTAAATGTATTTATTAGAAAGATATACATATAAAATCCATTTTTCGAAAAAAATGTTGTTGCTTCCGAAATTCGAACCTGAATCTCTTCCTATCCGGGGAAATGCATTAACCAATTATGCTACACCAACACAGTAAGTTGACGACAAATTTTCTAACTTGTGTGCACTTTCAAATTACAACAATACTTATATCTTTCTCGGCTATTTTAAATACTGCTGACCATGTATCAGCTTGGAATTGAAGAACAGTGCCATCCGCAAAACATATAACGCCCTCCGTTAAAAAAGATGCTTCATATGTCATTAATATATATTAAGAATCGTATTGGACTTAATATGCCACCCTGTGAGACGCTGAAGCAAATGGTAAGAGGGGATGAAGTTTTTACAGATTACATGTTTAGGCAGCTGAAATTTGAATTAATCTTTATTTTATATCAGATAAATATGTAATAAATATTTCATTATACTTAAGTTTAATTTACTTATTATTTTACTATATTTTTACACTTGCCTATTTACCTACCTGGCTGCCAAACCACAACGTTATATGTTTTTAGTTTAGTTTTCCTCGACACTTTTTTTGGTTTCTTCTTATAAAAAAATATACTTATATTAATGACTATTACTTAAAATTTTTAAATAATAAATAAATAAGTATTTGAAAAGTATTGTGCGTTAGTATTGTAAATAATGTGACAGTTTATTTCTCAAAATAGTCATCCGTGTCGTCCCGTGTTATCCGTGACGTAATTGTATCAAAATCTTCGTCTTAGACTTCCGAGTATTTGTGTTTGAACAGTTTGAACTAATAGGTAAGTAATTTTAAGCTGATAGAGACTGTTTTTAGTTAGTTATTGAAAAGGTAACATATAACTATGTAACCGCGTGTATAAATTGAAATTTATAACAATTACAGTACAATCATTGTGAGCAACTTTCTACTCAGCTCCCTGTGATTACTGGCTATTCCAACATTAAAATCTGCGCTGAAGAAATAAAGATTTTATAATATATTTGTGATATCTGTAAATCCTGTCGTCGTGTGCGAAATAATCTCTCGGAATAATACCCAGTTCGTGGTAACAAAAGTATTTATTATTAAAGAGAACACATTATTATTGTGAAGTTATAATTATTCAAACATAGGTCTGTGATAATTTTTTAAATACAATTTAAATTACGGTAGCAACAACAATATTTTTCGGTAAAATTGATTTTAATTTTATATGTATATCTTTCTAATTTAATATATTTAATTTGTATTTAAAAAAGTATTAATTCCAGATGCTTTATACAATATTATACAGGTCAATATTAGATGTTTACGGTATCATGGTATGGAGCAAATAGAGAGGTAATTACCAATCTCGCGCACGTCAACGCATATGTCACAATATTCAACAGAAAATGAGACAGGTACTAAACATAGAATATTACATAGGTATTCCAAAAGAATGTGAAACAGGTTTCCGAAAAATAAATTTCAGGTCAGCTTCCAGAAATGGAAACACCGTCATAGTTACTGTATAGATGCACACGTGGAGTACTTTGAACGCGACAGTATCCACTAATTTATAATCTATAGCTCTATGTTTTTTTTTTCATATAAGCATTCCGGGAATTAAATTGTTACATCTCGTACAAATAAAATAATAATATGCCCACTTAAAAGTTGTTTTTAAGTTTGTTAATATTTTTGTGAAATAAAAAACAGGTATAGATTTTTTAAAAATAGATTCTGACAAAGAAACAATAATATATGTTTTAGTTAGTTATGACATCCTGAAGAAGAAAATGGTATTTTTCGAAAATGGTAGATGTATTTAAACTCAATTTAGTGGTTAATAAAACAAAGATAATAAATAAAAATATGAATTTTAACCACAAAGATAATATTGCTAATTTTAAAAGTATAGTTATTATTATTTTATATGAACATAATTAATGGAATGTCTTTATAAAAAAGGGGACTCTTGCTAAACGATATGTAAACAAAATCAGAAATGTATACAGTAACACAACAAATACCATTAATCCCTATCAATTAATGTGTTTGCGACAAGGTGATAAATTTATTTTTTTTAATTTCAAAAATGTAAACAAATAAATTTCAATACAAGTAAAAATCAACTCCTTTTTCAATTAACAATATTGACATTACCTTAACAATATTACATTAACAATATTGATCTAAGTAGAGTCGCAGTTATGCGGGATTTGGGTGTG